>CM039139.1:11622500-11831979 GCA_022036555.1 Microstegium vimineum | reverse complement strand
TTTTCCATTTTTTTTTTTTTTCATAAATTTCCTGTTTGCCAATTTTTTTATTGGGGTTTTTCCCTGAAAAAAAATTTTTTGGCAATTTTTGCCGGGCATCTAGTTTGGGTTTCTTTTTGTTTGAATTGGTTTTTTGTGGGGGCCTTTTTCAAATTGGGGAAAAAGCTGGCCCTTTTCCCTTTTTGCCCAAACTGCCTTTGGCAATTTTGAATTGTTTTGCCCGCTGGCCAAAGGGGCCCTTTTTTGAATTTGGCAAGCCCATGTTTTTGTTTTGTTTTTTGGCTTTCCCCGTTTTCTTGTTGATTGTTTGTTTCCCCCTTTTTGAAAAAAGTTTTTTTTTTGGGGGGGTTTGCCCCTTCAATTTTTTTGGGGCGCCGCATTCTTTTTTTTTTTGTTTTTTTTGTTGCCCTTTTTTTTTAAAGGGGGGTTTTTGGGCTTTTCCCCAAAAATTTTAAAAAAATTTGAAAATAAAAAATTGCTAAAACATAGCAATACAGGAAAGCCCCCCTCGTAATCCGGGGTTTTAAACCTATTATATGTTTATGAAATTTTTAAGGAAAAGGCCCCCTTTCAGTGGAAAAGGTTAAGCATGTAATTGATGATATATTTAGGTGTTTGAAAGGTAGGACGGGGTTTTAAACAAAAAAAAAGCCCAATTCATTTAAATTCCTTGATTTCAGGGATTATAGAACAAAAAATACTAAGTATAAGACGGGGGTAACATGCAAGTTAAAGTGCAAATAACATTTTGGTCCGAAGTGTGCTGTGGCTATTTTTTCCCCATTTTATGGTGTTTGACAAAAAAATTTTTAAGAGGGTGACCCAAAATTCTAGTTGCTTATATCAGTAAAAGGGTTTTACTGAGGAAAAAACCTTACCTTTTTTGGGTTTTTTATAAATTTTTTTTCGAGAGTCGAAGTTTTCTAATTTGGGGGAGATTGGTGTTTAAAGAAAATAAAAAACAAAAGCAGGGCCCTCAATGCTGCAAAACTTTGGGGGAAAACTATGGAGACGGGTTTCGCAAAGATGAACATGTCGTCCCGCACAAAGCATTGGCACGAGCTAATCAAAATTTTTTTTAAAAATCATAAAAATTTAAAAATCAGTGGCCCTACAAAATTTATGGGGATCAAAAGAAACTAAGCATTTGCATGTAAGTGCTTAAAAATAAATCGTAGAGGTATGCAAAAAGAGCAGCCATTTTTTTTAATTAGTCTGGTAATTTAAACAAAATATACGCACAATTTAAAAAAAAATTTTTTAAAGGGAGTACAATTTATACACAATCAAATGGCAAAAAGAGCTCTGTAGTAAAAACTGAAAAATATAAAGTTTTTTTGTGCAGGGGAATTGTAGAGAAATCAAAATCTATCACTTAGTATGGAGTTGGATTGAAATTATATAAATTTTTGTAAATAAGCAATTGTAAAAAGGTTCAAGGGGGCCCAAAAGATAAAAGCTTAGTTTTACGGTACGCCAGTTACCAGATCAATATATTTCCCAAACCAAATAGTTAATATAGTATAACACAGAAAATTTTAAATAGAAAAAACCCGCCGATTTTTGTCTTTGATTTCTATTGAATAATTACTGAGTATTTACTATTTTGCCCACTAAATAAGTCCCCATTTTAAATTTATAAACAATAAAAATCAGATCATTAGGGAATATATGGTTCAAAATTTACAAAACAGCGATATGAAAGCGTGATAAAGAATAACCTATAAAAGGGAATCACATTATTACTTTTTTAGAAAAATCGTTGGGTTTTCCCATAGGGAAAAAATTTTTCTTGTCCACAATCTTCCCTGAATCCTGAGCGATAATTTTCCCAAAGGGATAGGGCAGCTGTTGGAAAAACAAAAACTCCGTGATAAATCGGAAAACCCACCATCTTTTTTTTGGGAATTCCTTGAAAAAAAATGCAAAGAGCTGTGGGCTATACAGACCCCATTAAACTGATTGCTGTACCAAGAAAAATATCTGGCTCAGCACAAGGAGTTGAAGTGGATCCAAAATATCTGAAAAAATTTAAAAAAGCTTTAGTCAAATATTGTATTTCAGAGTAAATTTTTAAAAGCAAGCAAAAGGGAATATGCTGCCCTTTAGTGGGGGTTTTAGCAGGGGAAAGGAAAAATCGATTTTGATATTAAACGAATTTGAGGAAAGCTTCAAAGCTCCAGAAGTGCTTTTTGGGTTGCCTCACGGGAAAAAATTTCAAGACAGCAATTGTAGCTTTTCCCCAGTGTCTTACTTGTTCAACTTGCAAGAGTATTAGTTTTTTTCCCAGAGAGCAGCCAGATTTTTTTTCCCCGGGATAATTCATATCATTAAAAACCCAGCAGTTAACGTTGCTTTTATTCCCCCAAACGTTTCCCTAAAACCCTCACTTGTTCGAACTACCCTTCTACTTTTCTGTCGCTACCCTTGATTCTTCACAAGTCGTGTTTCTAGACCATTCTGGCGTAGTGTATGTCCCTACAAAAAGGAGAAAATCATTGACCTCCCCTTTGACAAAAAAATCACCCTTATGGAGAGATGTCCCGCCCACAATTAAGGTGTCAGGTACACTGACAGCCTGTGAATAAATGTACACAAACTTGTGAAATGGCCCCATGTGTTGTTTCGGTGGGTTTGGAAAAAGTCGAAATTTCAAAGGTCTCTGTGACCCGCGGGAAAAAAAAATGTGGAAATCCTTGCCATGTTAGGAGGCCCCTCTGAGGTTGTGGAAGAAAAAAAACTTCGGACAGTAAAAATGTATGTTTTTCATACAAATAAGGGATCTCATCGGATCAGATAATAGCAGCAAAACAACGTCGATTTTTTTTTTTTGTTTATATATGGAAGAGGTATTTGGAAGATCAGGATGAAATCATAAGTTCTTTTTGAAAGGGTGAAATTTTTTCGCTCAGTCGGTGGGCAGCTTAAACTTAGTTTTTGCTTTCGTTTTAGCTCGTTTTTCCCCTTGGGCCCAAAAGGGTGCTGTTACTTGTAATGCGGCCTTAAAATTTTGATATTTCCTTTTTTTTTTCTTTTCTCGCAAAAGGATTGTTTTTTTTTCCCCATGCAAAAGTTTAGAATTTCAAGCGAAATCCAGGGAAAACTTTTTTTGGTACTGTGAATGGACGGTCTAAATCGTGAGAAAGGACCACATGACATTCCTTTTGGCCTCTCTAAAAGTAAAAAGGGGGAATGTCAGCATTAAGATTTTAAACAAAAAAGAAAAAAGGTTTAAGTAACTAAGTAGTTTGCTTACATGGAAAAATAACTAAAACGCTCTTCGGGAAGCCAAGGGTGCACATGTCAGTTTGGGTGCAACATTTCATTCGACAGATTAACACCCAATTTTATAAAAGCATGAAGAAAGTATCTGCAACATGTAGATAAAAACTTCATAAATGATTTGTTTTACGCCGTATTGGTTGCATGCACGCCCAGTTAACCCAAAAAATTTTAAGCTGTGGGGAGAGGGGGGAAATTTCACTTATTTTCAACATCCCCCTCAGTGGAGCCCCCTTGGGCCTCAGGTGGAATGGGGGCGAGCAACAATTATTTTATTTTAATTGCTTTTAACCCCAGGATTCGAATGACCCTTAGCTCTAATATATTTTAAAATTAAAAACCCTCCTACCCCCGTTAGTTTATAAGTGATAATTTGTTTTATCCTTTAAAAGCTGTTGCAGGGCGATGCTCTGCGAAAAAACCCCATCGATCTTTTCCCCTTCTTCCCAAAAATGTGGTGTTCAGTTTTTTTTAAGTTAACTTTTTAAAATTTTGCCCATAGAAAATTGTATTTATTATAATAGAAATAAATGCACTATCAAGACATATTTATGGTAAATTTATTGATGTGAGCAGTGTCGGTGCATTTATCTGTAACATGACCAATTTAAAAGAAGCTAAGTTTGACTTAGATAAAGTAAACACATTACATTTAGTTTGAGGTGGAAATTTTTGGGGCCCAATACCCTAAAAACCAGCATCTTCAACTTTACTGTACCAATTTATTGGGGGAAATACTTTGTTTATCAAAAGTATCTTTTAAAAATTTTAATAAAAGGGGTTTTGCAAAAAAAAATGCAAAAACCCAATAAAAAATTAAAAAAGAAGCAACTAAGTTTTAATACTGAAAGGTTTAAAAAGATGGTGAAATGGGGCAGAAAATAAGTACTAACTTGGAAAAAATTGATGATTTTCCTAGTAAAGAAAAAAACCTGTAAATTTGATCCCGCCCTTGGTCCCAAAACGCGAAGATCCTGTCCCCCAAATGTCCCTAGAAAATATCAATTAATGTTTAAGCGAGGAAAGTAAATTTCACTGCTCGATTTACAATCTGCATTAAGTAGGTCAATAACTTTCAACAAATCTCCCATGAAAGAACTTCTTGTGATCTAGCCTATAAGGGGAGAGAGGGGAGTGTTTCCCCACGGAACTTTGTGAAAGTAGCTCTGGGTTGTGGGATTTGAAATTCAAAAAAAGTTGATCCAAGGATTGGGGCAAAGGTTCTTTCCCTTCCAAATTAAGAAAATGGAAAAAAAATAACAGGAGTTTTAGTGTACTGTACACTTGACTGAATTTTTTAAGGGTCATTGTAAGAGCCAAAGGAAAAAAAGCTCATTTTGCTGCGTTGTTTGGGCCCCTTTTTTGTAGTCCTGCAATTAAAATTTGGGTTTGAAAAAAACCAGACCTCATCAAAACAGTATCCCAATCCTCAAATAGTATGGTGCTTTTAGCAATTGTTTAGGAGCTTATACAGGCATTCAGAGGGAGTAGTTCTACAGGTGATTTGGGTTTGTCACAGTCAAGGGTTTTTCTTTGTGCACGGGAAATCAAATTTTGGTATTAGTCTATCAGGAGTTCTGATCGGGACAAGGAATCATCCTTGTGGTTTTGTCCCTCCCCCTTGACCTACAAGAGATTAAAAAAAGGACCCCAAAAGGCAGTTGCTTAAATGGGAAAACCATGTAAAAGTTAAAAAAAAATGATATATTATTAGGCCAAAGCTACAATTCATGATATCTACTTTGCAAAAAAGAACTTCTGAATTTTAACCCATGCTACTACATTACCACATGGTCTTTGCTTTTTTCATGTGCCTTTTAAATTCCTTTCCCTCTTTCCCCTGCAGGCTTTTTTCCGCTGTTGTTTTTTCTGGAAGATAAATAATTCAGCATTAATTATTTCTAAAAAACACTTGTTGAAAATTGTACGTAAATTTTTACCCCCTCCATATCGTAAAAATGTTTTTTTAGGACAAGGTTTGAAAAAACTTTTATTAGGAATAAAAATCATGAATAGTTTTAAGTTTTTTGGTTTGGAAATGTGAAATTTTTCAATAGTTTTTGTTTGAAAAAACTTTCAAAAAAAATATACAATATTATGGGCTTTTTAGTTCCCCTAAAATTCCAAACTTTCCCAGATTCCCTGTCCATCAAATATTTGAAAAATGTGGAGCATTAAATAGGGGTAAAAAATAACTAATTTACAAAATTAAGAGCAAATCTTTTGGGTCTAGTTATCCCTAAAATTTGGGAAAAATTATAAAATACAAAAAGAACGTCAGTATTTTGGAGTAATTCTTTTGAAATTTAAAAAAGGTATATTTAATAAAAATTTTTCAAAAAATAAAAGTCAAAGTTTGCTTTGGGACGTGGTGTCCCAAAACGAAATGTTTTGGAGTAGGAGGGAGTTGTAATAGGTTACAAGTGTTGGGAACTAACGGGGAAAAAGGGCGAGAGGGGGTTAGAGACAAGAGAGTCAAAAAGCAAATTAGGGGTGTTGCCCCCCAATTTACCTTATGTTTCATTTGCTAAGGGAGGTGATTGTTTCCCCCTAAACTTGTAAAAATTTAAAAAAAAAAATCCCTTTGGGCCCTTCCCCCAAGGGTTGTGATTTTTTCAACACAGGGGAGGCAAGGCTGGGCTTCCCCCAAGTTTACAAAAAGCAAACAAAAAAGGTAGTTTAAATCTGCACAACAGAAAATTGTAGGTGTTTTTTCCCAAAATATAAATTCCAGAAAATACTTACTAAGTAGAATTTTAAGGTTAGAAAAATAATGCCTGTGCTGATTGAATACTAATTTTTTACGAATACTAGGGATCTTTTTATTTTGAATATACCCCTTTCCCCTTTATGGATTATGTTTATGAAACTTATCCTACATGACCCTTTAATTATTTTCTTTTTGGATTTGCACAAAAATTTTGATAACAATGTTTTGTCTAGTTCTTTTTTCCCTTTGGGCGTCAATGTTGTGTTGTCAATGCATGTTATGCCCTGATATTCTGAAAGTAATCTACAGGTTGTGAATTTTAAAGCTAGTGCTATTTTTTACTCAAACACAAAAATGGATTCAATACCCTCACGGTAAAAATTTGAGCGCTTTCTTCTTGAAGGTATATTTTTTGGGTTATTCCGGTGAAACCAAAATGCTTGATAATTATAAAAAGGGTGTGGTATCGCAAGAAATCAGCTAGGCAGCCCTGAAAACCAAAAGGGAGTGAAAAAAAGCTAAGATCTTGATGAAAAAAGGACTAAGTATAGTGAGGCTGCGCGTGAATGGATAGAAGATACAATTTACAAACGGAAGTGAGAAAAATAGGAGCTGTAAACCATTTTTAAAGGCAGTATTTAGTTGCTTCCTAACTTCTGCCTTTAAAAAGCCCCCTTTTTCCTGTCAGATGTATTTATAGTAAAGCCAACCCTTAACGTAAATCAAAATTGAGAAGCAGATTTCAATTTCGAAAGAAATGTGGTGAAATTCTATAATTGAAGCTTGTTCTTGGACATGCAAAATTGCAGGTTTTCCAATGAATTTAAGACCCCAAAAATATATAGTGATAGACCCGAAGAGGTATACCCGGGTTTTAAAATTGCATATAGGTAAAAAATAAAATAGCCAAAAAGCTTGCAAAAATACAAAAAAATTCTTGATTTGTTATAGGAAGTGAGAATCCCTTTTTAGATTTTATGTAACATCAAGTCAATAAAAATTTTTACACATAATATTTTTTAAACTACCCCCATTTAATTTCAAAACCCAAAAAAATCTTCACAACCCCTTTTTTATTAAAATACAAAATCAAAATTTTTTTTTTACTTTTCCCAACATTAAAAACTTTTAAAAACAAACAATTTAAACATTTATAATTCTCTTCTTTATTTTTCTTCCAAAATATTACTTCCCTTTTTTTTTTTTTTTTTTTTTTTTTAAAACCAAAACTCCTAATAAAATTTAAAACAAAAAAAAAACCTCAACACCAACCCCCCCCCCACAAATAAACCCCTTACCAAACATTTAAAATAAATTGATAAATTCATTTTCCTTAATTAAAAAAATTAAACACCAATTTACTTTTTTTTCCTAAAAATCTTTCCCTAAAATTCCCATTTTTATTTTCCCTTTAAAATTTCCCCAAACAACCCAAAATCATTTAAAAAAACACAATCCAAATATACCAAAAAATCTAAACTTTTTTTCCAAAAACCAAATTCTTTTCTCCCCAAACCCCTAAAAAACACAAAAACCCCCCAAATCTAAATTCATCTTAACATCATTCCCCTTCATCCAATCTTTCCCCCTTTTCATCCAACCTTTACCATCCAAAAAAACATTACTTTTTTTCCTACCCCCCAATATCATAATAAATACATTTTAAAAACTACAAACCCTTATTTTTTTCCTAAATAAACATTTTTACAAAAACTTTTAAAAACAAAACTAAATTTAATCCCCCCAAAATTTTTCTTCATATTAATTTAAAACATACAAAACAAATTAAATTTTTTTCCCATTTATTCTACTTTCCCCCATTAAATCTCAAACCAAAAATTATTTTTAAAAATTTTAAAACATTTAAAAATTTATTGGTTAAAACATTACCCCTTTTTTCATCTTTTTTTAAATTTTTTCCAATTTCTAATATATTAATTCGCAAAAATACAACTATATTTTAAAACAACTGAGGGGCAACCCCCTTAAATATTGTTCAAACAAATTTAAAACTCTACAAAATAAAACCTAACCCTTATTTAAAAACCAAAAAAAAACAAAAAAAAAAAAATACACCAATTATTTTCCAATTTTCAATCTCAAAAAAAAATCCTTTTTTACTTTACCCTAACTTTTTAATCCATACCCAACCTTTACTCATTTTAAAATAATTATATTAACATACTTTCCAAACTTCCTTCTTTCAAATTTCTAAAAAATTAAACTAATAACATTCCCAATTTTTTTAAAAAAAAACAACCATAAAACCAACTTTATTTTTAAAAAATTTTCATAAATTTTTTACCCATTTTAAACTTCTCCTAATTTACAAAAAAACTTTAACTTTCCCACACAACACTTTTTTAAAATTATCTCCCTTAAAAATTTCCACAAAATTAAATTTAATATATTAAACAATAAAAAAAAACAAAAAAATTTCCAAATTTAAAAAAATTTTTTTAAAACAAATTAACCCATTAAACCTTTATTTTTTTATTAAAACAAAAATTTCCAATTTACACCACCCAAAACCTTCCCAATTAAAAAAAATCCCCTTTTAAATTTTTTTTTCATTTTCCCCCCTAAAAAACCACTTTTTAAACCTTTTCCCAAAAACAATCATAAATTTTCCAATTCTCCATCATTCTAAATCCTCAAAAAAAAAACATTTCCTTTATTACCACAAAAATTAAATTCTAAAATTCAAAAAAACATTTTTCATTCCCCTATTCAAAACTTATAAAAATTATCCCCCAAAAAACCCATTTAAATTTTCATATTATAACATCTTTATTTTTAGAATTTTTCCCCTTTCAAACAAAATTTTTTTTTTAAAATACCTTTTTAATTTTTTCAATAAACCAAAATAATTTTTATAAAAAAACATATAACTTTTAAACAAAACAACTAAAAAAAACTCAATCAAATCTTTTTTTTTAAAAAATTTTCAACTAATTTTACCATAAAAAAACATTAAAAAAACTCAACACCCCTTTAAAACAAAAAAAATAAAAAAAAAACCTCAACTTTTTCCCCCAAACCCCATTTAAACAATAAAAAATACTCTTAAAAAACAATAAATAAACCCCAATTATTACAAAAATAACAAAAAACATTCCCTAAAAAAAAAAAACAAAAAAAAATCAAAAACCAAAAACTTAAAAAATCAAATACACCAATTTTCTCACCCCAATCCAAACCACTCTCACATTCTTTCCCCAAATTTTCAATTTCAATTATTTCAAATTATA
Organism: Microstegium vimineum; assembly: GCA_022036555.1. Classification (NCBI taxonomy): domain Eukaryota; kingdom Viridiplantae; phylum Streptophyta; class Magnoliopsida; order Poales; family Poaceae; genus Microstegium; species Microstegium vimineum. Next base: position 11,822,736 of record CM039139.1, on the reverse strand, counting down.
TTAAAATTCCTTTTTTAAAAAACAAACAATTTAAATTTTTACTTCACTTAACGGGGTTACCCCCATACAACCCCTAATTCCAAACCTTTCCCAAAATATTTTTTTTATTTTTTAATGGACTTAAAATGTAGAGGCATCAAACATACAATTATTCAATAAATTTTGTAAAATAAAAAGGTTTAAATGCAAAAAAAATACATCCCTTTTTGGGGGAAATTTTTATACCCCAAAATAGCATTTGAAAAAAAAAAAAATTTTTTAAAGTGTATGAAACATTATTAAAACAGGTGTTTTAAAAACAGTTTTTTCCAAGAAAATTTAAAAAAATTTCTTTCAACAAATTTTTAGCAAAAAAAAATACCTTTCCCTTCGTTTTTTTAAAGTTCAAACCTTTTTAAAACAAAACGGTTGGAAATTTTAAGAAGGGGGGTATTGATGGGTTAAAAAATTTGTAAAGTAAAAAGAAAAACCAACCAAAAAGACCAAGTTTGAACCTTTTCGAGTTAGGATTAGTGAAGAAAAATTTTCTTTCTGCTTTACTTGTTTTTTTTGAGGATTTCCTTTAAATTTAAGGGGAAATTGCACCAGAAACCGAAAAAAGTTTTTCCCTCCAAAATACAAGAAAATTTGATAAAACTGGTTTTAAATTTAAAAAAGACAAGGAAAAAGTATAGGGAAAAAACCAAAAAACATTTTTAAGGGTCCTCCAAATTTTTTTGTTTGAAAGGGGTCCAAATTTTAAAAAAATTATTTTAAATAACCGGAAAAAGTATAAAAAACAATACTTTTTTGGAAAAACGGATCTTTTTTTTCTTGTTGTGATAAAAAAAAAATTTATCCAAAAAGGAGGGGGGTTGGCCCCTTTGTTTTGGTTTTTTCCTTTAACTTTTTTGGGTTTCCAAAAAACGTTAAACCAAAAAACCCCCGGATGGTTTGGGGTTGTTTTTTTAAAACAAAATTAAAACCCAAAAAGGATTTAATGTGCAAAGGGGGGAATTTAGGGTTGAAGTGTTTCAAATTTCAACCCCAAAAACAAAACAAAAACCAAATTTGGGTTTCCAAAAAAAAAAACTTTGCCTTTAAAAAGCTTTTTTTTGTTTAACTTTGTAGGGGGAAAGCCCCCCCCGTTTTGAATTTTTTTGGGGAAAAAAAAAAAAAAAAAAAAAAAAACCCTTAGGGGAATTGGGGTTTTTTAAAAAAAAGTGAACTTTGGGCCCCCAAAAAAGCGAAAAAATTTTTTCCCATAGGCCCAAACCCCCCAAAATTAGGTTGGGGGAAACCCAATTTTTTTTGGGGTTTTATTTTTTTAAGGGGTTTCCCCCAAAAGGCACTTCTTTGGGGGGGTGGTGGGGGAAGGGTTTTGGGAAAAGTTTAAAATTCGAAAACCAACAAATTTCCGTTTAGTAGGGCCCCCCGGAATGGGTTGGGGGGTTTTTTTTTTTTCCACGGGGGTTTTAAAAAAAGGTTAACGAGAAAGGGGTAGTTTTTCAAAAAAAAAAAAAAAAAAAAAATGGTTGGGAAGGGGCGGGTTTTGGTAAAAAAATCCCTTTTTTTTTGGGTGGGGGGCAAGGGAGGGAAACCCCCAAAAAATGGAAGGGGTCCCCAAAAAGTTTCGGGGGGGGGGTGGGACAAAAATAAAAAGGGGGGGTTCAAGTATGGTACCAAGGGACAATTAGTAGAAATGGAAATGGATTTTGTCGAATTAAGAGCTCCCAAAGGGGGTTTGGGGGAGGTGAAAGGAAGGAGTAGGATTATTTGTTTAAAAATTTTCTTATGATTTTGTCTTAAAGTTATTAGTGGTATGTCCCCAAGTAGGCCCTTTTGGTGTGAAGAGGCAATTTTGGGAGGATTTTTATGACTAGTCAGGGTTTTACCAAGTGCGGAAACTCTTATTGGAGGGGGCCTTTAAGGGGAGTAGGAGCATCTAGTAAGGTTACGAGGCCAAAAAGGGGGTTTTGGGTTTTGGAAGAAGGGAACCGGAGGGGGAGGTACCGACTTTGCTACGCTTTTGATTGGGTAGCAAAATTTCTTCCCAAAGCGAGGTCCCCCCCAGTGATCTTTGTGTGGTTGTCGCAGTAGTTGACTTTGTCCTTGAAGAAGGGGGGATAAAAGTGTTTTTTGGGGTTGTAAAGGGGATACCCGGGGAAAGTGTGGTGTTCAGCCCCGTAGTGGTGGTGATTCCCTTTCTGATGCAAAAATTTTAGGGTAAACAAGCAAATTGCAAGGACAAAATGGTGGAATTTAGAAGGGGGAATCAAAAGGTTTTAAGGGAAAAAGTTGTTGAAAAAGGGCCCTGGAAGGCGAAAGGGGGCAATTAAATTTTGGGGGGAAGTGGCGCTACGTTCGAAAGGGGTTTTGCAGAGGTGCTAGGTGTGACAAAGGAAGTGGATGCGCTATGAAAGAATTGGTGGTGGAATGGGATGTTAAAGGAAATTTGGAGAAGAAGGAAGGTATAAGAGCTTTTTCCAGGACGGAGTGCAAATAATAGAGAAGTATAAGGTGGGAAAGAAGGCTACAAAAGGGGGGTGGGGGAGGCAAAGGGGGTGCTTTGAAAATTTGTCAAGGTTTTTTAGAAGGAAGGAGAAAAGGAACTATAGGTGGTAGGACCCTGATAGGAAAACGGGGACTTTATAAGTCAAATGCATTAAGGATGAGAGGGGGCAACTTTGGTAAAAAGGGGTTGGATCAGCAAAATGGAAAAAGTTTTTTTTGAAAAATTTTTCAAGGGGGAGAAGAAACCCCCTTTATTTGGCCCTCTTTTGGGATGACAAAAAACAGGCTTTGAGCGGGGGTTTTTAAATCGGAGGTTAGAGAACGTTGAAAAGGAAAAAGGGGGAAAAACAAAGGGGCCCGGAGGTTTCCCCCAAAAAAGGGGTGTGGTTCCCTTTGGGGAAAAAGTTTAAAATTATGGCAAAACCAAAATTTTTAATAAATTTCCCCATCGAAAAAGATTTTTGGGAAAAGGGAAAAAAATTTTTTGGGGACCAATTCAAAAAAAAGGGGTGAAACCCCAAGTTTAATAATACCCCGTGGTTTAAAATTATGACCCACTATGAAGCTTTGGGGAAGTCTCAGACCCCCTGCGAAAAAGGGAAACCGGGGGTTTTTCCCCAAACCCAAAATTTTGGTTCAGTGGAAAGGAAAACCAAAGAAAACTTTTTTTAAAAAATTATGGGCGTTTTTAGAGGCAGAAGAAGGCCCCCCTAATTGGTTTTATTAAATTTGGGGAAAGCTTAGGGGCAAGATCCCAAAAATTTTTAAATTTGGTGGGTTTTGGGATAGCAAAAAATTCCCAAAAAGTACGTGACCCCATAAAGGGACATTACAAAAAATGTTGGATGGGTTTTGAACCAAGGGGGAATCCCCTTTTTTCCCCTTTAAATTTGGGGTTCTTTTAAAGGGGCACCCTTGGGGTTTATTTTTTCCCTTGGGGGAATGGCGGATTAAAGGGACTTTAAAAAGGGGGCATCCCTTTTTGTGTTTCCCCCATATGTAGTGTTGTTGATGAAAGCTTGGGGGGGTAAAAGGAAATTTAGTGTGGGGCGCCCCTTTTTGGGTTTTAAAAAATTTTAGACTAATGGGAAAAAAAGGTATATGAAATGGACCTTTGGCACAACGGTAGGGGGGGATTGATTTTGGAAAAGGGGCAAGTGTCCCCAAAAAGGCCCCCTTCCCGTTTTGGGGATCATTAAAAAGGGATGGGAATTGAGGGAACTTCCTAAATCGCAAGGGGGATAAGGGGGCCCCCTTTCTGGTTAAAAATGTAAAAGAGGGTCCCCCAAAAAGTAAAAGGCAAGTTTATAGGACTCAATTAGACTCAATGTTGTAGGGCCCCCAAATTTGGGCCCAAAAAAGGGGACATGTTTAAAAAATTGAGTTTTCAAAGGGGGATGTTGCTTTTTATTGTGGTAAAAGAAGGGGGGGGGCCTTTTGGGAAAAAAAAATGATGTTGGATGCTTGGGGGGGGGCCCAAATTTTAAGAAAACTTAAAAGGTTTTGGAGGGTTTTGGCCCATGCCCCGGGGGGGCCCGGATGCCCCAAAATGGTGTGGGTGTGGGAAACCAAGAAAAAAATAAGGAGGATAGGGGGGAAGGGCCCAAAATTGCAGGGCGGGGCGGTGAAAAGGGTTTTTTAAAAGTTGGGTTTTATTTTGGGGTTTTTGTTTTTTTTGGGTTCCCTTTGGAAAAAGTATTAAAAGTCCCGGGAACCGATTTGGGATATCTTTTTTGGGGTTTCAACTTTTTTTTCCCCCAAATTTTTTGGGATACAGACTTTGTTTTGTTTTTTGTTGTTGTTAAACCGAAATAAAAATTTGTAGAATTGGGACCTAAAGGCCCTTTTTTTAAAATTTGAAAAAACCCTAAAAAGGGTTGGGGAAACCCCTGGGTTTTTTTTACTGTAACCAAAAAATTTTAGGTACCCCCAGAAAAACTAAGTAATCGAATCAGATAAAACCAAGTTTGCTTATCTATCGTCTTTAAATATAAGACTGAAAAAAAATTGTATTCTCCACCTACACAATTCAAAAGAGAAGACCCCAAACAGCACTGAAATGGGCAATGTACCTTCTTTCCGTTTTTCCTGATTTTCGCGGTTTTCTCTTCTTCTTCCCCTTCCCCGGGTCCTCTCTAACTTCCGTCGCCCCCCTCCTCGCCGCAGGCAAGGGAGGAACAGCATCCGACTGCTGTTTTCCCCTTCACCGGCGCCGCCTCCTTTTCCCCCCACCTTGGGTCCGGGCCCCCGGGCCCCTTTGACAAGCCCCCACAGAGCTTCGAAAATGCACGCCCGCCTCGCTGCCTCCCTTTTGGCCCACGGGGGCGATGGGGTTTTCCCGGGGACGGGGACGGCGTCGGCGCCTCGGGATCAGCGGATCCGCCCTTTGGGGACGAGAAACAAATGGGGAAACGCGGGGGGGCCCGAGCTAGGGTTTGGTTTTTGGGAGCTGGGGGGGTTTGTACAGTACAGCGGGAGGTGGTGTCGGGGTTGGATTAGTTGGGTTCAAAGTTTCCCGCGGGGGAAGTGCGAAGGGGGTGTTTGCGGGCGCGCGTCTTGTTCCCCCGGGGGGAGGGGGCCGCCGCAAAACCGGGGGGGGGACTTTTGGGGGGGGGTACGGGCCGGGGCGAAAGGAACCGGTTAAAGGGCTCCGCGTAAATTTTTCTAACCGTTCAGCTCCCCCCCCCAATGTTCGGATCAAAAATAGCTATGGGCCCCGGGATCATCGTCGGTGGAAGTCCATGGCCACAAAACGGGCGTACTGGGTGAGCCCCCAAATTGGACCTTGAGGGCTCTTTTGCGGCTAGCGGCGAACGAAAACGTGTTCAGTGGGCCGAGCTCGGGGGAAATGAACATAACTTTTTTATGCTGAATTTCTTTTTGTAAAGGGTTGTTGAAAACAGGAAAGGGGGATTTTAGAGATAGAATTTAGAAATGTTTTGTTTTTTTTGGGGGAATGGGATTTTTGGTGAGAAGTGAAGGGAATTTAGGGGCCAACTCCTAAAAATTTTTCCCCGAGAAGGTGGGGAAAGGGGGTGGAATTGTGTTTTTTAAAAAAGAAAATGATCCCCTCTATCGATTTTTCTTTAATTTCCCCAAAACCTCGTACCAAAACAAACGGGCATATAATTCCCTCTCAACGTTTTTTTTTTCCCTCACAAACCAAAAAAAGAGATTAACACAAAAAGTCCGTTTTCCCCCTTTAAATTTCCCTTATATCAACTCCACCACTAATTCTCACCCTCTTACCACTTCCCACGGGGGTTGCCAAACACTTAGGTCTTGTTTTATACACATGATCCCCCACAAACCACATGGGTGGGAGTGTATAGAAAAAACCCATAGGTAGAAGTGTATATAAAACTAATTTACACTCCAATTCATTCCAATCCATGGGGTTTTGGGGTAGATACATGTACATTAAAACAAGGCCTTCCTATAGAAAAATCTTCATTTCTGTCCTGAGTCCACTCTTTAGGTGATGGATCACTTTATAGAGAGACTAAGAGCATCTCTAATGTTTTTGCTATTAAGAGTTTACCAAGTCCGAGATAAATATGACAAAAATAAAATAGTCAATCTCCAACGTTTGGCCAAATTGACTTGACAATTAACAAAATTGACTTGGTAATTACCAAAATTGTGGAAATTAGGGCAGCGAGAGAAAATACGCGGTTAGCGTGGAAAATGGCAAGCGCGATCCGCTGGGCATATATGTCAACCCTTTCCCCCCAGAAATTGCTAATTTTAACAAAAATACAAAGCCTATTTACCAAACCGTTAGATAGGAGTTTTTTTAGACTTTTTGTAAAAATAAGAATGCAAAGCCAATTTTACAAAGCCGTTGGAGATGCCCCTAACAGCAAACGTCATCTCATTTGCTTCAAACTGAACCCGATTCCAACAAATCAACGTAATATCTTGGTTGCCATTTCTGTGGCAATTACCAACAGAACCAAAGACGGAAGCGAAACATTGCAGAAAAACCTAAACCTTCACTTCAACACTTTGCAAAAAACATAGATCTTCATAAAATGGATTGCTGAGCATTATGATGTAGCGGCTTTTGACTAGTGCATTGTATAATAGTCTCCGTTTTTAGTACAATAAAAGAGTCTATTTGCTTCAGAACCGTCACAGTAAAATAGTTTTTGAAGCTGGCGAGAATCAAGGGCTTATCCTCTCAGCCATGTGTTCCGTAGGACGAATTGTCACGCCGTGAAGCATCATGTGGTTTGTACTCCCTCAGATAGCTGTGTGGAAGCTTGAGTGCCTCTTGATAGAATCCCTCAATCCAACAAAGCCTGAACGGCAAAAGGACATGAATGATAACCCCGCACGAACAAAACGAACTGAGCATAGTATCATTGCTGTCCCAAACCTATGGTCTTATGGGGGTTCCGTTCCAGACCTCAAAATTCTTCATTGAAACGGACACTAAGCACAGCGCCAAAAAACATCCATTACTTAAATTCAAGTTGGTTTGCCTACTACACCACACCTGGAAATCATAAATATATTAGTAAACAGAATTGAAATTCAAACCATCTACTGTGGAAATCAATCTAAGCCTTTTAACACATTTTGGACCACCCAAGCCTGATCCAACGTTAAATTTTATAGCAAAAATAACATTATAAAATTAATTAATTGGCCTCAAAGACTAATAGAACGACAACTCCCCGGAACCATGCATTGTGTAATTTGACTTGGATCTTGACAGTCATGAATGAACAAAAGATATGCCATTATATGCCAAATGGAAGAAAAAATTTTTTTTGGGTTTTGGCAGGATTGGCAGGGGTGGATAGTGCAAACCCCCCCTCCCCCCCCTATTTCATTTTTAGCCTCTCTAATCTCATCAGATATAAAGTGCAATCAAGCCTTAAGTGGGTTTTTGGTGACATACAACGTAATTCGAGAACTAATGAGATTTACAAGTATGACAAGCAGTTAAACTTAAGGAGATTGATGAACAGTTTTTGGGGGAAACCCCCCCAATTACAAAAGTGCATGGCAACAAGCTCAAATGATTTTTAAAATTTTTTTATTTCTTTAAATTTAAAGTTAGGTATCCGTACTATTAAGAGGATTCAACACCATCCAACAAGTAACCAAATGCATCATCATTGGGAAAACACACCCTCCACATACATAGAAGGCAAATCATCAACTATATTGAAATCATTCCTTCTGGTTTCTGCAGGCGGGACTGTCGTGACTTACTCACCCCGTGACAGTGAGGGGGTATTTTTAAAAAACCCCTCACCAACCCCCAACGGCAGTTCCCGTCATTCACCATTCACACTTCCCGCAGAAACAGAAAAAAGCTCTTTCTTGCCTCCCCTTCTCCCTTGGTGCTCTCCCCTCTCCCACTTTGATTTCAATCACTCTTGAGAGATTGAGCCTCCAAGCTTTGAGAAAAAGCTTCTCACATCGGATCTTCAAATCCAACAAGCATTTGGTTCGCGTGGTGACCGGCGGTTTGAGTTTGTTTACTCTTGGAGCTTTGCTCCTACCGGCTAGGCGTCGCCCTTGAGCTTGCCAACTTGTGTGGCAGCCAAGGGAGTTTGTAAAACCACCATATTGTTAATACATTGCCCTCATCTCAAGAGTTTATTCTCTTGACTTGAGACCGAGGAAAGAGCTAGCCTTGTGTGGCACACTGACCTTGTGTGGCGCACCTCAACAACGTGGACGTAGGCAAACCTTGGTGGCGAGCTGAACCACGGGATACATCCTTGTGTCCCGTGTGTTGTGTTACTTTACTTTGTTATATATTATGTACAAGGTGATTTTTAGGGTTTGGACCTGATCTACTCTAAGGGTGGTTGCTACCACTTTCAAGTGATGCTAGAGGTTTCCTACACCTATAAGGAAGGTTTTGATTCAGCCACTATTACATTCAATCTTATATTTTAAATTGTGTTGAATTCTGTTCAGATGACCAGCACTGTTGCTTGTTGCCTTTTAGCCCAGCAGTGCCGGCCACCCCCGGCAGTGCCGGCCCTGAGCCCGACAGTGTCGGCCTATGACTGAACAGCAAGTGTCGAGTTGATTTTAACAGGCCTATTCAGCCCCCCCCCCCTCTAGGCCAATCAGATTCCTTACAAGTGGTATCCAAGCTTGGTTACCTCAAGAAGCACTTAACGTGTGAGGTAATGGCCGAAGAGGGTAAAGTCGTGATGGTTGATCCCAAAGAAGGTGGATTTGCATGAAAGTGCCGACACGAACAAGTACCAGACCACTGCTGGTATATCCGCTGGAGAAATAGCAAAAGAAAATAAGCTAGAAGATTAAGAAGAGAAGGAAAAAATTGCAAAAAGAAGAAAAAACGCTCAATGAAGCCAAAAGCTTGAAGCTTCCCGAGAAGCTTCATAGAAGAGAAGTAAGAGCTCTCAAGAAAGAGCTCAAGGCCAAGGAGGAGCTCAAGAAAAACAAAGAGCAAGCTTCTCATGTGGAGGTTGACTCAAGTAGCTCCGGCGGTGAAGATGATGCATCATACAAGCCTCCAAGGCCATAAAGAAGGATGAGAATAAGAAGAACAAAGATGATGGCAGCAAGAATTTATCTCCGCCATATCCTTTGATTAGTCATCCATTTCTAAGCATGAGCATAAACCATTATTCCATGTTTCCGCGGACAAATTGTCTCACATTGATGAGACTAACTTTGCCAAGTGGAAACACTTGATGAAAGCCTATCTTGTAGATCTTCACCCCGATGCTTGGGAGATTGTGCACAAAGGATGTGATCCTCCGGTTGATCCCACAAGTCCCACCACCACCGAGCTCCGTTGCATACAACTCAATGCACAAGCAACTAGCGTGTTGCTAAGTGCATTGGATGGCGATGAGTACAACAAGTCATAGGGCTTGGAGTTTGTAAAAAAATTTGGATACTTTACATCTTGCACATGAGGGTGTGAGCAAAGTAAGGCAATCCAAGATCGACCTATTGATGGCCAAGCTAAACCGGTTCGTGATCAATGAAGGTGAAGGGCCACAAGAGATGTTTGATAGATTGATGACCATGGTTGGAAAGATTAGAGGTCTTGGTGATGAAGAGGTCAATGATCACAAGGTTGTCAAGATCATGCTTGAAGCCTACTCCCCAAAAAATGAGACCGTTGGACATTGATAAGAGAGAAAAAGAGATTTGAGTACTTCACACCAAGTGATGTGCTTGGAAGATCATCACTTTTGATCTACAAAGAGAAGAAACACAAGAGAGGAAGAAGCTTGGAGAGATGCAAGCAAGATTGGAGGGCATCAAGATCAAGGATGTGGCTCTCAAGGCAAACAAGAGCACAAAGAAAACAACCCCTAGCTAATCCAAAAACAACAAGCATTCCTCCTCAAGCAAAGCTCAAGAAACCAAGGCCATCAAGCATCAACCCGAAGCTCCAACATCAAGTGATGGTGAAAGTAAAGGTGAACAAACGAGAACATAGATGACATGGCTCTATTTATAAGAAGATTCAACAAGGGCCTAAAGAAAAATGGGTACAAGCCATGAAGAGGAAGTTCCCAATCAAGAAATTAAGAAACTTGTTTTAGGTTGGTAGCACCGAACACTTCATTGCCGATTGCCCAAATAAGAGAAAGACAACAAATTTGGCAAAGATAAGAGAGAAGACAAGGGTGACTACAAGAAAGGGAAGAAATATATGGGTGAAACCACTTGGATATGGTTGGGATGAATCAACCGATAGTGAAGTTGAAAAGATGACCACCATTGCTATTCACAAGCCATCCACTTCAACAAGGCTCTTCAATAATATGTCCGATGATGATGAAAGCTTCCCTCACACTGTCTTATGGCAAAGGGTGAGAAGGTAAAAATCAAAACCCAAAGCCATAACTCCTCTCCCCAAAGACATCTCTAGTAGTGATTCTAGTGATTACTCTAGTGATGATGAATCAGTGATGAAGAGATAAATGAAATAACTAAAAAAATGGATCCTAAGACAAAGATATCATTGCTAACATATTGAATGAATTAGAGGCAACAAAGGTCGAGCTAGCATCTAGAGAGAAAACTCTTATTAAACAAGAGGATCTTTACATTTGCTAGTGAGGAAGCCCTTGAATTAGAAAGAGTGACGTGAGCTCTTTGATCAAAGCTTTGGTCAAGGAAAGAGAAGCTCATGCCCTCACTAAGGAGTGTGGTGAACTCAAGCAAAAGTATTGTGGCTTAGTTGAAAAGCATCAAGAGCTTGAGGCACAATACTCTCTTCTTTGGGAGGACAACTCACATCTTCCTAAATCAAATGATGCATCTTCTCCATCCACTAGTTAAGGTTGTGAAAAATGATATAACATTGATATGAATGCTTATTCCACTAACATTGCCAACATGGAGGCTATGAAGAAAGAAATAGCAAGGCTCAACAATGTCATCTCAGTTTCAACGAAGAATGACAAAGACAAAGTTGAGCCGAAGAAGATCCAATACAAGAATAGAATGCATCCATCAATCAAAGATCGGCTTGGTCACACTTAAGGAGGCAAAATCAATGGTAGAAAAATGGTCAAAGGCATTGAGTGTGTCAAGTTTGAGAAGAAGGGAAGCATTGGTGCAGATAAGCCTGCACAGACAGCAGCTCTGCTGGACCACAGGCCGACAGTGCCGGACCTAAGGCCGGCAGTGCCCGCCCCAAGAAAGAGAAGGCTAACAATGCTTCACCTGATCAAACTCAGATCAAAGTCCATGCCAAGAGGATGCCCCAGTAAAAGCAGGTTTCTCAGAAACCCAAGGACTCAATCTGGGTGGCCAAAAATAAATTTGCATATCAACACAAGACAAGATCACCTCAAGGAAGTTTGTCCTCTTGCTATATGTTGAAATGCAATGATCGTGGTAAAGTCATTACAGAGTTTGTGGGTGATGAGAAACATGATAAGAGAAGCATGAATATTTGGGTTCCAAAGATTGTTGTGACTAATATGCAAGGCCCCAAGATTGATTGGGGACCTAAATCAAAGAACTAATTTGTTTTGTAGGCTTACTCCTCCGGTGGATCAAGTTGGAGGTTTGATAGCGGATGTACAAATTATATGACCAGAGAAAGAAGTATGTTTCATCATATTCCCCAACTTCAAATACAAGTGAGAATATCATCTTTGGTGACAACTCCAAAGGGGAAATGATTGGACTTGGTAAAGTTGCTATTACTCTTAATCATTCCATCTCAAATGTATTACATGTGAATTTATTGAGTTACAATTTGTTGTCCGTTTCTCAATTATGTGAGATGAGCTTCAATTGTCTCTTTACGGATAAGGGTGTGAACGTCTTTAAGAGGGAGGATTCCTCTATTGTCTTTACGGGTCGTTTGAAGGGCAAGCTTTACCTAGTTAATTTCAACAAAAGTAAGGCTAAACTTGAGACTTGTTTAGTGACAAAATCTAGCATGAGCTGGCTATGACATCGTCGACTAGCTCATGTTGGGATGAGGAACTTGGCCAAACTCCTAAAAGATGAACACATTCTTGGACTATCCAATGTTCATTTTGAAAGGATAGAATTTGTAGCGCTTGCCAAGCCGGAAAGCAAGTAGGTGCACCTCACCCACCAAAGAGCATTGTCTCCACCAAGCAACCATTGGAGCTAATTCACATAGATCTCTTTAGACCGGTGGCCTACATAAGCATTGACGGTAACAAATATGGTTTAGTTATTGTTGATGACTTTATTCATTTCACTTGGGTGTTTTTCATGCATGATAAGGCACAAGTGCAAGATAAGGTGAAAACCTTCATTAGAAGAGCACAAAGAGAATTCGGTTTCCAAATCAAGAAAGTTCGTAGTTACAATGGAACCGAATTTAAGAACACTCAAGTGGAGGAGTTTCTTGATGATGAGGACATCAAGCATGAGTTTTCAGTTTCATACACTCCTCAACAAAATGGTGTAGTAGATAGGAAGAACCGGACACTCATTGACATGGCAAGAACAATGCTAGATGAGTACAAGACTTCAGATATCTTTTGGGCCGAAGCCGTCAACACCGCTTGCCATGCCATCAACCGGCTCTATCTACACAAAATCTTGAAGAAGACTTCGTATGAACTCCTAACCGGTAACAAACCAAAGGTGTCTTATTTTAGAGTTTTTGGGTGCAAGTGTTTCATACTTAATAAGAAACCCAAAACCTCTAAGTTTACACCTAAAGTTGATGAAGGTTTTCTTCTTGGCTATGGATCAAATGAGCATGCCTATCGTGTATTCAACAAGACCTTAGGAAAAATTGAAATCGCGATAGACGTGACATTTGACGAATCTAATGGCTCTCAAGTAGAGCAAATTGATCAAGTTATTGTAGGAAATGAGGAACCACCATGTGAGACAATAAAAAATATGGCTATTGGTGACATTAGGCCACAAGAAGTTCAAACCATATATGTGGAACCTCAAGGAGAAAAAGCTACTGCTCCAAGACGTGATGAAGAAGGGCCTGCAGTGCTCTCTGGTCAGGGCTCTGACCCTGAGGCCGGCACTGCCGGACCAGGCAAACAAGCAGCAGCTAACCCCTCTCCTGCCACTCTAAGGAACCTACAACCAATATTTGAAGAGCATGAGTATGATGACTAAGCTAGCCAACAAGAAGTCACAAAACACCCAAGATTAAGGCAAACAATTCAAAAGGATCATCCCGTCGACAATATACTTGGGAGTCTCCGAAGGAGGGTAACTACTCGTTCACATTTGGCAAATTTTTGTCAATTTTACTCTTGTCTCCTCTTTGGAATCCCTCAAGGTTGAGCAAGCTCTAGATGATCCGGATTGGTGATGGCTATGCAAGAAGAGCTGAATAGCTTTGAAAGGAACAAGATTTGGTCACTTGTGAAAAGACCAAATACCAATGTGATTGGAACCAAATGGGTCTTCCGCAACAAACAAGATGAGCAAAGCGTGGTGACAAGGAACAAGGCAAAATTGGTAGCTCAAAGTTTCACTCAAGTGGAGGGCCTAGACTTTGAAGAGACATATGCACCGGTAGCTAGGCTTGAAGCAATTCGAATGCTTTTGGCCTATGCTGCCCATCATGACTTCAAGCTTCAACAAATGGATGTCAAGAGTGCATTTCTCAACGGCCCTATCCAAGAGTTGGTGTATGTTGAGCAGCTACCGGGTTTTGAAGATCCAAAGTTCCCTCATCATGTCTTCAAGCTCCATAAGGCGCTCTATGAGCTTAAGCAAGCACCAAGAGCATGGTATGAATGCCTTAAGGAATTCTTGATCAAACAAGGTATCCTACTCTCTTCACTCATAAAGTCAATAATAATATCTTTGTGTGTCAAATATATGTCGATGACATAATATTTGGTAATACTAACCAATCCTATTGTGATGAGTTTAGTAGGATCATGACTAAAAGATTTGAGATGTCTATGATGGGTGAGCTAAAGTTTTTCCTCGGTTTTCAAATCAAGCAACTCAAGGAAGGGACTTTCTTATGCCAAACCAAGTACACCCATGATATGTTAAGAAAGTTTGACATGGCAAATGCTAAACCAATCAAGACTCCCATGCCAACAAATGGACATCTTGATCTCGATGAAGGAGGAAAATCCGTGGACATTAAGGTATATCGTTCCATGATCGGCTCTCTCCTTTACTTATGTGCATCTAGGCCAGACATAATGTTTAGTGTGTGCATGTGTGCTAGATTTCAAGCTAACCCGAAAGAGTGCCACTTAGTGGCCGTTAAGAGAATCTTGAGATATATAGTTTTCAGTCCTAACCTTAGCTTATGGTATCCTAAGGGCTCTAAGTTCGATCTACTTGGGTATTCGGATTCCGATTACGCCAGTTGCAAGGTAGACCGAAAAAACACTTCGGGAACGTGTCAATTTCTTGGACGGTCCCTAGTGTCTTAGAGTTCTAAAAAGCAAAATTATGTAGCCCTTTCCACCGCCGAGGCCGAGTATGTTGCAGCCGGCGCTTGTTGTGCTCAACTACTTTGGATGAGGCAAACCTTAAAAGATTTCAGATGTCAATTCACCAAGGTGCCTCTCTTGTGTGATAACGAGAGTGCCATCAAACTTGCAAACAACCCGGTTAGTCACTCTAGAACCAAACACATAGACATCCATCATCACTTCTTGAGAGACCACGAATTAAAAGAAGATATCACAATTCGCCATGTGAGCATCGAAAAGCAACTAGCTGATATCTTCACTAAGCCTCTAGATGAGACAAGGTTTTGTGCTTTGCGTAGTGAGCTAAATATACTTGACTCTCGTAACGTGGTTTGAATTATAACACACATTTGTTTGTCCACCTAGCGAGTTAGGAAAAACTTTGAAAGTTTCAATTATGTGTTTCAAAACCAATTTCGAAAAAACTTGAATGTGTTGGTCATTGTATGATTGATGATTTGCTTACTGACCAGCACATGACAAGGGGTATGTGTCCACAATTGCATAAATATAGAGTATAACAGTGGCATAGTGCCTCAGTACCTGGCCAGGCCGGCAGTGCCGGGACTTAAAGGACCCGAGCCTGTCGGGCCCAAGTCCTAGCCCTCGAGTTTTGCTTTATCTTCTCACCTCAACCCGAGGGAACTCCATCCCAGGTCATACCCTTCTAACATAACACATTTTTCTCTCCTCTCTCAATCCTAAGGAGACCTATGGAGCCCGAAGGTTCCTCTCTTCCCCCGGCAGTGCTGCCCCTTTGGAGGTGCTGCCATTGGAGGAGGTGTGGAGGATCTTCCTCCCTGCGTCAAGATTCATTCAAGCCCGACCTTCTTCATCTCCTTCCCTCTATTTCAAAGGTAATAATATGAAACCCTAGGTTGGTTCGATCTATGCAATGCACGGTGTTTGAGATGAGATTTAGGTTGTTAGTAGTTACATTATATATGGTGATGTACCTCCAGTAGTTAGATTTGATCAAAACCTAGTTTCAATGGAGGATTGATAGAGCATGTCATGGTATTGTCTGCACCAGGCCGGCAGTGCCGGGCCCCTGGTGACAGCACCTGTGCAGTTGCTCCTACAATCGTCTATTGACCCTAGATTTTGGTTCAATCTCTCCACTAGAGTTTCTTGTCACTGTCTAAATGCAACAACTTAACCCTTTCTCCTTTTAAATGCATAGATAGACGCCAGTGGATCGAGTCGTGGAGGAGGAAAGAGGCCAAGGTCCAAGGCTCGTACTCCCTTGGCTGATGATGGGTTAAATCCCAGGCAGAGGATAGCTCAAGAGGAGGCTTTGCAAAGGGCAGGGAGAACAATCAGAGATGATGTGTGCCCTATGACACCTCCAGACTTGGGTCTTTTCAATGCTTTTTACCTTGTGAAGCATCCTGAGGAGGTGCTAGTCAGAGACCCTCAAGACACTCCTGGCAGAGTTAGAGCAATCTATAAAAATCAGTGGAGGATAGTCCAGGAGCAGAGGGCCTTCAATCCCTATAATGAGCCAAAGGATATGAGTGTGGATTACAGGTTTTGGAATGTTTTCCATTCTGACTATTACACCAGTCCTTCAAGTTGATAAACCCAAGATCATAAAGATGAAATATGTTAATTGAGAGCACTTGGAGCTCAAAAGGGATCCTGTGTTTGACAGAGTCATTGACCAGTGCAGGTAGCTTGGCATATATCACTGGATGGGTTTCCAAAATGGCTGGAACACTGAGATCATCTACCATATATCAAGATTACTATCTTGACAGAGAAAACTTTGTGATGCACTGGATGACAGAGGGCAGGCACTATAAGTTGAACTATATAACTTTTACCCGTCTCCTAGGCTTTGGAAAGGATGACAGGGAGCGCATGAACATTCATGATGAGAGAGGTTTGACCAATGAGGAGATCTCACAGCTTTACATTGAGCCTCATAAGGCAGATGGTCTGGTGAAGGGTTTGAGGAGTAAGTATTATATCTTGAACAATCTCTTCAGGACCACTCTCTATCCCAAGATGGGATCTGCTTCAAATCTCTATGCTACTTCCAAGAATATTCTTAGGAGAATGAGAGGTGGAGCACCACCATTCTCAATGGCTCGGTTTTTGTGGATGAGATATGCATTGCAGCAGAAGATGCCAGAAAGGAGCTTCCTTATGCTCTCTATCTGATGTTCATCATTGAGATGGTGACTGACCGGATCTACAACAAGGATATAGCTCATGAGCCTTTCAGAACAGAGAAGGTCATTCACTCCTCTGCAGTTCAGGAGGTGAACACTTCTCCCAAAGAGAGCACCAGAGCAGACCCAGACTATCCTGAGTCTTCCAGCAGAGCAGCTAGCAGAGGCAAGAAGAAGGGTAAGCTTGGCAGGTTGTTAAAGAAGATTCTTGCTGGCATCTGCTATGCCAATGACCATGCTTACCAGACTAGGCTGGAGATCAGGCAGCTCAGACAGGAGCAGGGCCTCAGTCAGATTCCTCCACCTACACCACCACCACAGCTCAGTGAGGAGTCTACTTATGATGGTGATGACTCTGAGGATGAGGATGATGATGTGGAGGAGGAAATTCAGCAGCCCCAGACTAGGAGGTTGAGCAAAAGGGTTTCAGCTCCTGGTATTCACTTCTCTTCAGCTCCAGATGATGATGATGAGGATGAAGATGTAGATGATGATGATGAGGATGACATGGATAAGGATGACTAGCTTGTATTCTTTTCTTTCTTTGTTTTTTTCTCTTTTTGGTGACTTGTTGCCAAAGGGGAAGAATTACTAAGTGAAGGGGGTACAACAAATCTTCGATAGTCATAGAGGAGCAGAGGAGCAGCGACGCCTAGTTATCTTAGTTTTTCAGTTTTTAGTTTGAGAGATGAGAGAGCAACATGCAAAACTATTTTATTTTGTAATATTGTCACTTAAGTACTTTATTTGTGTCATTTGTGGACATGTACTCTCTCATATATATCATGTTTATCTTAGTGTGCATTTAGGTTTTATTTATATCCCGTTGTGTGTCCGTGCTTGAGCTTCTGCAGGGTTGCTGGTTGCAGCCAGTGCCGGCCTGCTCAACAGCAGCCCCTCTGATTCCTTTTGAGACAGGTTCATATGCATCACGTATATTCTTGTGACACCTTTTTCAGCACCCCATAGCAGTCATGGATGTAGGGGGAGCCCTATTTCACTCCAATGTGTAAATTTTAGCCTTTTTATGTCAAATTTGGAAATTCAAATTCTCACTCACACATTTAGGGGGAGCTCCTACACCCATGACATGCATTGTCTCAGATTATACTTCACTTTTGTAAGCTCTAAGTGTGTTGTCATCAATCACCAAAAAGGGGGAGATTGAAAGTGCAATCAAGCCTTAAGTGGGTTTTGGTGACATGACAACGCAATTAGAGAACTAATGAGACTTTACAAGTATAACAAGCAGGTTAAACTTAAGGAGATTGATGAACAGGTTGATGGACCCCTCCAATTACAAAAGTGCATGGCAACAAGCTCAAAGGAGTTTAAATTCTTTTATACTTTAAATTTGAGTTAGGTATGCTATACTATTAAGAGGGATTCAACACGCATGTCAACAAGTGAACCAAATGCATCTATCATTGAACATCACACCTCCACATACATAGAAGGCAAATCAGTCAACTATATTGAAGATCATTCCTTGTTGGTACACTGCCGTGACTTACTCAGCCAGTGGACAGTGAGGGGGTATTTAAAAGACCCCTCACTCAACCCCCAACGGCTAGTTCTGCCATTCACTCATTCACACTTCGCAAAAACAGAAAGAGAAGCTCATTTCTTGCTCTCCCTTCTCCTTGGTGCTCTCTCCCTCTCTCCCACTTTGATTTCAATCACTCTTGAAAGATTGAGTCTCCAAGCTTTGAGAAAAAGCTTCTCACTTGGATCTTCAAATCCTATAAGCATTTGGTTCGCGTGGTGGCCGACGGTTTGAGTTTGTTACTCTTGGAGCTTTGCTCCTAGCCGGCTAGGCGTCGCCCTTGAGCTTGCCAACTTGTGTGGCAGCCAAGGGAGGTTTGTAAAACCACCATATTGCTAATACATTGCCCCTCATCTCAAGAGTTCATTCTCTTGACTTGAGACCGAGGAAAGAGCTAGCCTTGTGTGGCGCGCTTGAGCCTTGTGTGGCGCACCTCAACAACGTGGACGTAGGCAAGCCTTGGTGGCGAGCTGAACCATGGGATAAATCCTTGTGTCACCGTGTGCTTGTTACTTTACTTTGTTATATATTGTGTACAAGGTGATTTCTAGGGTTTGGACCCGATCTACTCCAAGGGTGTGTTGCTACCACTTTCAAGTGGTGCTAGAGATTTCCTACACCTCTAGGAAGGTTTTGATTCAGCCACTATTTACATTCAATCTTTATTTTTTAAATTATGTTGAATTCTGTTCAGGTGACCAGCGCTGCTGCTCTTAGCCCAGCAGTGCCGGCCACCCCGGCAGTGCCGGCCTGTGACTGACAGCAAGTGTCAAGTTGATTTTTAAACAGGCCTATTCACCCCCCCCCCCTCTAGGCCAATCAGGTCCTTACAAGATATCATACTAATAAACACAAATGTAAAAAAAACAATGGATCACACATGACCACAATATTTTCTAGTCAGTCAACCAGATGTTTCTATTAATATAACCAAAAAGGACAGTTGATTTTTCATTGTTTATGTTAATTCATGGCTGATTAGCTAAAATGCTCCATCTTGTAATAACTATATTATCAGTGGTCAAAACCGTAATAAAGATACACACGACTTAAAAAAATATCAATTTCAGAAACATCCATTTAGCAGCATCTAGGCATCTAGCATATAACAAATAACAACAACAACAACAACAACAACAACAACAACAACAACAAAGCCTTTTAGCATGCCAACAATCTGCGCCATAAAACATAGCAGGTCCCCTATGACTGTTCTATTTGATTCTATGGCCAACATCTTCATCAATAACCCCATCTCTCACCTTCATCGTCTCATTGATATCCCCATCTCCCAGTAGCATAAATTCCAAACATCGAAAGATATCCTTCTTGGGCAGTACCTAACCCTACAAACTAATATCTCCCTTCTCATGTATAGTGTGTCGAAGTCACACCTCATATAATCAGTCTTAGTTCTGCTAAATCTACAATCTTTCAACTCTAGAGTTTGCAGCCACAACTCTAGTTTCCTATCTATTCACGCCCATCTTCCATGAACTATAACTACCTTGTCAGCAAACGGATCAAACACCATAGGGTATCTCTTTGTATGTCCCCTGTGAACTCATCCATCACCAAGGCATAGTAGCCTCTAGCATACGATGAAGAAACAAAATGGAATGCCATGCTTCAATAAATTTATTGTTGTGCATGACTGAACCATTGAACAAAGAATGAGTGTTTTTAGAGTGCAAAATTTGTTATTGTGTTGATGGTGTTCAATTGTCCATTCAATCAACTTGGACATCCAAGTTATTACCGACATATTGCTCTTCATTTTTTTATAAAAAAAAAAAGAAAGCAAGATGGAAACTAAGGAAACATATGCACAATAGAGATTGGAAAACATATGTCAAGCCAAACATGTAAATACCACAGATATTATGCCTATAGATCTACATTTTGCATCCATTTTGTGCAAGCAATCTCATTAAGTTCACATGCGGGAGGCAAGCAAAATGACATTTGACATTATTTTCCCAAATGTTAGCAGGTAAGGAAATGAATAGCAATCACAATGCCATCACCATGTCACAATTACACTCCAAATCAAAACGCACAGCACAAAAGCTTAGGCAAAATGAATATGCAGTTCAATTAAATTAATTTAAGCAACAACAAACATAATGAAGAAATATGACTCATTAGAACCATGTAAACTATAGATATGGCTTGCAAGAAAGCTCAACCATAATAACATATAACAGCAGAGAATACGGTTGGAACTAGTTTCAACATTCAAATTGTTTCACACTAAAACATGTCTCACTGCATAAAAATAATCCTACCATCAAGCTTGATTTGTTTCATCATGGGTTCAATTTGCTATCACGTGATTTTAATGGTATGATCATGCCCCTCAGTTCTTATATGCATTTTGGTCCTGAGGATTAACTACTAGCTCATTCCATTCTGCAAACACAAGTGGCCTAGGGCAAGGTTATCTTAATTGGCTTTCAATAGATGAAAGAATGGGCCGGTCTATCACTATGGCATTCCATTTCATAGCTTGCCAATCAAAGAGTGATTCATCACAAAAGACGGTAGGATGCTACCAAGGTGGACGAGATCATAATCAGATAAGCATTCTGCATATTGTATCAAACAGGCCAATGTAACTATGTATTATCGTAGAGTAGGTGCTCAGGCAATGGATGAGTTTGGGGTTTAACCAAAATATGATCAACCACAGCAAACAATATCATAAAAGTTAAAAACACATACATTTTGACAGTACAAGTTCACTTACCAAATCCTCCCAGAAACGACCTGAAACTGCCTTTTTGAATCTAATTATCCACTTGCCACCATTCTGATTTGCAGGATCCTGATCCATTGAAGACCATTAACCACCAGCAACAGGGACATATAATCAGACATACAACACGTAGACAGAGAGACGACAGAGAATGCCATGTTCTGAATAATACCTCCCAGAGGGGACGGATGCCATCCTTGAAGAGATGAAGGTCAGTGGGGCTCGGCAGGGAAGAAGGGCGCGCAAGGTGGCAGTAGCAAACCCAGAACGATTCGACCTTCAAGTATTCAAAAAAAAGAAGAAGGAAACAGCAGTGAACTGAACTGAAATTAGGAATCCCCCACAACAAATACAACCATCCGAGAGACATACTGTGCTGAAATCGATGATCTTCTTGATGTTGTCCTCGTACGCCTGCGACCTCGCGCCAGGCGTCCGGCGCGTGTACCATAGCACGAGCTTGCGCTGCAGACACGCAACCAAAATTCACTCAGTCGAAATCCACTTGTACAATCTCACCAATCAATCTACCACGTACAACCGGGGGAAGGGGGGTGCAAAGTCACCAGTTAGTTGAGGCGTACGACAGATCTAGCTGCGGCGGGGTCTTACCCTAAGGGGGTGGAGGCCGGCCTTGAGGTCGCGGTTGCGGCGCTCGGTCTCCTCCGGATCCGCTTCGTCCTCCTCGGCGGCGGCGGGCGCGTCATCCTTCCGCGCGTGAGGCAGCTGCTGCTCCTCCTGCTCGATCTCCTTCTTCTCCACCGCCGCCTCCATGCTGCGCCCTTCCAGTAGCAGGTTTGGTCAGAACTCTCGAGCTTGAAGAAGGGTTGCGAGGAGGACTGAACGAGGGGAACGAGGAAGGTGCCAAGTAGAGTGTAAGGTTTTGGGCCCCCTTTTCTCTTTTTCTCTTGGGCCTGCCGCGAGGTGTTCTGGATATTTCTTTTGGTGGACCGTCTCCCAGATAAATTTCAAACAGTATCTTTCTTGGAATAACCCTGTTCACACATGTAACAACTATGGCGTATCACGATATGAGAATCGTGAATCCAGATATATAAGGCGTGATTGGTTGGGATACATTCCTATTTCCTAGGTTGGGCACTAGGGCAGGTTCGGTGGAGCTAGGTTAGACGCGTGTGTCCATCTTGAGTTTCAAGACGCTTTGATCTTTTGTTATAGTAGTATAACTCATACAATAGCAACATAATTATTATGGGCGTGATTGGTTGCACGCAGAAACTCATCCTATGTGCATTTGCTCTCTTTGGTTGCCTCGCTGGTGTCATTTCTCTGCTCCGTCTCATTCATTTCCACCTCTCCATCTCGTATGACTTCATTTTCTCAATTCTCACTTCCCTCACGATACAAGACGACATGATGCATCTGTGGTACAGAGGTTCATATGTCATACACTCAAAACTCTCATCCATGCATGCAACCAAACAAGATCTCATCTCGTACCGGACCAACAACAAAGACAATCAAACACGACTAGGTGTACGATTTGAGCATGCATCTCACCATCCTGAACTGGCTCACCATCCCGGCTCCTTCTCATCGAAGCAACCAATCACACCCTATGTGTGTATGGTGTGAGTGTGAAGTGTGTGGGTTGTGTGCGTTCAAGTTGTATCCGATAAAAAAAAGAAGTATAGCTATAGCTATATATGGAATTGATCGATAATGCAAGTCTT
Organism: Microstegium vimineum; assembly: GCA_022036555.1. NCBI lineage: Eukaryota > Viridiplantae > Streptophyta > Magnoliopsida > Poales > Poaceae > Microstegium > Microstegium vimineum. The sequence continues at coordinate 11,800,141 of CM039139.1, read as the reverse complement.
AATATTATTTACTCATAGTTCACATAAAACAATGTCCTGTTTAAAGGATAGGGCCTAACTGTTAGCCGCTAAAATTAGTCCTAGTGATCCACTAAAATTTGTCCTAAGTATGATGTGTGAAAATTATACCAACCTCTAATAAGTTGTAAGAAAGAGCTAAATTGTGTTTCTCAATTGCAGAAAGAAACCCCAAGATTTGCCACCATCTAACAACAATATTATTCATAGTGACTCTTGGTACCACTCTATCATTACAATATCCACATCATCACTATCAACCTTGTCTCTAGATTGATGACATATAAATGGTGCTACATTTAGCTAGCCGTTAGGCATGGTCTCTCATCGGTAGTAGAGTTGCGTCTACAACGAGGGAGGGATCAGGCACACCTTGTTTCTCACCTGATCTTCCACAACCAACTTCCTTGAGGTCTAAATCCATGTGATGTCATCGGCTCCAGATTGGTGCAGGTGAAGCGTGAAGGTAAACAAATGTTCCATGTCTCCAAAGTAGGTGGGAGACTTCAATATCAGGTATAGCTTTAGGCGTTGAGGATGCACCCAATAAATGAAAAGCGGTCGTGATACATCTATAACTCCACAGAGTCCAAACGGTTTAGATCCACTCTACATGCTGAGTGGACCACATCTACCACTATCCTACTTACATTTTTGTCCTCTCTTCGTGTAAAAGGATTAATCTAGAGATAGTGGGGTGGACTCTAGAAGCCTTATATGTTAGTATAACCCCAAATTTAACAACCAAGGTGGGGACACTACTACAGGAATCATTTACCGCAGTGCTGGCCTTTGACGCCCGGCAGCGGACATCTTAAGTGTCCGCTGCGGTAAACCGGTGACCAGCTTGCTGCGTTGCCCATTGCGGTTATTCCATTTACCGCAGCGGGCCACATAAACCGCCCGCTGCTGTAAATGGGCATCTACCGTAGCGGGCAGCATAAAGCGCCCGCTGCGGTAAATCGATTCACCGCAGTGGGCGGATTATGCTGCCCACTGCGCTATATCCTTGTTACCGCAGCGGGCATATTAAGTTGCCCACTGCGGTTATCCCTGCCTATATATAGCAGCAACCCTCCATCCTTCTTCCCCACGACTTCTCCTCTTGCAAAACGTGGGGGGGAGGTTTTGCCCAAATTTTTCACCAAATCTTCAAATTCAGTTTTAGAGCTTTGATTTGGGGGAGTAGGACACAAATAGAGGTACATGATTGCTCTCCCACCCCTCTTTCTCCCTCGTTTTCTCTCATTTTAGTGCAATTCCTCATGTGGATCTAGATCTAGATCCATAGGATCCACCATGCATGGATCTAGATCTAGTTTGTGTTTTTAGTCTAGATTCTTCATAGATCCATGTACTAGATCATATAAACCTGTGTTTTTTTACTCTAGATTCACCGGTGTGGCTAAAGTTTTGTCGATTTTGATCTCTCATCTTGTTGGGGCGGAGTTATTGCCGATTTTTTCACTAAATCATCAAATTGAGTTTTAGAGCTTTTGATTTGATTGGGGAGGAGAGGACAATAAGAGGTACATGATTGCTCCTCCACACATCTTTATATTTTTCTCTTTTATTCTCACGACTATTGCGATATGTCTCACATCATGTGTGTCTAGTAGATTCATGAAGTAGATCTTTTTTTATATAGCACTTTGTTGTTTTGTCGTGTGTTAAGCTACGATGGACAGGTCTGAATGGATGTACCACATTGATAGAGTGATTGATCTTCGGTACCTTAGCGAATTGAGAAAGTTTATGGCAGCTGCAAAAGCTCATCGTGCTAGTTTGAAGCGGACGACAACCGTATGTCCATGTTCTAAATGCCAGAACCTTAGAGGCTACCCAGATGGTACGGTGCAATCACATCTGATTGTCAACGGGTTTATGGAGGGTTACACGGTTTGGACTTCTCATGGTGAACAAAGTCTCGATGCGAGTTGCGGTGTATCTAGAGTGAGCTCGTCGACGACGACGGTGAACAACCAAGATCATGTTCGACCACCACCACATTCCGTTCCAGTGCCAGCCGCCACCGACGATGGCAACAATTCTCATGACTACATCACAGTTGAAGAATTGCTCGAGAACATTGCAGATGATGGTGCCGACGACGGTGACACTACTGAAGATGCTACTCTGAGGGAACCCGAAGATGTCCAGCTCTTTGAGGATCTAGTCAACCACATCGACGAGGATGATGTTATGTTTGGCAACCCAAAGTGGTTAGAGAATTTTAGGGAGATGAAGCAAGCGACAATTGATCCTTTGTACCAGGATGGTGGAAAATGTTCGGAGGGGTGCACAGCGCTCCGTTTCAACCTCCATATGATCATGATGAAGGCTCGACATGGTTGGTCAGACATTGGCTTAAATGAATTGTTAAGCTACCTTTCTACGACGTACCCTACGAGAGGTAACAAGGTGCAAGCTAATACATATCGAGCGAAGAAGCTGATCCGTCCAGTGGCGATGAAAGTTAGAAAGTTTGATGCCTGCCCTAACCACTACATCATGTACCGGGGCGAGAGGTATGAGAACATGACGGAATGTCCACACTGTGGATTCAGTCGGTACAAGAGGAATGCCGGTTGCCGCGTGGATGCAGACGACATTCTTCCGAACAACAACAAGAAGAAGCCCAGCGCTGCGGCCAAGCAGATCTTGGCTCAACAAGACGAGGAAGGAGAAGGTTACACACTGAGGAAAAGCCCCGCGCTATCTGTGTAGTACCTACCTATGGTCGATCGTCTACGTGCACTGTTCGGGAATCCAGAGGATGCGAAGCTGATGTCATGGCATGCATCTCCTGATCGGGTCAAGAACGATGGCAAGCTACGACACCCCTCCGATGCACAGCAGTGGAAGGATTTCGATAAGGAGTACCCCGAGTTTCGTGACGAGCCCAGACATGTTCGGTTCGCGCTCAGTACCGATGGGATGAACCCGTTCGGTGAGCTAAGCAGCTCGCACAGTACATGGCCAGTCGTCCTCAGCATCTACAACATACCTCCCTGGGTGTGTCTGAAGCGTAGGTACCTTATGTTGACGATGCTTATCTCTGGACCGAGGCAGCCCGACAATGATATAGATGTCCTCCTAGAGCCGCTCATGGAGGAAATGCAGATGCTATTCGATGTTGGGGTCGAGATGATGGATGCGTACAAAAAGCAGAGCTTCACACTTAAAGCCATCATCTTTGTCACCATCACTGATTACCCTGGTCTCTTCTCACTATCGGGGCAGATCAAAGGGAAGACTGGATGTGTAGTTTGCATCGACGGGACTTGCTACACTTACCTTTCGAGCTCCACCAAGCTGGTGTACACTCGGTATAGAAGGTTCCTTAAGGACAAACACAGGTATAGAAGAAGTGATATGAATGAATACTTTGACAATAAGGATGAGCCAAAATGACTTCCAATACCGCAGACAAAGTGGGGGCCAAAGGTGTATGAGATGGTGAAGGATATTGAAAGTGCAATCAAGCCATAAAGTGGGTTTTGGTGACATGACACCATATTTAGAAAACTAATGAGATTTTGTGAGTATGACAAGCAGGTTAAACTTAAGGAGGTTGATGAACAGGTTGGCGGACCCCTCCAATTACAAAAGCGCATGGCAACAAGCTCAAAGGAGATTAATTATTTTATACTTTGAATTTGAGTTAGGTATGCCGTACTGTTAAGAGAGATTCAACACGCATGCCAACAAGTGAACCAAATGCATATCTACTCTTATACATCACACCTCCACATATAAAGTGGGCAAATCAGCCAACTTATTGAAGATCAAATCCTTGTTGTTCTGTCCAGGCTGGCAGGCCAGCACTGTCGGGCAGGCCGGCACTGCCATGACTTGTTCTACCCATTGGCAGTGAGGAGGTATTTCTTACCCCCTCACTTCCCCCAATGGCTAATTCTGCCATTCACTCATTCTAACTTCGCAAGAACAGAAAGAGAAGCTCCTCTCTTGCTCTCTCTTCTCCTTTGGTGCTCATCCACTCTCCTCCATTGATTTCCAATCACTCTTTGAGAGGTTGAGCCTCCAAGCTTTGAGAAGAAGCTTCTCCCTCGGATCTTCACTCCTACAAGCATTTGGTTTGCGTGGTGGCCAGCGGTTTGAGTTATTTACTCTTGGAGCTTTGCTCCTAGCCGGCTAGAGGTTACCCTTGAGCTTGCCTCCTTCATGTGGCAGCCTAGGGAAGTTTGTATCACCCATCTATTTGCTAATACACTTCTCTCATCTCAAGGGTTCATTCTCCTGACTTGAGACCGAGGAAAGAGGTAGCCTTTGTGGTGAGCTTGAGCCTTGTGTGGCGCACCTCAACAACGTGGACGTAGGCAAGCTGAACCACGGGTCAAATCTTGTGTCACCGTGTGCTTGTTACTTTACTTTCATATATCTTGTGTGCAAGGTGATTTCTAGGGTTTGGACCCGATCTACTCGGTGGGTGTGTTGCTACCACTTTCAGGTGGTGCTAGAGGTTCCCTACACTTCTAGGAAGGTTTCTATTCAAGCACATTTTACATTCAGTCTTTACATTTTGAATTGTGCTAGATTCTGTTTTGGTGACCAGCACTGCTGCCCAGAGACCAGCAGTGTCGGCCACCCCGGCAGTGCCGGCCTCCAGCCCGGCAGTGCCGGCCTGTGACTGACAGAAAGTTGCTAAGTTATTTTAAACAGGCCTATTCACCCCCCTCTAGGCTAATTAGGTCCTTACAAGTGGTATCAGAGCAAGGTTACCTCAAGAAGCACTTAACCGTGTGAGGTAATGGCCAAAGAGGGTAAAGTTGTGGTGGTTGACCCCAAGGTGGTTGACCCCAAAGCTATGGAGGTGCACTCCACGGACAGCAGCAAGAGTGAACACTCGGAGAACTACTTGACATCTGCTGCTATGTCCGAGAGAGAGAAGGCAAGAAGAATAGAAGCAAGAAGATTGAGAAAAGAAGGAAAAGATTACAAAAAGAAGAAAAAGCTCTCAATGAAGCAAGAAGCTTGAAGCTTGCCGAGAAGCTACATAGAAGAGAAGTTAAAGCTCTAAAGAAGGAGATAAAGGCAAAGGAGGAGGAGCTCAAGAAAAGCAAAGAGCAAGCCTCTCAAGCGGAGGTTGAGTCTAGTAGCTCCGACGGTGATGATGATGTGTCATATCATTCCTCCAAGAATAGAGAAAAAGGATGAGAAGAAGAAGAAGGAAGAAGGCAACAAGAAATACTCCGCCATATCCTTTGATTATTCATCCATCTCTAAGAATGAGCATAAACCTTTATTCCATGTTCCTGCGGGCAAATTGCCTCACTTTGATGAGACTAACTTTGCCAAGTGGAAACACTTGATGAAAGCTTATCTTGTAGGTCTTCACCCCGGTGCTTGGGAGATTGTCCATAGAGGATGTGACCCTCCAATGGATCCTACAAGCCCCACCACCATCGAGCTCCGTTGCATACAACTTAATGCACAAGCAACTAGTGTGTTGCTAAGTGCATTGGATGGTGATGAGTACAACAAGGTCATGGGCTTGGAGGTTGCTAAGGAGATATGGGATACTTTGCATCTTGCACATGAGGGTGTGAGCATAGTAAGACAATCAAAGATTGATCTATTCATGGCCAAGCTCAACCGGTTTGTGATCAATGAAGGTGAAGGGCCACAAGATATTTTTGATAGGTTGATGACCATTGTGGGCAAGATAAGAGGACTTGGTGGTGAAGAAGTCAATGATCACAAGGTTGTCAAGATCATGCTTGAAGCTTACTCTCCAAGGAATGAAATCGTGGTGACATTGATTAGAGACAAGAAGAGATTTGAGTACTTCACACCAAGTGATGTGCTTGGAAGGATCATCACCTTTGATCTACAAAGAGAAGAAGCACAAGAGAGAAAGAAGCTTGGAGAGATGCAAGCAAGGTTGGAGGGCATGAAGATCAAGGATGTGGCTCTCAAGGCAAACAAGAGCACAAAGAAAACAACCCCTAGCTATTCCAAAAACAGCAAGCAAGCAAGCTCAAGCAAAGCTCAGGCAACCAAAGCCATCAAGCATCAACCCAAAGCTTCAACATCAAGTGATGGTGGAAGTGAAGATGAGCAAGAAGATAACATTGATGACATGGCCCTATTCATGGGAAGATTCAACAAGGGCATCAAGAACAATGGGTACAAGCTCATGAGAAGGAAGTTCCCAATGAAGAAATCAAGAACTTGCTTTAGGTGTGGTAGCACCGAACACTTCATTGCCGATTGCCCAAACAAGAAGGAAGAAAACAAATTTGGCAAAGGCAAGAGAGAAGACAAAGGTGACTACAAGAAAGGAAAGAATTTTGGAGGTATAATCATTCAATCCCTCTCTTTCATACTTGCAAGTAGTATATTAGGTTGTGCCTAGAGGGCTTCTAGACTTGTGTAGGAATTGAGTGATCCTAGCTATATTAGGATAGAAATTGTGTTAGGAGGCTTCACATTCCTTAGTTTGCTATTGCTAGTTAAGCTTCGCCACCTCTTTGTATAACTTGTTGTTGAGTTTGTTTTAGATTTCGAATTTAGGCTATTCACCCCCTCTAGCCTTGGATAGGACCTTTCAACAGGTTTCACACAAAAGACAAGGACAAAAAGAGTGCGGCACAGAACTGCGGTGTTCGATACGAGGGTGTAGACGAGTTGACACAAAAGAGGACACAATTCTATGGGCAGATCGAACAAATATGGGACCTCGACTATGGAGTCAACTTACACATAACAAACTTCAAGTGCGATTGGGTCAACCCGAAATCAGTTGTAGTGGACAATTACGGGTTAACCACCGTGAACCTCAAAAGCACGGGCTACAAAGATGACCAATGGATACTTGCAACCAATGTAGCGCAAGTGGCGTACTATATCTATCCACCGGATACAAAGAAGCACGTGGTCGTGTCCGGAAAGCAACAGATTGTGGGAGCTGATGGGGTGCAAAGCCCCGAGCAGTACCACAACTATGCAGAGCTCCAGCTTTTTACAGATCATGAAAAGAAGATCAAGGTAGTCGAGGTCAGTTGCAAGCATACCAAGATGAAGCCCTGGGCACGGAGTGGTAACGAGAAGAGGGTCGTGAAAGCTCCCGCACCAAAATGAGATGTGTGCCACACTTTTTTTGTAATAATGTAGACCAATACAAGTTTGTGACATGCGAACCTGGTTATAAATATATATGTTGATGAGTTTCACAAACTTTGTATTCATCACTTTTCTATATATTTTAATCCATTTACAATCTCAAAACTTGAAGTCAAAAAATGATTACCACAGCTGGCAGAATACAATGCCCGCTGCGGTAAATCATTTACCGCAGCGGGCAGCGTAACGTGTCCGCTTCTACAAACATTTACCGCAGCGGGCATTTAGGTTGCCCGCTGCGGTAAATTCATATGTATATAAAGCCGCCTTGCCGGTTCAAAAATTCTAAGTCGCGGTTTCATTTGGTTTCTTCCCCGAAGGGCTGTCCAGTTCAGTCGCCGTCGTCGCGCGCCATTGCCGCCCCACGCCGCCGCACCCTACTCCACCGCATGAGGAGAGCACCCTCCTCTTGTCGTCTGCACCCTCCTCTCGTCGTCCGCCGCACGAGGAGAGCACCTTACGCCGCGGGCTCCTCGCCATGGCCGGAAACCCTAGCTTTGAGCCATCGCCGCCGTCGCGGGCTCCTCTGTCCCTCCTCGTCATCCGCCGTCGCGGGCTCATCTGCCCCTCCTCATCGTCCGTCATCGCGGGCTTCTCTGCCCCTCCTCGGTGTTGTGCCGCCGCGGGCCGTCCGGCTCCTCGGGGTCTCCTCGTCGTCCGCCGCCGTAGTACCCTCGTTCGCCGGTGGTGCTCCTCTCCTCGCTGCGGTGCTCTGCTGTAGTGCTCTGCCGTTGTGCTACTGTGCTAGCTGTGCTGCTCTCCTCTCCTCGTTGTGGTGCTCTACTGCTCTGCTGGTGTGCTAGCTATGCTCTGTAGTGGTGGTGCTTTGTGTTGGTGGTGCTGGTGCTTTGTGTTGGTGGTGGTGGTGCTCTGTGGTGGCTACTGGTGCTCTCTGCTAGTTGTGTTGCTGGTGGTGGTGCTCTGTGGTGGCTGCTGGTGCTCTCTGCTGGTTGTGTTGCTGGTGGTGGTGATCTCTGCTGGTTGTGTTGGTGGTTGTCTCTGGTGCTCTGGTTATCTCTATTGGACTCCTGCTCTTCCCACGTAAACAATCTACGTGTTGTGAGTTACTGTTGCCTTCCTCGATTTACATTTGATATATTAAATTGTGCAATCTGCTAGTTTCTATAACTTGGGTGTGATTGCACTATTGGGCGGATTTCTTTATTGCTCGATGATACAAACCGGTGTAGTGAGACAATGTGACAGTCGGGTATCTATAACTTGTTAACTTGTATACTACTCTTTACCTTCAATACTACTTGTTACACTTGTTATCTGAAGAATCATAGCCCTAGTTGGTTTCGGTGATTAACGACAATTAGCGATTATTATGGCTAACGTGTGTTTTACAGAGGCTATGCGTAGCTTAGCCATAGTGATTAACAAGAATGGGCATTAATGGTCATCACTTAGCCCCCAAGATGGATATCGTTTCGGATTTCAAGGAGACATGATGAAGACCCTAGAATGATAGGCTAAGTGTCATAAGGTGATGAAGGACACGTAGAAATAGATAGGGCTTCTCCTTTTATCCTTGACCGTACTATTAAGAGGGGTTGAAACTAGTAGCTTGACTTAGGAAAGCTTCATGAACTAGGTGTGGTGCACACTTGTCTTCCTTAGCTCTAAGCAAGTCTACGTTGACTGTAAGATAGCCTAGAACAACTTCCATATTCATCACGATGAAAAACGAAGTTGATAGGTCTATTTTCTGGGCGACGGACGCTCATGACGGAGGCGTCGGACAAAGGCGTCGGACGCTGGGTGGTTGAGTCCACAGCATCCGTCGACCTTTCAGTGGAGATATTTTCTGACTAAGTTTTTTAGGGTTCGACGGACGCTGTCCGTTGGTCAGGCGTCGGACGCTTGGAGAGCATCCGTCGACCTTCCAGAGAGGGTGTTTTTCAGCCCGAGCCAGAGTGCAGCGTCGGACGCTGGGATGAGCGTCCGTCGCCCCTGTGACGGAGCGTCCGTCGCTGGGAAAAGCGTGTCAGAACTAGCCGTTGGGCAGGGCGTCGGAGCATCCATCGCTTAGGCATCGGAGCGTCCGTCGCCCAAACTATGAATACAACTAGCCGTTGGGGCATGCGACGGAGCGTCCGTCGCCTAGTCGACGGAGCGTCCGTCGCCAACTTAAGTTGCCAGCCCGAGGCAGTTTTCTGAGGGGCTATTTATAGCTTCTCACACTTCTCTCCCACCTTGCCTTTGCTCATTTGAGTTGCTGAGTTTGTTGAGAAGGTTGGGGAAGAGAGCAAGAGCCCTAGAGAGAGAGAGAGTGATTCGCGAATCCATCCATCCTCTCCTCTAGTTCATCCAAGAGTTCAAGTGTGCATCCTCTAGTTGTGAAGCTTGAGTGAGTCAAGCGAAGATCGAAGCTTGTTACTCTTGGTGATCAACATCACCTAGACGGTCCGGTGGTGCTCGGAGGAAGGTGATCGCCGGAGGATTGTTGGCGGCCCTTCTCCATCGACGTTGTGATCGGTTGTGGGCGATTCACCGAGCCGGAGTGGCAAAAAATCAGCCCATAGAGAGCACTCATCCCTTGCGCGGGATTGAGGGGGAGCTATACCTTGTGAGGTGCTCCAACGAGGACTAGGGGGGAGTGTCGACTCCTCGATACCTCGGCAAAACATCGCCGTGTCAAGCATCTCTTTCCCTAGCTCTTTCTTACCGCATTACTTTCCGCACTTGTCTTTCATTTCATACTAGAATTGTGTAGGAAGTTTTCGCTCTCTTTTGACTTGCTATCGCTTTCTAGCTAGGACACACAAGCGGTAGGCACTAGGGGGTTAATTGGCTCTTTATAGGTTCAATTCTTGTTTAGAAATTAAAAAGAGCCCAATTCACCCCCCCCGTCTTGGGCATCTTGATCCTTTCAATTGGTATCAGAGCAAGGTTTGCTCTAAATTAGGCTTCACCGCCTAGAGCAAGATGTCCCATGGGGATGGACCACCTCCCATGTTCGATGGAGACGACTTTCCTTATTGGAAAGTTCGTATGGAGGCCTATCTAGAGGCCGTTGACGTGGGCGTGCTCAAAGCCGCCACAAAGGGAGGCACTCTCTTCGCGGAGGACCTCAACTTTGATAAGCACAATGCCAAGGCGAAGAACATTCTCTTTCGTGGCATTAGCAAGGATGTCTTCAACCGAGTGCGTAATGCCAAAGACACATTTGAGTTGTGGACCACTATTTGTGCTCTTCACGAAGGCACAAAGAGTGAGCGTGAGGAACGCTATCACTTGGTCATGGCTAAGCTCAATTCTTTTTCCATGCATGCAAATGAAAATGCAAATGAAATGTACTCACGACTTAACATTATTGTAGAGGAATTGAATGGGCTCGGTCTCAACCAAATGGCATCGGCCGATGTGGTTCGCAAGATCCTTTGTGTCTTGCCCATTGAGAAGTATGGCCACATCATCACGGTTCTTCACCAAGGAGATCTCTCCGCCGCTACACCAACACAAATCTTGGGCAAGATCAATGCTCATGAGATGTATATGAAGATTGGTGATGGTGACTCTTCTTCCTCCTCCAAGAAGAAAGAAAAAGAGAAGGAGGAGAAGAAGGACTTGGCACTCAAGGCATCCTCCTCGGAGAAGTACAAGATACAAGTCGTGTATGAGAGTGCAAGCGATGAAGAGGATGATGATGGCCTCACTCTCATGGTGAAGAAAACAACTAAGATGTTGAAGAAGCTAAACAAGAATGGAGTCAAGTTTGACTCAAAGAAGAAGAAATTCTTCACAAGCTCTTCAAGAAAGCCTCTCTCCAAGATGGATTGCTACAATTGTGGTAAACTTGGACACTTGGCTCATGCTTGCCCCGAAGAGAAGAAAGACAAGTACAAGAACAAGAAAGTAAACAACAAGTTCAAGTACAACAAGGGCAACAAAGATGAGTCAAGTGATGAGGAGAAGAAAGATGACAAGCCATTCAAGAAGAAGAAGAACTTCAACTTCCACAAGAAAAAGAAGAATGGCAAAGCCTACATTGTTGGTGATTGGCTCACCGACATTGAAGACACAAGTGACTCATCCGGAGATGAAAGCGAAGAAGAGAAGGTGGCCGCATTGGTGATTGTGTCATCTACTCCACCGCCACCTCCTCCATCATCTCCGGGCTCATCCTCTACACACCTACGCCTCATGGCTAAAGGTGACAAAAAGGTACAAAAAGAGGATAATGATGATGAGGCTAACTCTAGTGATGATAGTGATGATGAGTTTGAGGCACCTTCTTATGATGAGCTAATTGTGATTTGCAACAAATATACTAAGCTCATTAGGAAGTATAAAGCTAAAAGTGAATCACTAGAGAAAGCCAACGATAACTTGCATGCTAAACTTGATGACTTGTCTAGTGCTAATGATGATTTGAAGCTTGAGAACAAATCCCTCTCATCTAGCACTAGGGAGCTCAAAGTCTCACTCAAGCAAGCTAATGAGAAACATGATAAGCTTGAGAGGTCAACACAAGAGCTCCACACAAGATACAACTTGCTAAAAGATGACTACAACCAAGTTAAGAATGGATATGGTACACTTGTGATAGCTAACGAATTGCTTACAAATGATCTTGCTACACATGTTGCTATTAACTCGGTTGTTAAGTGTCATATAGCTACTTCTTGTGAGGACTTTCTTGATGAAGTTGCTAGTGAGCAAAATGCTAAGTGCAAGGGCAAGAAGGTAGTTGAGGCCGAAAAGCATGATGACTATGTGAAGATGAGGCAAGAAAACTCCAAGCTCAAGGAAGAGCTAATCAACCTCAAGGCAAGCAAGCCATTCACTATCAAGTGACAATGATGCAATGACCTTAATTAACTCTCTCAAAGAAGAAAATGCAAAACTCAAGGTTGAGAAGATCAAGCTAGCAAGTGGAATGGAGAAGTTCACCAAGGGCCACAATCTCCAAAGTGATCTCTTGATGAACACTATCATGAAGACCGACAAGTCTGGCATTGGGTTCAAGGAGAACCAAATCATGAAGGCCAAGATCAAGATAGAAGCTAAGAACTACTACAAGAACAAGGCCATGAGGAACAACTATGACACACCAAAGCCCAAGCCCAAGAAATGCTTTGGATGTGGTCAAGAAGGTCACTTTGAATTCCAATACAAGACTCCACCTCCCAAGACCTTGCCCAAGCACACAAGGCTTTTCGCTCATGATGCACACTTCATCATCAACAAGGACTCCAAGGGTAAGTTGTGTTTCTCGGTCCTAAGATGAAGAACAAGCCCAAAGTGCTATGGGTTGCTAAGGAGTTGGTGGACAAGGCTATGGGACCTTGATGTTCACTATCATCCTGGTAAAGCCAATGTGGTGGCCGATGCTCTTAGCAGGAAAAGTTATGCTAATGAGATTCGGACGATACCTATGCCTGAAGAGTTGTGTGCTGAACTTGAGCATTTCAACTTGAGCATTGTCGCTAATACCATGGAGATGGTAGTGGAGCCTACACTAGAGAAAGAGATTCGTGAAGGTCAGTTGCAAGATAAGAATCTGCAGTTGATAGTTGAGAACTTGAAAGAAGGAAAGTCACCCGGATTCCGGTTAGATGATATTGGTACACTATGGTATGGAAAGAGGATTTGTGTTCCTGACATCAAGTCTATTCGACAGATAATTCTGCGAGAAGCTCACGAGTCAACCTATTCAATCCATCCTGGAAGCACTAAGATGTACCTAGATCTTAAAGAGAAGTATTGGTGGGTTGGATTGAAACGTGATGTGGCAGAATACGTGGCAATATGTGATACATGTCTGAGGGTTAAAGCAGAACATCAGAGACCTGCCGGACTGTTGCAACCGATGAAGATACCTGAATGGAAGTGGGATTAAGTTGGTATGGATTTCATAGTTGGGTTACCGCGTACTCAGAATGGTTATGACTCAATCTGGGTCATAGTTGATCGCTTGACTAAGGTAGCTCACTTCTTGCCAGTTCGAACCACTTATACGGGAGCACAGTTAGCAGAGTTGTATATGGAAAGAATAGTATGCCAGCATGGAGTTCCAAAGAAGATCGTGTCAGATAGAGGAACCCAGTTCACTTCGCATTTTTGGAGGAAAGTGCATGACTCCCTTGGGACATCGTTGAATTTCAGCTCAGCCTATCACCCTCAGACAGATGGACAGACAGAAAGAACAAATCAAGTGCTAGAAGATATGTTGAGAGCTTGTGCTTTGCAGTATGGTACCAGCTGGGATAAGTGTTTGCCCTACGCTGAATTCTCTTATAATAACAGTTATCAAGAAAGTCTTAAGATGGCACCGTTTGAAGCTTTGTACGGACGGAAGTGTAGAACTCCGTTGTTCTGGAATCAAACGGGAGAAACCCAAGTGTTTGGACCAGATGTTCTGAGAGATGCAAAAGAACAAGTCCGAGTAATCAGAGATAATCTGAAGATAGCACAGTCTCGACAGAAAAGTTACGCTGATAATCGAAGGAGAGATTTGTCTTTTGAGATCGGTGATTACGTGTATCTGAAAGTGTCACCGATGAGAAGTGTGAAATGGTTCAATATGAAAGGAAAGTTAGCACCCAGATATATTGGTCCGTTCAAGATTCTTGAGAGACGTGGAGAAGTTGCTTATCGGTTAGAGTTATCGGAAAGTTTATCAGGAGTCCACGATGTGTTTCACGTATCTCAACTCAAGAAGTGTTTGCGAGTACCCGAAGAACAGTTACCTTTGGAAGAACTTACAGTTAAGGAAGATTTGACTTATGAGGAATACCCGGTTAAGATTTTGGAGACAGCTGAAAGAGTTACAAGGAGTAAAGTCATCAAGATGTGTAAAGTGCAGTGGAATCGATATACAGAAGAAGAGGCCACTTGGGAAGGAGAGGAAGATCTAAGAAAAACCTACCCTCAACTCTTTAAGTAAGTAAAATCTGGGAATCTCGGGGCGAGATTCTTTTAAGGGGGGTAGATTTGTAACACCCTAAAATTTGAATTAGAAATTAGATTTAAATTTGAGTTTAATTTGATTTAATTTCAAGTCTTTTTGTGAAGCATAGAATTAAATATATAAAACTTAAATTAAATATAATGTTAGGGTTCACATGGTTGTGCATTGCATGCTCTTGCATTGTTTTTGGGTGACTTGGTTTTCAAAACCTTGAAAATGGTTTCCAAATTCATTTTGAAAATCAATTTGCAAAACTCAGAAAAAGGAAAAAAAAGAAAAGAAAAGGAAAACACTGTTCTTACACCCTATCTAGCCCGAGAGCCCACTCGGCCCTCTCTCTCTTTTCCTCTCTCTGGGCCGGCCTGCCGCACTCGGCCCAGCAGCGCCCGCGCCCTCCTCTCTTCTCTCTCTCTGATGGGGCGTCCCCACATGTCGGCGCCGCCCTTCCCCTTCGCTCTCCCTCTCTCTTTCACTGCCATCCCGACCCACCTGTCGGCGCCACCGGTCTCCCTCCTTCTCCTTCTTTCTCACTCTGACGCCGCGGTCCCACGGGTCAGGCCCCCTTCTCCTCCCTCGCGCCGAGTCCGCAGAGGACTCTGCTCACCGCCGCCGCGTCGTCGCCGCGTTCGCCGAGCCGCAACCGCTCCCCGCGAACTCCGCAACCGTGCTCGTGTCCGGGTAGGACTCTACCCTCTCGACCGCTATTTATAGCGCCGCCCCGCGCCGTTTTCCTCCATCGCAATCGCTCTGCTCGTTTCGCTTTGCGCCCGCCGTCGCACAGAGCATCGCCGCCGCCGTTCCGCGCCGTCGACTGCTCCAAACGCTTCGCCAAGCCGCGCATCAGCATCACGTGAGTGCCGAACGCGTAATCCCTCTCTTCTTTCCCTCTCTTGCGCTCTGTTCAACCGTCGCCGCCGTTCTGCCAAGGTCCGCCGCCGCGGATCACCGTCGTCGAACCCCTACGCTCTTTGCCGAGCCGCGGCTTTGCCCTAGCAAGCTTCGCCGTGTTCCCCGCAAGCTCCCCGTGCAGTTACCCGCTCGAATTAGGCTTCCCGAGCTCTAACCGCCGAGCTCCGATGCCGCGCCGCCGCCGTTCGTCGGGGGCAGTCCTCCTCGGCCTTCCCCGGACCCGTCTGAGCCCCGTACTCGCCTCGCGCGCGTGCAGAACAGCTTTCCCCTCGGTTTTCCCTCTCTCTGGTGCTCCGGTTAACCGTGTCGTCATGCCGCAGCGAGTCCGCGCCGCTGTGCCATGCCGCCGGTCATCCTCGGACCATCCCGACTTTCGCGAGCCGCGTAGACGAGTTCGCGGTGTTGCCCTCTCTCTCCCGGTACTTCTGGAATCAAAAACCGAGCACACCGAGCTCCCTTCTTCCCTGGCGCCGGCGAGCAGAGCTCTGCCGGCCATGTCCTCCGCCGAGCGCCGCCCAACCCGGCGGGGAAACCGCCTGTTCCTCCCTCTATCCCCTCCAGATCTAATCTCCACCATCCATCTGTGATCCAACGGCTCACGTGAGCCGATACCCCTTCGCTGCCGTTTTTGCTAAAGAGCCCCCGAGCTTTTCCCCTCTGAACCCGCAGTCCCGATAGCGTATTTCAGTAATGCGTCTTCTTCTTTGGAAAACGTATTTCCTTTTCTGAGTTCAGTTTAATTCCGAAAATAAAATAAAAACCCTAATTCCTAATTTCAGTTTTACCCCCCTAAACTTCAAATGCTTATATTTTCTTCGTTTTAAATCCAAATCGACCCATTCAAGTTGCGTTAGATCCGTATTTTTATGCTCTATCTAGTAGTATAGGTTTCACCTATGTTAAGTACTTTTGAAAATCGAGGAAAATTACTTTGCTTTTGCTAAACCTATCTCTCTTCAAAATCCCGTTTTATCTCTAACTTCTTCGTTTTAGATCCGATTAGCGTGATTCTCGTATCTCTGTGATCGTAGTAAAGTATAGATCTGTTTTATAACCTTTTCAAAGTCTCCTTATTGTTGGTGGTGTAATGTTCTGATCATGTCTTATTTGCTTTGTGTATGATTGTTCGGATGATTGCGTGGTGATGTTGATCGAGTACAGCCGGTGAGATCTTCGTTGACCAAGAGTTCTTTGCAGCAGATCAGGATCACCAAGAGCTTTGGGATCAAGGCAAGTTTAACATGGGATCATCCTTGTTACCTATTCACCATAATTCAATCTAGTCATATTGCATGTGTCTAATTTGATTCCTATTAGATCTATACCATAGCTTTGTTATCCTTTACCTTGTCACCATGGGTTTATATGCATATGGGTAGCTTTGCTATGCTTTACAATAATGGATCTTGAGATGAATCTTGACTAATGATATATGCAACAATGAGATAAAATTTGCTTTTGTAGCAACATGGAATAGGACCCCACTGTAGGGCAAAAGCTGGGATTTCTAATACAACCACAAGTGCTATAATGGCTCTGGCTTTAGTCAAGTATAAAGACTCGTACTAGCATGTTGGCAGTTCGTGAAAGGCACCATTGCCGAGCTGGTTGCAGGGCATGGTCCAGGGTGGTTACCGTTTTGAGAGGTACCATCGAGTGGAGGCTTTGTATACCCCTTGCCCGTGGGTCCGTAGGGTCTATCAACATGTTAGGAAGACTTTTGAAAGGCTTCATAGTGTTCCCTGCCCGCTCACCTTGGAAGTGTTATGGGAGTTATAAACCCGGGCATATGGGTAACATGGCTTGTGGGTAAAGTGTATAACCTCTGCAGAGTGTAAATCTATCATGATAGCCATGCTCACGGTCACGAGCAGCCTGGAAAACTCACAGTGTAGGTGATCATGTTGTTTAATTGTTAATGATGCTTATTAATCTTATCATGTGGTTATCAATTGGGCTATGCATAACTAAAGCTAAGTGTTGGTAAAACTTGACCAAGTTAAAAGCAACCGCAGTACAGACAGTGTCAACCTTTTGAGCTTCATAACCCTATGTTACTCTTGCTGAGTACGTAAGTGCTCACTCTTGCTTTCTCAACCCCTTCAGATGGCTATGAAGGCTACCGTAAGGAGTACTAGGCTAGTGGTCAACCAGTCGGCGTTCCCTGTGAAGTGGAGCTTTGTCGCGAGAGTTATCTTTATATTCCGCTGTTATGTTATTTAAATATTATTCGTTATGTAATAAACACTCAGTGATGGTACTATTTAGAGATTTGTCGGCTTATGTGTGTGATTGATCTCTGGGCACACATGAGTTATTCATATTCAATTTTATCCTTAAAATTGGGTGTGACAAAGCTACAAGCTACAAGCTACAATGGAGGAGTCTCAAGAAGAACCAGTGGAGGAAATCCATGAAATCTCCAGCAGCAAAGAGTGCCATGGGGAAGAGAGCCCCCATGCCCCAAGTACAATTTCCCCTACTTCTGATGCTGTCGTTGAAAACCTGCCAGAAGAGCCCGGATGGATTCGCACAAAGTATATCCGCGGAGGAGCGAACAACAGTTACGCTCACTCCCAACTGGTGGAACTGGTGGGAGAATGCCACCCCGGACCTGAAGTTGCAACAATGTACACCTACAAGGAATACAAGCACCGCCTCGCCGATACCTATTGGAAGGCGAAGATTTACATCTGTGGGAGTGCTGGTGTGCAAGCAGCGGAACGAGTGGACTACACCTTTCATAGCTGCGTTGCACATCCAACCATCGAAGCAAGCATGAAGGATGCAGCGTTCTGTGCATACATGGCTATCCACAACAAGTTCAGAGAAAGGGTTTCCAATACCCGACGTCGCTTCATCCCTCGCTTCGATGCGGAGCAAGGTTGGATCACTGACGACCCTAACAGTGAAGGTGGTCCCGTTCTCAATGAGCTCGTCGACTTCGTCCAGGAAATGATGAGTATGTATGGACATCTCCTGGTGGAAACCATGCAGCTGCGCAAGGAGCTCAAGCACAGCTATCAACAGCAAGATGAACTCCGTGAAGAGTTTGGGTTGCCTCCAAACTTCAAGAAGATCAAGAAGTGTTAGGATTAGGAATCCCCTTTATAGTTAATCGTTAGATCGTGAGTCGTGTGTGCTAGTGTTTATCTAAGTGTTTAGTTGCTTGTGCTTTTGCTAATGTGTGAGTTGGATCTTTTTAATGATTGTTGAGGTTGTAGGCCTGTCCACAACACTCATAGCTTAGGTTGGGTTCTGAAAGATCTTAATAAATAAAGTTGCAGTTTTCTTCAATCTGTCTTTTCAGACCTCTCTGTCTTGTTAATTTTGCTCTTTTAAATCTGAACGTCCTAAAATCACCAAAAATTAACCTAAAACAGTAGACTATCTTATCTTTCCATGGCAGCAAGAAGTACCTTCATATCTGTTCGGAGTTAAGAGAAACAATTCCTACAAGTTGATGCTCCTGCGCAGTTTGGTAATCTGGACAGATCTGTTTAATCGCAGTTTATGACTAAGTTAATGTCAGAATCAGAAAAAGTCAGAATTACGAAAGTTGTAGATAATTTCTTTATATTTCTAACCATGTAAGTTTTGCCTCTGTTTGAGTTCGGGAACTTCAGATATGACTGTTTTTCTAGACTGCTGTTGTGCTGAAATCCAGAAAAGTTACAGACTCGTCCCGTGTCAGGTTTTAAATTGTTCTTATGTTATATGTGACAGATGCCTCGCACCAGGACTAACTCTGGATCCAACACCAGTGACAACAACAACAACAACAACAACAACAACCAGCACCCTATACCTCCACCACCTGTGATGACCCCAGAACAGATGCAAGCTCAGATGATGTAGACAATGCAAGCCATGATGCAGTTCATGCAAAACCAACCCCATCAACCTGTTGGAGCTCCACCTATCAATAAGCGGAGGGAATTTCTGCAAGGACACCCTCCTGTCTTCTCTCATGCCAGTGATCCGTTGGAGGCGGATGATTGGTTGCGTGCGGTGGAGAAGCAACTCAACATCGCACAGTGCAATGACCAGGAGAAGGTTCTGTATGCTTCTGGTCAACTTCAAGGTGCAGCACAGACTTGGTGGGAGACGTATCAAGATGCTCGCCCTAGCAATGCCCCTGCTATCACTTGGGAAGAATTTTCCCGGGATTTCAAGGCGTGCCACATTCTAGAAGGAATCATAGAGCTGAAGCAAGAAGAGTTCAGGAATCTTTGGTTGGGACAGATGTCAGTCAGCGAGTATCATGACAAGTTCTCACAGCTAGCTCGCTATGCTCCCAATGAAGTAAGGGATGATGCTGATAAGCAGCGTCTCTTCTTGAAGGGAATCTACTATGAACTCCGGTTGCAGCTGAAGGGTAATACATACCCGAATTTCCAATCCTTGGTGAACCATGCCATCGTCCTGGACAATGAACGCAGGGAGATGGACAAGAAGAGGAAGCTTAGAGGACAAGCTTCTAGAAGCAACACTCGCCAGCGTCCCAACTATCCTCAGCAGGGTTATCAACAGAGGTACCAAGGCTCATCCAACTATGGGAACCGTAACCCGAACCAGCAACGTCCGCCATTCCAGCAGCAAGGTGGTTACTCAGCACCTCGTCAAGGCTCATCCAGCAGTACCCCAGCAAAGGCTAATGTTCCCCACACCCCTATCAAGTGTTTTGCTTGTGGTGAAACCGGACATATCTCCTACAACTGCCCCAAGAAGCAGAATCAGTCGAACCCTCCAAGCCAGAGTAGCAACAACCAAAGGGGAAGAAACCAACCACCACCCCATGGAAGGAGTGTGAACCATGTCTCCGCGGAAGCAACTCAGAAAGCGCCAGAAGTGATGATGGGTACGTTCCAAGTCAACTCCATCCCCGCTTCTGTTCTTTTCGATTCTGGAGCATCGCATTCTTCATATCACAAACTTTTGTTAGAATGCATGGAATATCTATGTTAGCAATGCAAAACCCTATAATTGTAAATTCACCGGGTGGGGTTATGAGAACCGATTGTTATTGCCCATCGGTTACTGTTGCTCTAAAGGGAATAGACTTCAAAGCTAGACTTACAGTGTTGCGAACCGCTGGAATTGATGTCATTTTGGGATTGGATTGGATGAAGAAATATAGCGCAGCGATTCAGTGTGATAAGAAGATAGTTGAGCTGTCTACATCTACAGGGAACAGGATCAGTGTTGATGTGACTATGGAACCTCCACCGACAGCCGCCATCAATCAGCTTGAGGAGAATGACAACCCAACAGATAGGGTTGTGGATGAATTTCCAGATGTATTCCCAGAAGACTTGCCAGGTATGCCTCCCGATCGTGACATTGAATTTATAATTGAGTTATTACCTGGAACTGCACCTATAGCTAAAAGACCATATAGGATGGGAATAAAAGAATTAGAAGAACTTAAGAAACAAATTAAAGAGTTGTCGGATAAAGGTTTTATTCGTCCCAGTTCTTCACCTTGGGGTGCACCGGTTATCTTTGTTGACAAGAAAGATGGCAGTCAGCGGATGTGTGTTGATTATCGGTCACTCAATGAGGTCACTATCAAGAACAAGTACCCTTTGCCCAAAATCAATGATTTGTTTGATCAGTTGAAAGGTGCTTGTGTGTTCTCCAAGATTGATCTTCGGTCTGGTTATCATCAGTTGAAGATTCGTGCTTCAGATGTTCCCAAAACAGCATTCACTACGAGGTATGGATTGTATGAATATACGGTGATGTCATTTGGTCTTACCAATGCACATGCATACTTCATGTATTTGATGAACAAGGTTTTTATGGAATACCTGGATAAATTTGTGGTGGTATTTATTGATGATATTCCGATCTACTCCAAGAACGATGATGAGCATGCTGAACACTTGAGATTGGTACTGCAGAAGCTCAGAGAGCACCAGTTGTATGCCAAAAGAAGTAAGTGTGAGTTTTGGTTGAAAGAAGTCTCTTTTCTTGGCCATGTTGTGTCTAATGGTGGTATATCAGTTGATCCTAGTAAGGTGGAAGACGTACTGAATTGGAAACCCCCGACCAATGTCAGTGAGATCCGCAGTTTCCTTGGTTTAGCTGGATATTATAGAAGGTTCATTGAAGGATTCTCTAAACTAGCTAAACCTATGACCGCGTTGCTTGAGAAAGATGCTAAGTTTGTTTGGTCAGAGAAGTGTCAGACGAACTTTGAAGAATTGAAAAAGAGATTGACTACAGCTCCTGTGTTGACCTTGCCAGACTTGAGTCAGAAGTTCTCTATCTATTGTGATGCCTCTCGTCTCAGTTTGGGTTGTGTGCTGATGCAAGAAGGAAGAGTTGTTGCGTATGCTTCGCAGCAACTGAGGAAGCATGAGTTAAATTATCCGACTCATGACTTGGAGTTAGCAGCTGTGGTTCATGCATTGAAGATATGGAGACATTATCTTATCGGTCATAAGTGTGACATCTACACCGACCATAAGAGCTTGAAGTATATCTTTACCCAGTCAGATCTGAATTTGAGACAACGTCGTTGGTTGGAACTGATCAAGGATTATGACTTTGATGTTCACTATCATCCTGGTAAAGCCAATGTGGTGGCCGATGCTCTTAGCAGGAAAAGTTATGCTAATGAGATTCGGATGATACCTATGCCTGAAGAGTTGTGTGCTGAACTTGAGCATTTCAACTTGAGCATTGTCGCTAATACCATGGAGATGGTAGTGGAGCCTACACTAGAGAAAGAGATTCGTGAAGGTCAGTTGCAAGATAAGAATCTGCAGTTGATAGTTGAGAACTTTGTAGTGCATGTCAAGCCGGCAAGCAAGTAGCAAACACTCATCCAACCAAAGCCTTCATGTCAACCTCAAGAGTCCTAGAGCTACTTCACATGGATCTATTTGGACCTACCACCTATGCTATCCTTGGTGGCAATCTCTTTTGCTTGGTGGTAGTTGATGACTACTCTAGGTACACTTGGGTGTTCTTTCTTCAAGACAAGGGAGAGACGCAAGCAATATTCAAGAAGTTTGCAACTAGAGCCCAAAATGAGTTTGATGTGAAGATCAAGAAGATAAGAAGTGACAATGGGACCCAATTTGTAAACACCAAGATTGAAGACTATTGTGATGAAGTTGGGATCAAGCATGAAGTGTCTGCCACCTATACCCCTCAACAAAATGGTGTAGTAGAGAGGAAGAACCGGACACTTATTACTCTTCGAAGATCAATGCTTGATGAATACAACACCCCCGAGAAGTTTTGGGCCGAAGCAATCAACACCGCATGCTATGCGGCCAACCGGCTATTTGTCCAAAGGCTTCTCAAGAAGACCCCCTATGAGCTTGTGAATGGAAAGAAACCGGATATATCCTTTTTCCGAGTGTTTGGATGCAAAGTGTATATCTACAAGAAGCGCCAACACTTGGGCAAGTTCCAAAGGAGATGTGACATTGGTTTCTTACTTAGTTATTCTCTTAAATCCAAGGCATATCGAGTATTTAACAAAGCCTCCGGCCTAGTTGAAGAAACATATGACTTGGAGTTTGATGAAACTAATGGCTCTCAAGAAGAGCATGAAAATCTTGATGATGTAGGTGATGAACCCTTGAGGGAGGCTATGAAGAATATGCCCATTGGTACAATCAACCCACAAGAGGTGGAATAAGTTGAAGATGATTCAAATCAAGTACCCTCTCCACCTCACACGCCTCAAGTTGATGAAGAACAAGTGAGGGAAGCACAAGAAGATACCTTCATCTCTCAAGATCAAGCCGAGGCTCAAGCTAGTGATGTTGATGCACCACAATCTCCTCCCCAAGTGATTAATAGAAGATCTACACCTATGCTTCAAACTCATCCACAAGACCTCATTATAGGAAGTCCATCAAGGGGGGTAACAACTCGATCTAAACTTGCTTCTTATGTTGAACATCACTCCTTTGTTTCCTTTGTTGAGCCTTCTAGTGTGGAGGATGCACTTGCGGATCTAGATTGGGTGAATGCCATGCATGAAGAGTTGAACAACTTCACCCGGAACGAAGTGTGGACACTAGTAGAAAAGCCCAAAGGAGCAAGAATCATTGGCACCAAGTGGGTGTTTAGGAACAAGCAAGATGATCAAGGCGTGGTTGTGAGAAAGAAGGCAAGATTGGTGGTAAAGGGGTTCTCCCAAGTTGAAGGCTTGGATTTTGGGGAGACCTTTGCACCGGTTGCAAGACTAGAAGCCATTCGTATCCTTTTGGCATATGCTTCACATCATAAAATGAAACTTTTTCAAATGGATGTGAAGAGTGCCTTTCTAAATGGTTTCATCAATGAACTTGTTTTTGTCTCACAACCTCCCGGGTTTGAAGACCCAAATTTTCCTAATCATGTGTATAGGTTGTCCAAGCCACTATATGGATTGAAGCAAGCTCCAAGATCTTGGTATGAGAGGCTAAGGGACTTCCTACTCAAGAAGGGCTTGAAGATCGGGAAAGTGGATACCACACTCTTCACCAAGGTGCTAGATGGAGAGATCTTTGTTTGCCAAGTGTATGTCAATGACATTATATTTGGGTCAACAAACCAAGATCATAGCAAGGAATTTGGTGCTTTGATGTCCAAGGAGTTCGAGATGTCAATGATTGGCGAGCTAACCTTCTTCCTTGGCTTCCAAGTGAAGCAATTGAGGGAGAGCACCTTCATATCTCAAGAGAAGTACACTTATGATGTGCTCAAGAAATTCAAGATGGAGGATTGCAAGCCAATCAAGATCCCAATGCCTACTAATGGGCGTCTCGATCTCGATGAGGGAGGTAAACCGATTGACCAAACTCTTTACCGTTCAATGATCGGTAGTTTACTTTACCTCACCGCATCTAGGCCGGATATCATGTTTAGTGTGTGTATGTGTGCTAGGTTTCAAGCAAACCCTAAGGAGTCGCATCTTTGTGCGGTTAAAAGAATCCTTAGGTACATAAGGCACACCCCTAGCATGGGTCTTTGGTATCCCAAAGGAGCTCCCTTCCAACTAGTTGGCTATTCCGATTCGGATTACGCCGGGTGTAAGGTTGATAGGAAGAGTACCTCCGGCGAGTGCCACATGCTAGGAAGATCACTTGTTTCTTGGTCCTTAAAGAAGCAAAATAGTGTGGCATTGTCAACCGTCGAGGCGGAATACATTGCCATGGGAGCAAGTTGTGCACAAATCTTATACATGACCCAAACACTTTTTGATTACGGCGTGTTTTTAAAAGAAGTTCCACTTTTGTGTGATAATGA
The DNA here is from genome assembly GCA_022036555.1 of Microstegium vimineum. Lineage (NCBI taxonomy): Eukaryota > Viridiplantae > Streptophyta > Magnoliopsida > Poales > Poaceae > Microstegium > Microstegium vimineum. The sequence continues at coordinate 11,775,891 of CM039139.1, read as the reverse complement.
AAGCGCCGTAAAGCTTGCAAACAATCCGGTTCAACATTCTCGCACCAAGCACATAGATATTCGCCATCACTTTCTTAGAGATCATGTGGCTAGGAAAGACATCACACTAGTTGGAGTTAAGAGCGAAGATCAATTGGCGGATATCTTCACTAAACCACTCGATGAAGCAACCTTTTATAGGTTGAGAAGCGAGTTAAATGTGCTTGATCACTCTAACTTCACTAAAAGATGAGTTTGTGTGAACCATGCATTCATATGCAATATAACATGCTTAAGTTGGTAATGCACATAGGCTTGGCTAACGCGGTTGAGATAACCGCCCTCAAAGCGTGTGACAAAGCTTAACCGTGGTTTAAACTTGCAAGCAACCTAGATTCAATTTTCGTATTGCATAGCATATGCATGTGTGTTGTTTGCCGTTCCTTTTCAGTTAAGTTTGAGCATCCTCTGTGTTCGTCCACTTAGGGGGAGCATTCCAAACTCAAGACACTTCTGTACCCCTCTTGTGGCCATATGATGACCCCTTGATGCTTCCATTCGAATATTTTGAGCTAAAACTAAAATCTAAGCCTATGGCAAACTATTTAAAAATGAGAGTTTGAGAGATGGTTCTCACATCAAGTCCAATCAGGTGTTATTTGGATCTTATTGGGATTGGAACTTGGTTGGGAGAAAGACGCAAAAACAAAATTTGAAAAATTCTATTTAAAAGGCGTCGGACGCTGCCGACGGACGCTCGGTGTCAATTGCCTCAGCGTCCGTCGCGATCGTCCGGAGATTGGATGTTGCCCGTTTACAGGGCGACGGACGCTCCCCCAGCGTCCGTCGCGGAGCGTCCGACGCGGTCAATGCGCTCGGGCGTTTCAAACCTGTTCTAGAAGCCCGACGGATGATGCCGTCGGACGCTCTCCGAGCGTCCGTCGCAGTCCGACGGAGCGTCTGTCGCGAACTTAAGGCGCAAATTTTTTAAAAAAATCCCTGTTTCTTCTTCTCTCTCTCGATCGTTCTCAGTTGTCCATACGCCGCCGCTCCTGCCAAACCCTAACCGCCGCCACTGAGCCATGTGCCACTCCTCACCGGCGTGATCTAGGCTGCTCCTACGCCGCCGCCTGCCCCTGCAACCCCTACGCCGCCGCCTCTCCCTGCGCCACAGCCTCTCCCAGCGCAGACGCCGCACTCTCGCCGCCGTCTCTCCCTGCGGATCCTCTCCTCTGTTGGGGATCGCTTGGTTGTTCTCCTTTGTGAAGTGTTAGGCTGCGGATTACAGATAATCGACCGGGGGATCTCATCCTCTCTCTTGTTTTGGTCACCAGGTCTAAGGGTCAGTTGATCAGAGGGTCAGTGTGCCAGTGACAGAGAACTCGGGGCAAAGCCCGCGAGTACGGAATGAGGCAAAGCCTCGAAAGGACAGTCCAGGGCCGGCGTGCCACTCTTGCAGTTTGTTGTTTTGCGGATTGTCAGGGTTTGATTGTCAGTGGGCAGTGAGTTTGAGGGTGTGACTCTTGAGGATCCTTTTGTCAGAGATTTGTTAGCAGAGTCCGGTAAATGGCAAGAACGAAGAATGTCGGTCCCGTTCCCGCTAGTGGTGGTGACCCTCCACCTCCACCGCGTCCACCCATTGATCGGGGAAAGGGCAAGCAAAAGGTCATGTCACGGAAGCGCAAGAGGCCACTCATGGATCTAGACTCAGCAGCAGCGCTTGCAGTGGCCGAGGCCGCAGAGATTGCGGAGCGAGGAGGACGTCGCGCCGGTTTGAGGCTCTCGCCTCGCCGTGGAGCGCATCGTGAGTCCCCTACGCGTCCAGAGACAGAGCCCGTCGAGGCTACTGAGGTAGAGGAGACAGAGCCAGTCCCAGAGACTGAGCAGACAGAGGCCGCGGGCCATACGTCGATTGGTGATCTAATGAGCCGCAGAGTTACCCGGTCCAGAGGCTCTGGTGCACCACCTAGTCCTCCAGGACCTCAGCTACCAGACCCAGTGAGGCATCAAGTCCGAGCTCTCACAGCGAAGCAAGTCCAGTTACTTCGCTTCGTGGATTTTCAGTCCTGGTTTCCACCTCAGAGAGATCCCCGTGTCGGACGTGATTTCTATACCATGATTCACGAGGATTTTTACAGAGCTTACGTCGACACTGACGCTCCTCTTAGGGCTCACAGAGTGTGCCCATCTGCTCACATAGAGGGGGTCGGTGGTCCAGAGATCCTACAACACCTACAGTACCTTCAGGGGCTATCAGATTTGATGGGATGATTAGGAGCTTATCAGAAGGACTGGGTCTATCAGTTCTATGCCTCTCTATGGATCTCCCCTGATCACGAGTTCCTTCACTTCGGATTTCAGGGACGTGACTTCAGGGTTTCAGCAGCTCGGTTCAGAGAGCTATTCCACCTAGAGTCCTCCCTACGAGGATTCACAGCCTGTGCTATGGGGATCAGGAGGCCCTGCGCCGACCTCACGATGGAATTGTGCCATCTACAGATTTCATGAGGCCGTGCTTTCAGCTGCCGTTCATGGAGGGTTCGAGCCGTACACCGCGAGACCTCACTCCACTTGCTCGGATTCTTCACGAGGTACTCAAGCGTACCATCCTTCCTCAGATTGGAGCTCGGGACACGATTACATGACTACAGCTATGGCTCCTTGCTCATATCGTCCGGAAGGAGAAGTTTGACCTCTAGGATCTGATTGTCAGCGAGCTTGAGGATATCATAGCTGCAGGATTCAGGGGTCACTGGCAGCTACAGTTTGCTCACTGGATTTCATATCTTATAGTTGCTAAGACCAGATCAGGAGCTATGAGAGTCACTCTCACCAGGTCAGCTACTGAATTTCCAGTATACTCGATGAGTCAGCTAGTGATGCATGGAAACCTGCCTCACCCCAGCAGAGCTTACAGACCAGGCACCAGGCAGGCCGGTGTGCCACCTCAGTCGGCAGAGGTCACAGATGCAACAGTTGAGCAGATTGCTCACGCAGAGCTTGCAGACCTTGATGCAGAGATTGACACAGCTGCCGAGACAGTCTATAGAGTGGACCTGGATTCTGACAGTTCAGATGAGGACTATCAGCCAGTGCGCGAGTACGCACCGATGCCTCATGACCATGAGGCAGGAGGGTCAGGCACTGTGACAGAACCTCTTAAGATAGGGTCCACTTGTCAGGATTAACCAACTTAATCCCAACAGATGATCCAAACCTTAATTAGCCCATCAGGTGTCGCCACTTTGCAGCGGGTCATCCACCTCTTTCCGAACAGGATCCCTCATTATAATCATTGCAGAAGTAATACGAAATTTTTATATTACATCAAAGTAGCGGAAATTTAAAGTCATATTACAAACCATAAGTTTTGAAACATAACTTAGTGTCATATGATAAAGATACATCAAGCTGCTGATAGCGAAAGAACAGGCAACCGAGTTACTCTTGCCCAAGAGTCAAGCAAAGACAGTTTATTCTTCATCTTCATCTACAATGACCACGGTCATGCAGCAAGAAGCCACACAAACCGGGTTGTGATCCTCATCTGCAACAGGGGTTAACAAACCCTGAGTACGGGAGTACTCCACAACACTTATCCGACAAAGAAAAGTATTTGGTGGACAAAACAGTATGCAAGTCATAGGATTCAAGGTGTGGTTTGCAAGAATCAAGTATTTTGCATAAATGAGCATTTATAAAAAGAATTGAAATCAATTATGTTATCCATAAGATTACTCAAGTATCGATCTAGATGTATGATCGATAACGAGGTAATAACCATCCATAAAGGGATTCAACAAGTATCCAGTTAAAGTGTATTACTACGCGGTAGAGGACAGGGTCATGTTTCCATTTCCGAGGAACACGACGATTCGAACCGGTTTATCCTAGCTGGGGCTTCCCTATCACACGACATATACAACCGCTTAAAGCACGCATATGACTACCTTTCCCTGGATCCTCTCGCCAAGACCGGGGTTCCGCCACCCGAGAGCACAGTACACCTCCATCCAGTTTGCTAACTTGGAGGGTACACACTACTCTCGCCATCTCTCCACTCCCAGTGCGGGTTAACTGTTCTTCAGACGAGAATAGCCAGAGTCCAGCTTCCTAGAGTATGTGATAAGTACTCCAAAGTCACAACCCTTGGACGTCTACAACGGACGGTTCCTAATCGACACAGGCGGAAAGAACCCGCTCACCAGACACCGATGATGGCTCTCCAACACCGTGTCTGCCCGGTCTCAGATTATTACTCCCATCAAGAAGACATAGCCATTTGCCGCAGCAATCCGCTATTCTTCTCAAAAACGGAACCATTGCCGAAGCAATCATGTTATCACCTATTCTCGCAGATGACAGGAAATCATCTGACTCTATCGGTCTAAGCATTTCTAAGCAGCATAAAGCAACATTCGTATTTTAAAATGGTATCAAGGTACAGGAATAAATAATTCAAGGCAAGGCTATGCATCAAGTAGGAATTTGATTGAGTATCGTAATGCAATAGTATAAACATAAGTGTATTTAAAGCAATCATTTTAAATACAAGGAAGTGTTTGAATGCACCGAGGCTTGCCTTGGTTGGAGGGATAAACGAACTCGGGCTCAGATTCAAAAGAGAAAACCCCTTCACTGGAGGTATCCAACCTAACCAACGAACAATCTACACGATATAATGACATGTCTTAGATGATGCTTGAATAGTAAACATGATGCTTAACTCAAACAAACATGATCTTGAGAAAAGACTAAAATAGACTATACCTTGAGTACCACTTCCCTTCATGAAGGAAAGCAACACTAGGTTAAAGAGCAAATTAATTAAGCCCTATTTATCTTGATTACCTAAGTTAATATTAACTCCAAAAGAACTAAGCAAGCAACATTACTTCGAGCATGTCCAACTTGTGTTTGTCACTGGACAATGACCATTTGCATCAAATAATCCAAAATCACTCAAAGCCTAAAGTCATTAGGGTTTCTAAACATTTTATAACTAAACAGGGCATCTATACAGGATTAAAAACATACCGAACTAAACAGGAAACAGGAACAAACCTTCAAAAACCCACTAACGGCTGAGACTCGACCATCGGAGGCACAGACGCTCGAGTGGTGGCGCCGAAAACCACAAAACACGTCGGCGAGTCGCCGTTGGTGACCAGACCGAACGGCTACCCCTCGAACCTGCTTCGGCTCGCCGAGCCGAACCCAACGAGGTACGCCACGACCCAAACAAAACCTCAGAGACACCTCATCGAGGGTGCTAACGGTCGGACGGGGCTCGACCGATCGTGCACCATCGAGCACAGACCTCGATCGAAGAACTAGACCTCAATCGCTGAAGAGAGACCTCGATCGAAAGAAACGAGGCCTCAATCGATGAAGATAGGCCTCGATCGATGAAGATAGGCCTCGATCGATGAAGATAGGCCTCGATCAATGAAGATAGGCCTCGAGCAGAGGCGCTAGGTCTCGATCGATGAAGATATGCCTCGAGCAGAGGCGCTAGGCCTCGATCGAAACAACCAACAACTCTAGCAAGCTAGCGGCCCCCAAACAACGCGAAGCACAAGCCAAACAAACATAGAGCTAAAAGAAACACCCTCGCCGACGGCACTGGCGGTCGACGGAGATCTGCGCGACGTGCGTCAGAGAAGACACGCACGCGCTTGAGGGCAACTACCCCTCGAGACAGACTCAGGAGGGCTAGGCGAAGCTAGCGCAAGACTCAGATCTCGAAAAGATCAACTACAACGACTAGGCGACGAACACTCCGCCGCGTCGAACAAGAACAACGACGGTGCTCGAGGACAGAGCTCGAAGGCTCGATGCAAGGACAAACGGTATAGCGGAGAGGTCGAGGAGCTCACCCTGGTCACGAAGCGCTAGCAAGCGTGGTCGGAGAGGAAGCAGAGACGTCCGTCGATGGAGAACGTGCCGGCGGAGACGAAGAACTGCGCGGCGACGAAGATGTTCCCGGAGCTATGGTCCACCATTTGCAAAACGGAGAAACCGACAAGACTCAGAGATGAACAAGGAGTAAGAAACACAAGATAGAAAGTCAATGCGGCTCCTGCGTAGCCTGGTCGAAGAATGACCAGAGTAGCGGCGGTCGCGTCGGAGCTGAGGAAGACGGATCCGCACTGAACGAATGCAGGCTCGAAGGCTTCAGCTAATTCACCCCGAGGATGCGCAAGGTCCAGGCGAAGACAATGGCGAAGGATTGAGCGGTTGGAAACGGCTAACGAGCTTGGACGAGTTCGTCAAAGGAGGTGGAGCGCTCGGCGGAGCAAAGCGAGAAGAGTGGCGTGGAAAGGAAAGCATAGAGGACGGTGTCCCGCTTTTAAAGACGGCAACGGGTTCCGCAAGATCGCCACGCACTCGCGACAAGACGTGCGTCCCTAGACAGGTGTCGCACGGTGGTGTCGGACAGGGGTGGGCGTCGAGATCGACCCCGCCATGCAACTACTCGATGAAAAGACTGAACTGACCCTAAGGCTATTTTGCAAAAAGCTCAAGCTTCCAGGGGTTTTCAGGAAAAACTTTGAACACTAAAGATGCTCAAAACTTCAAGTTCTACAACTTTGCTTAAACAACCAAAAGCTAAAACTTTATAGATTTTAAAATCATGTTTAGGGTTTAATCCACCCCCCTCTAGGAACTAGGGTTTGGATACCAAATTTTAATTTGAGAATTTGAAAAGATGACCTCCATTCAAACAATTGATCAAACATAAACAAATAAACTCATTTTAGTTCAATGCATATCCAGGTTTTCAAACAAATGAATGATGCTTCATGCATATGATGACATGATCAGTTTTTAATTACGTGATTAACACCCGGGGTGTTACAGGCATAGCTGCAGCTCCAGCTCCAGGTTCCAGCACCTCAGAGGCTACACTGCTTACCATTCTTTCGAAGATGCAGGAGGAGCAGTCACGCCAGGCAGAGGAACAGAGGCAATGGGCTGTCGACTTAGGGAGGCTTACAGAGCAGCAGTTGGCCGCTCAGGCACAGACTTAGGCCAGACATGATGAGTTTCAGCACCAATTCTTGGCCTATCAGGTGCAGCAGGCAGAGATTCAGAAGACTCAGACCTTGTTACTTGAGCGTCTTCTAGTCTCCAGCTTCGGGCAGACTTCCACTCCTCAGATTCAGTTGCCCGGAGTCTCACAGTAGCAGCAGTTCAATTCACCTCCACATCATACTCCAGTTGTAGTGGTACCGACTCCAGCATTACCGTCCGGTGGACAGCAGAGTCAGGCACCAGCTACTCCTCCGTTCCAGACACTAGCTTCTCCCGAGTACCAGTCTCCAAGGACTCAGGTGTCTTCTTAGTTAGCTTCGCCCAGTGAGTTTCAGACAGGATTTAGTCCTATCCGGGGAACTACCATAGCAGAGGCCTCGTGAGACCTCTCAATCTCTTACTTGGAGATCACGGGAGAAGATTCCCCAGGAGTAGCTCAGCTAGTCTCACCAGCTCCAGAGGTTGAGGTGGATCCTCCGGCGACGGGCACTCATCTTTCTTCAGTTGCCTCGTCGGAGATCGCACCTGAGCAATCCTCATAGACAGTCACCACTCCTCCAGCTGCAGTTCAGACAGACGCTATATCACTAGCAGTTGAGCCAGCTGTCGTAGAGGCTCAGGATGAGGCAGTTACAGTGGCAGTATCCTCTCCACTTCAGACACACCCAGCAGAGGTTGCAGTAGCAGTGTCACTAGTTGCACTAGCAGTGACACCTTCCCCCTCGCCTCGAGTCTTCACTCGTCGGGTTCCCAGGCCCGCTACTACAGAGGCAGGATCGTCAGAGGCACCAGCTGAGCCTTAGGGGGAGTCCGTTGAGACAGCAGTTCCAGAGCTTCTAGTGCCAGCTCCAGAGGTCACTCCAGCTGAGCCTACACTTGCAGAGGCCGAGGCAGATGCTGAGTCAGACGAGTCAGATCTTCAGGACTTCATTATGCTCGATCACAAGGCTGCAGCTCTTCCACCTTCTTCTCCAGCCCTAGATGCTTAGTTGTTGGTGCTAGACGCCAAAGGGGGAGAGAGGGTCAAGTATAGAGATAGGGGGAGGGATTTGAATCTTTGTATGCTTAATTTCCCCGTACTCTTTCATCATGTCTACTTTTATGCATTTGTTTCTATGTGTGATGTGATGAATACTATGGTTGATGTTTGTGTGAAATATGGTTGGTTGTGACAAACTCTTGATTATCACTAATATATCTTGTGAGTTGTCTCATGTTTCATGATATATCTCTATGCTTAAATGATAATTGAGCTTCCGCGCTATACTCTGATACATATTTTGAGAATATCATGAGGTACTCCTTTTTACATTCATATCTATCAGTACCATGATTTGTGATTTGGCTTGGGTGAGAAACTATGCTTCATTACAAATTCTCTAACCCTTGCTCAACTATTCCAAGTCACCAAATCCTAAACTATCTCTCTTATCCAACCTCGAGGATTTATTGTCGTCAATCACCAAAAAGGGGGAGATTGAAGAATCATAGCCCTAGTTGGTTTCGGTGATTAACGACAATTAGCGATTATTATGGCTAACGTGTGTTTTGCAGAGGCTATGCGTAGCTTAGCCATAGTGATTAACAAGAATGGGCATTAATGATCATCACTTAGCCCCCAAGATGGATATCGTTTCGGATTTCAAGGAGACATGATGAAGACCCTAGAATGATAGGCTAAGTGTCATAAGGTGATGAAGGACACATAGAAATAGATAGGGCTTCTCCTTTTATCTTTGACCGTACTATTAAGAGGGGTTGAGACTAGTAGCTTGACTTAGGAAAGCTTCATGAACTAGGTGTGGTGCACACTTGTCTTCCTTAGCTCTAAGCAAGCCTACGTTGACTGTAAGATAGCCTAGAACAAGTTCCATATTCATCGTGACGAAAAACGAAGTTGATAGGTCTGTTTTCTGGGCGACGGACGCTCCTGACGGAGGCGTCGGACGCTGTCCGTCGCGTCGGACAAAGGCGTCGAACGCTGGGTGGTTGAGTCCACAGCGTCCATCGACCTTCCAGTGGAGATGTTTTCTGGCTAAGTTTTTCAGGGTCCGACGGACGCTGTCCATCGGTCAGGCGTCGGACGCTTGGAGAGCGTCCGTCGACCTTCCAGAGAGGGTGTTTTTCAGCCCGAGCCAAAGTGTAGCGTCGGACGCTGGGATGAGCGTCCGTCGCCCGTGTGACGGAGCGTCCGTCGCTGGGAAAAGCGTGTCAGAACTAGCCGTTGGGCAGGGCGTCGGAGCGTCCGTCGCCTAGGCGTCGGAGCGTCCGTCGCCCAAACTATGAACAGAACTAGCCGTTGGGGCATGCGACGGAGCGTCCGTCGCCTAGTCGACGGAGCGTCCGTCGCCAACTTAAGTTGCCAGCCCGAGGCAGTTTTCTGAGGGGCTATTTATAGCTTCTCACACTTCTCTCCCACCTTGCCTTTGCTCATTTGAGTTGCTGAGTTTGTTGAGAAGGTTGGGGAAGAGAGCAAGAGCCCTAGAGAGAGAGTGATTCGCGAATCCATCCATCCTCTCCTCTAGTTCATCCAAGAGTTCAAGTGTGCATCCTCTAGTTGTGAAGCTTGAGTGAGTCAAGCAAAGATTGAAGCTTGTTACTCTTGGTGATCGACATCACCTAGACGGTCTGGTGGTGCTCGGAGGAAGGTGATCACCGGAGGATTGTCGGCGGCCCTTCTCCATCGACGTTGTGATCGGTTGTGGGCGATTCACCGAGCTGGAGTGGCAAAGAATCAGCCCATAGAGAGCACTCATCCCTTGCGCGGGATTGAGGGGGAGCTATACCTTGCGAGGTGCTCCAACGAGGACTAGGGGGGAGTGTCGACTCCTCGATACCTCGGCAAAACATCGCCGTGTCAAGCATCTCTTTCCCTAGCTCTTTCTTACCGCATTACTTTCCGCACTTGTATTTCATTTCATACTAGAATTGTGTAGGAAGTTTTCGCTTTCTTTTGACTTACTATCGCTTTCTAGCTAGGACACACAAGCGGTAGGCACTAGGGGGTTAATTGGCTCTTTATAGGTTCAATTCTTGTTTAGAAATTAAAAAGAGCCCAATTCACCCCCCCTCTTGGGCATCTTGATCCTTTCATTATCCATACCTTGTTACCTATAACTTACACTTGTTATCTATAACTTGTTACCTAACTTGTTACACTTGTTACCTATAACTTGTTACACTAGTTATCTTGAATACACTTGTTATGTTCTAGTTTCCTTAACTTGATAAGCTCCATACTTATGCTCTTTAACTACCCCACTTGGTAAGATGACTGTCACGTTAGTCGATGATCCGTGATCACCACATAGCGTTGGACGGCTGCTTTGCAGTAACCCGCTATTTTGAGAGCGATTTTTCCTTAAACATGTTTTTATTTTTAACTTGTATTGCTTTTTTGTAACTCCAATAATGTTAAACTAGCAAAATTCATTATATCATAGAATATAAATGGAGAACCCGGAAGAGTGGAAAACACCTACCCCAAGTCCCTCTTCAAACTCACTCGCGAGTCAAGTCTCTATTACCCCTCCGAGGCCAAAGAAGAATCGCACAGAGGAGGACGCTGATCCTAATTGGGAACCATGGAACGAGGGTGAAAGTGCGGCTCGGGTTCCGAGCCGAGATAGCGTCCACGCCGAGGTACTTGGAGCAACCAACACACTTTTTGCGCTTTATGCTAAAGCGGTTGAAAACTTGAATGCAAGTATCTATGAACCACAGGTACCCGGGTTCTACTTGGATGCTGGATTTCGGAGAAGAAGAGGCCCCGGCTCCCTCCACGGGGACCTCGACATCCAAGTCTAAGGGAATGAAGCGGAGGAGGGGTGAACATGGGAGGCACAAGATCGACAGGAGCGAGGAAGTCCACGAGATTGTTTGTATTTCTTATGACTATTGGATAAATCCGCAAGCGCACAGATTATACCGCTGTAGCACTTCACCAAGGAGTATTCCAAGGTATTGTAATTTATATTATCCCAAGGGAAAGCTGGCTAGAAATGATAATTAGAGAGAGATCCTAGAGAGCACCTCAACCTTAGTACCAACTAGTATAGGGGGGTAAATGATAAAAGTGATAGGGAGGGGTTGATGAATGAAGAATCTACGGTAAAGGATACTTAGAACGGACCTCAGAGACTATCTAGGTGGGAGGACAACGAGAAGAGAACAGGGACTCCTATGTACTTCTCTCTACTTCAATATACTTAGCTAGATAACTAGTCTAGACACTATAGTTTGTCTCCTCAATACAAGTATGCTAGGTGAGGGGATAGATTAGTAGGAGGACAAAACTCCTATCGGACCGCGCCCTCTTCTTACGGGGGACTTACCTTTTAAGAACTTGCCTATAAACACGTGGTGGAATACAAAGACTAGACAAGGTTGTCACCTCTTGCTAGCTACCACAAACAATCCGTGCAGCAAGCGATAACCAAGGATAAGATGATGTATAAGCACCACGCTTACACACAACTTACTACTTTGACTACGATCTATAATCAAAGCACCCTATGACAGACAATGATCGCATACAGGAAAGGTCACAAGGATCACAGACTATGGGTGTGAAGGCTATTAAAGAGCAAAAACATATAGCAAGACTATATCTAGTATAGAAATGCTCAAAGTAAATACTAAGTAAAGTAAAGAGAAAGATATATATTGATAAATGTAAAGTCTTACAAAGAAGGAAAGATACAAGAGCTATACCAGACTCTCCAGAAGACGACTCCAGAAATCCCGAGCACAGCTCGACTCAACTCTAACTCCCACTCTAGACTAACTCTAGAACAATCTAAGGAATAGAGCTTGTAGGTTTCTTCTTCATGATTAGAGTGGGGGTGTGACCCTCTATTTATAGTAGGAGGTGGAGTAGGGGCTACTCCAGCGCCACGTCAGCGATCCAGGGCCATTCATTCTCCACCCTTGGATCCAACTGACCTTGGAACCGACCAAGGCATGGATGGTAGTGATCCAACACATGGGGAAGAGCTATGGCGGTTGGGGGGAGCCCAACCGACTTAGGGGGCATTCAGCTGAATGCCCCTATGGTCAGTGGGGCCTCCCTTGCCTCCTTGGATGAGGTCCCACCAGTCAGGGACTGAGTGGGGCATGTTTGGGCCCAAAAAGGATTCGGTCGAATCCCCCCTTGGGGGTTCTATCCCTCCTCTGCTCTCTGGTGCTGGTCCCACTTGTCATTTGTGATGGTTGTTGGTTCTATAGTGTTTGTCACGTTTATCTCCTTAGTGTGGGCCCATGGATCCATGTGCTTCGCTTGTGAGCCGTTGAGAGGAAACACAGAGTGATCCAATGGATGGATTCCACTCTAGAGTGCCTCTCTTGGATTATGGTCGAGAGGAGAGAGCATGGTGGTCCCATATGGCTCTCTTTTGCTCCATTTATTCATTTCTGCACTCAAACACTCATAGCCATGTGGAACTAGTTATTTGATAAAGAATGCTAATGATGTGTTTGTTTATCCTTGATCCTTGGATTAGCGGCACCATTTTAGCTATGTAAAAGATGGTCATAATTTGTGCCAACAGAGATCCTTGAGGTGGGGCCTATGGAGAGCCGGTCAAGCCTCGCAAGGTCATTGCAGTGTTCAGCAACCAGGTCGCCGTGATTACAAGGGACAAGGTGGAAATCACTTGGCCTGATTGGCCCTCTGCCCCGGAGGATTACAAGGGCCTTATCTGGACTCTAGTGAGGAGGAAGTTCAACTATCTCGAGAACGCCGATTTGGACAAGTGCAGGGCTTGGGTCATGCACGTGGAGGGGACTTCCCTTCGCAATTTCAGGTCAATGTTGGCGAGAGATTGGTTCAAGAAGGGAAAGAATCCGTGTACCAAATACAATATGATCAAGGATCATCAGTGGGAGGCTTATTGCAAACTCAAAAGCTCAGACGAAGAAAAAGAAAAGAGTGCCAAGTTCAGCGCACTCGCGAAGAAGAACAAGTGCCCCCACCACTTGGGAATGACTGGATTTGCCGGCAAGAGGGAAGAGTGGCGGAAATAAGATGAAGATATGAGAGCGAGTGGGCAACCAGATCCGTACCAGGACGTCGAACCTAGGGCTAAGGACTTCATCAGAGCTCAAATTCCAAAGAAGCTCAAGGAGGGAGCAACCAAGTTCAACGAGCCCAGGTTCGAGGAGGTGGAGAAGGCTGTCATCCAAGCCTCCAAGGACAATGGGTCCTATGAGGTTCAGAGGGGCCATGACCTACTTACTGAGGTCCTAGGAACCCCCGAGCACCGCGGCCACGTACGTGGAGTCCAGTCAAAGATGAACTGGAACGCGATTTAGGCTTGGCAATCCGACGTTTCCTCATACAAGTCGAGACAGAGGTACAAGACGAACATCTTTCAAAAGGGCTATGAGCTCGGCATGTCTGATATGATCAAGAGCTCAATAAAGGAAGCCTTCATGAGAAACGACCCCGATATGGTGGTGATGAGGTCACAGATGTTCCGCCAGGCTGGCGTGCCCATCCCTCCGGGTCCACAAGGGGGGGGGGAACGTTCCTCAACTCGAGGATTTCCCGCGCCACCCAATCAATGAGATCAACGAGATGCAACTTGTGCGACTTCTCATTCCGTTTGGCAGGAGCAAGAAGATTGTCGTGGGAGAGGGAGTTGTATATCCGATCAATGAAATCCCAGAAGGATATCGGGCCCAGCTACCTGAGAACTATGCGTTGGTGGCCATAACGTCCGTCCTCCCAGAGCATAAAGACTATGAACTAGATGTTCCCCACCTACAACGTCACCGTACCCTTGAAGCAGCGGAATGTGATGACATCTATTGGATGAAGGACGACCTTGAGATCATATCAATGACAACGTCTGTTGCTGGATCTTGCCCCCCAGAAGGCGACGACGACGACGATGACGAAGGCCGTGACAAGGACCCGCCAGCTCGTTCACCAAATGGCAAGAGCCCTCCTCAGAGCTCGAAAAGTCCGCCTTTGGGCCAGACCAATGAGGCAGAAGGTTCAGGGGTCGCTTCTGGGGGCAACACAGTGCCTTCAAGCTAGCCGAGCCCGAGCGGGCCACCTCCACCTCCTGACACTCAGACTATGCCCCCGAAAAATGAGGAGGGGCCCGACACTCATCCTATGTCCCCGACAAATAAGGAGGGGGCTCAAGGGGATGCACCGGTGGGAGTTACAGAGGGGGAACAGGCGACACAGACAACGCTAGATGCACCAAGCCAACAGGGAGGTACGGAGGCGGACAACCCGAAGGACGACTCTACAATCGCTCCCATACTCGACTACGTTTCCACGGTACATTACGGACGAGCACACACACAACATTAAATTCACATTTGTACCTCGATCAATTCACATTCGTACGTTCTAACCCGACTTTTCCAGGACTCAAGATGATCCTCATCATCTATTTCCGGAGTCGGATGACTGTCCCAGCCACTTTGAGAACGGGAAGTTCATGATAACCAAGCAAGCACACCTTGATGAAAAATCGTGGGATACAAGGAGGTTTCATCTCTGGTACATGGAAGCGGCAAAAAGAGGCATGTCAAGTTTCACCGTGAAGATTCTAGCGGATTGCTTCCACTTGCCCAAAATCGGGGATTTCACTATTCCGGTGGACTTCCAAGACATGTATAGGCTGCTGCAGGGAGAAGACCTAGACATCGTCCAACTCACCCTGTTTGCAATGTAAGTGACGACTTGCGAGTTAATTCCATTGATCTCTCCTGTTGTATATGTCAACTCTACACTTATTAGACTATATGGTACGTTCATGTGTATATGCAGGATGTCTGCCACCGTAAGCAACAAAAAGCATCGCCCAACTCTTTTTATCTCTCCAATGCATATCAATGAGGGTGACATCAAGGGTCACATGCCAACGGATAAAAATAAGACAAAAAAACAGAGAGAAAAGGAATATAGAGACAATATGAGGAATCTGAAGAAGAAAGTGGCAGACTACATATGCTCAGTAATGTTGAAGGTCAAGGAGGATGGGCCACAGTGTATCATGGCTCCATATCACTTTGGGTAAGTATGAAAACATGTCCGTAGAGATCCGAAGTGGGTAGGATCAATCTATGTAATCATCCTAACCAATAGTCTGTTTGAATCGTGCAGCAACAGCCTCGAGGGCCATTGGGTTGCATATCTCATCTATCCTCAAGATGGCAGAGCGGTCGTATTTGACTCGTTGAGGACGATAAACAAACCAGGGTACAAGGCATTTGAAGATTGCTTGAAAGTGTAAGTCAATAAGCATTTTTCATCTTTTACGGTTATCGTTATTAATCAAAACATGTCTAACTCTATTACATTTTGTGTAGGGCTTATAAGTCGTACTTGAAGAATCCCGAATGCTGGGATCGCAGGACCGATAGTTGCAAGGAGAACAATACCGACCACATCAAAATCCGACGCGAATTCCCGGTACGTAAAGTAATTGCAAAGTTCATTTGTGCTTTGTTTCCATATGTGTTTGTTCTAAAGCTTCTATAATTATCGTGCAGTGCGCCAAACAATCGGTTGGATCCAAAACATGTGGCTTGTACACCTGCGAGATCCTGAGGCAGTGCAGGGAGTACACTCAAAGCTGGAAGAAGCTCAAGGAAGGAGTCAAATATTGGGTGAACACCTACAAGCCATCCTTCAAGAAAGTTAAGGAGGAAATCTGTAAGTTCATCATGGAGAAATGTGTTCTCGAAGGAGAACAATTCTTTGACGAAGAATCTCCCTTAGCTATTGAACCCAGGTACGAGAGGCTTAGGAAATGGACAACTCTGCTACGTCCAAGTGATTACAAATGGCCCGTGGACTTTTCTTAGAGGATTTTGTAAATGTAACTCAAATGGACTTGTTGGTTTGATGTGATGTATATATGGATGTTGAAAACTTTGTACTATGTCATGTGCAATGCTTGGATGGTTTATATATAAATGTTTGCTGCATATGTATGAAATCTGGAATCTGGAAATATTTTGAATTCAAATTCTGGGAATTATTTGAATTCTATTTTTTATTTTTTAATTTGAAAACTATTTACCGAAGCGAGCAACTTAAGTGCCTGCTGCGGTTAACCAAACATAACCGCATCGGACGCTGGAAGGTTGCCACTGCGGTATATCAATTTACCGCAGCGGGCAACACAAGGCGTCCGCTGCGGTTAATGGTTGTTAACCGCAGCGGGCACCTTATGTTGCTCGTTGCGGTAAATGGATATACCGCCGCAGGCCCTTTCGCCCGCTGCGGCAAACCGTTTCTTTACCGCAGCGTGACAGAGCAAGCGAACGCTGCTGCCGGCTGCGGTAAAGCGGTTTTGACCGCTGCGGTAAAGAGTTCTGTAGTAGTGGGACTAAATGCTCCATAATACCTCATCGACACGCACATAGGACACTATGAGCGAAATTTCAAACTAAGCAGGATGTTACAACATGCAATGATTCTTAGACCTAGCTGAGGGATGGATAGGGATGTAAAGGAGGACATCAACATCCACACCGATGACCTTGGGAGTTGGTGACAACACATCCTCTCTCCAAACATGCAGAGCAATCGACGGAGAACTTAGCGGCCATATTCCCCAAAGGAATCGGGAAGGAGAACATGAGGGGTGCCATTTTATAACATGGATCGCAAATGTTCCCAAACATGGAGCGTGGATGTTCCCTGAACGAGGAATGTGGCCATGTTTTACGTTTTTCGACGGCTAAGCTGAGAAATGCACGAGGACTTACGGGCGAGCGACGCAATAGTCACCTCTATGAGCACACTAATGCTCGTATGGTACGTGGCGGCGGTGGTGTTACGGCGGGCCTAGGGTCGATGTAGACAAACACATCGACGAGGACGGAGCTTGGCATATCGCGGTTGCCCTTGCCCTCGCAGCTCGTAGAGGTGGCCATGGGATCCATCAATCGACGACCCAATCGGAGAAGACCCGGAGCTTCACTTGGGTTTTGGATGTACCAGAGACGCTTGGTTACCTCTGGGGCGGGACGGCTGTGAGCAGTGGGCGGAATTGTTCCCACATTGAAAATTGTTCTAGCTTTCTGTTTAGGAAAAAAAACATTGCATCTGGGTTGTTTTTGTTGATGGGCCAATGGGTTGACAAAGTTAGTGGGTCAATGCGCTAGCCGAAGAAGGTCCCCTACAAATTGGCCGCTCGACACATAAGAGCACCGTTTTCCAAGATAAAGCTTAGGCTTCATCATCAAATCATCGAACAGATAACTATTCTATCCATTCAATAATCTCCAATCTAACTTTCAGAATCATTTTACGTAGGCATCCATATACATATATAGGTATAAAAAATGTCAAGCAAATTATCTTGGTAAACATAAAGCTTCGACTTCATCATCAAATCATCAAATGGGTAAATATTCTATCCATGGAATAATCTCCAATCAACTTTCGGGATCATTTTACGTAGGAATCCATGTATATATAGGTAAAAAAAAATGTCAAGCAATTTGTCTAGGTAAATATACCAAGCACACAACTTATGGCATCCTGGGTTCGAAACCGAGGAAATCCAAATAAGAGTTGACTTCTAAAGTGGAATCGCGTATAGCCAATTTGTTCAGACATGGAAGCTTCAAAGGATGTGTTGGAACTTGCAAGTCATGGCGCATTCCTTGTTCAGAAAAAACTTAGACAGCGCGAAGTAATGTCCGCTTTAATTATTCCCTTCCTCAAATCAGATTAATCTTCCGTGATAAATAAAACTCAAAGGCAGCGAGGAAGCACGTCGGTACGTCATTCCTCTGCCCTACTCCAAACAGGCGAACATCGATCTCGACCCCTGAAATCCCAGTTCCCAAGCGGAATAAACGGCGTTCGAAGGAACAACGGGAGGAAAGAAAACCGGCGCACACGTACATGCTCCCACTAGGCACGCCCACCGCCTATTTCCCTGCACTTCCGTGCTCTGGCCCCCCAAACCTCGCACTTCGCCTTGCCAAACTTTCCCCTCGGCCTCCGCCCGCACTTCCACCACCGCACCTCGCAGATGCCCCAGTAGGCTCCAAAAATCCAAAGCCATCCCTCCCCAACCCTCGCATCGACCCCCGGGGCGGCGGCCGGCACCATGACGACCCGATCCAACGGCGACGGCGACGGCCACGGCGGCGCGGGGTCCTGGTACCCACAGCGGCGCCCGCACTACGGGTACGGCGGTGGGTCCGCCTCCTTCCGCGGCTGCTGCTGCTGCCTGTTCCTGCTGCTCACCTTCCTGGCGCTCCTCGCCCTGGCCGTCGCGCTCGTCGTCGTGCTCGTGGTGAAGCCCCGCAAGCCGCAGTTCGACCTCAACCAGGTGTCCGTGCAGTACCTCCTGGTGGCCTCGCCCACGTCCCCCGCGGCGTCGTCCCCGGCCCCCGGCGCTGCCTACCTCTCCCTCAACATCACGCTGCTCTTCACCGCCCAGAACCCCAACAAGGTGGGCATCCGGTACGGCGCCACGGCGTTCGACGTCATGTACCATGGGGTGCCGCTCGGGGTGGCGGCGGTGCCCGGGTTCGAGCAGCCCGCGTACAGCACCCGCCTGCTCCAGACCCGCGTCATTGTCGACCGCTTCAACGTGCTCCAGACCGACGCGCAGGATCTCATCCGCGACGCCGCGATCAACGACCGCGTCGAGCTCCGCATCACCGGCGACGTCGGCGCCAAGATCCTAGTGCTCGGCTTCTCCTCGCCAAAAGTGCAGGTACGAATCGACACGCCACCCGCAACGGCAACCAACAACTCCCGTTCGCTTCCGCCGCAAGTGTTTTTAGCCTCTACTGCTCTACTAAATAAACACTTCCGCGGGCGAAACTGACGTGATGTGTGAACGAACCCCCAATCTGCAGGTGTCGGTGGATTGCGCGATCGCCATCAGCCCGAGGAGCCAGTCGCTGAAATACAAGCAGTGCGGCGTGGACGGGCTAAGCGTGTAGGAACCAAGCCGCCCCGCCGCCGCCGTAGAAGCTGTAATCCAGTGGAGATTTTTAAAGTGGGTGGATCTGTTCGTCGGTTCTAATTTCCCTAATCTGGGGGGGTTTGGTTTCGTTCATGTGCTTTAGGTGGTAAATTTTGAGCTCTTACTTTAGAGGAGGCTGCTGATTCTGTGAATTATTGCTGCTTGCAATCAGTAGTTATCAGTATGACCATGGTTATACATTCATGTCGCCATGAGCAATTGCTTAGGAGCTAAGGGAAGTGGTGGGCAAAGGTGTGAGGGAGGGAGCGGAAGAAGCGAGCGGAATCCCGTCGCTTTTGCTGTTATCTTCCTCAACATCCTCCGGTTCGTCTGTGAACTGTGATTGTTTCGTTTCGTTTCGGAGTTGGTGGGTCTGCGCTGTCTGTCATGCCCTTGTCTGGCTAATCTGGTTCACTTCAGCCCGTAGTTAGTGGTGGACTGCTAGTGGTGCCGTGGAGACTGGGAGGGAGAAGTTAGGCCGGGAGAATGTGGGTGGGTGGTTGATTTCTCACTTTCATGATAGTGGTGGGGTCAAACCGTCAAAATTTTACTGCAATTTACGACTCCATGATGGGGTAAAACGGAAGGGGGGGCATTGTAAATGCGGACTTTGTATGTAGTAGGTCGTCGCGTGACCTGTGTCGTCTACTCGTCTACACATCTCATACTGTCAGGTCGGATGGATAGTTGTATAAAAAAAATGTGAGCAAATCTCAGTTAGCACATGGCACGGTGAGCTTTGTGTTTTTTTGTTTTCTGGTGAATTTACAAGAGAAATGCCACCGGTGTCTTGGTTTGTTGATTCCCATGTTATGCTGCATAAGCTTGTAGTACAAATTTACGCTGGATTTCAATTCCTTTTTGGTTTAAGTGCTTCTAAGCTTGAATTCGGTTACCGAAGCAAATTAATTTGCGGAATGCAAATCTAGTTAAAGGTTTTTGCTTGAAGTGTTACGAATTCTCAAAATCTTGTGATAGTATCATTTGTCCATAATAAGTATAGTGTTCTAATCTTAGAAACAAAATATCATCTCACTTCTTCAATTCGGATAACCGGATATGTCAGTTAAGTTGCTGTAAGTAAATTGTCTTTTCCTTCTCACAACTTGCTGGTTGATGTGGACTTGTCACCCGCCTAAACTTTAGGCTCACACTGCTTGACTAAACCAACTCAGGTCGCTGCATTTCTAATCCGTTGATGGCGGTGAAATGTTATGGGATCAAGGCTGATGCAAATGCGGCAGCCACCAGCCAGTCGTGTCCATGGAGCAGCTGGTTTTCCTTGCTTTGACGTTTTGCCTTCGGTTTTGGTTTATAGCGACCGTCGTACTTGACCTAACAAGGACTCACAAGCGGCTACCGTAACCGTAACAACACCGTTTCCTCCGTCGCTGGACCTGGAACCTGTCCGTTCCGCACTTGGATTCTCTGATTTCTGACTGACTGCAACCTGTCCGTTCCGCACTTGGTAGTCGGAGCGAGCTTGGATGTTGGAGAATGGAGAGCGAACAACTGAGCAGACTGGAGAATCACGTGGCGCAGACGTACTGAGGACGAGGCACACACAGAGACATTTCTGGGAATAGACTGCTGCATCCGTGCAAGCGGTGGAAATTGGCTCGGCGCTTCCGTGCACTTTTGACCTCTTTGGGTTTGGCAGGGACCAGGGAGTAGAGATTTTCGTCTTCTTCGTTTGTTTTATCCAGGGTTTTTATCTAACAACAAAACAGTTAAAAATATTATTAAGGGTTTTTATCTAACAACAAAACAGTTAAAAATAATATTAATCAACTTATCATCAGTAAAAACAATCAGTTGAACAGGTTGTTTATTATCTTCTGTTAATGGGCAGAGAATCCAATAATATACTATCTTCTGCCATGCCATCTCTCTACACACATGCATAGCACTACCTCTATCTCAAAGGGTGCAATCCTAGTTTTGGATAAGTCATTTTATTCTAAATTCAACCAAGTTTTTATGAAAATATCAAAAATTATGTTTCCAATTAGCTCCTGGTATCCACAAACATTACTGAGCTTTGTAATTTTAATATAAAATTCATCTTTATATGATTTGATTCTATATGCAAAAAGTTATGAATCTTGAGATTGAGATAATTATTAATGGTTGGGCTAGCATTTCTAGGCATAACTGTCACTCTTAACTTCTCTCCACTTCATTTCTAAAAAACAATAACAAAATAAATATTAAGTAGTGTTCATTAGCAATTTTTTCACTACATTTGCAAATATTAATATCGAATATTCAATGGTAAATTTACCCTACAAAAACCCAACACTGTATCGATGAAGTTGTAATGCGTTTCTCTGTCAACGGCAATGACCAGTACACAGAAAAAAATTATTCAAAACTGTCTGCACAACATCGTTGCCTTGTTAGAACAGCACATGTTGAAGAATATGCTTGTTTGTGCAACTAGATTTGCCTGATTTTGCATTGCTAGTCAAGCCTAAATTTGCCCACGCAAGAGAGCTAAATTGGCTAGCTTCCCATAGCAAAGAAATTCTCGGAAGCACATACTGAGCATGTGTTTGGTTAGGAAGGTGATGTAGAATAGAATAGATTTGAATTGAGAGATTATATACTTAGTGTTTGGTTGAAGGAATGGTATAGTTCAATTTTTTGTTTGGTAGGTGAAACGAGGATAAATTGGCATCAGCTCTGTTAACAACTAGTCACAGTGGAGCCCGTTTGTCAACCACCAAAATCCTTCCTCTTTCTGCTTCGTGTAGCACTGCTCATTGTTAGCTGTGAGTATATTTTGCTAACAATGAGAGGAAAAAAGAGAGAACAAATAGAATTAGTGAATTTTGCGTTTCTTCAATCGTCGAAAAGTGAATTGAACATGTATATTGTAACGCCCCGAGCTTTCCTAGGATATAGACTGCCCTCACAAATCAACATCAGGCACTTTGTGCTCACTCATGCGCCCCGGGAAGAACTTCCCGGTCGGTCACCCATCACTCCAGGCCAAGCACGCTTAACCCTGGAGTTCTCATCAAATGGGCTTCCGGAGAAGAAGTTGCAACTTGTTGGTATGAGTATTCTATTAATCCTATTAAGCTCTGGGCCGGGGTCTCATATCCTCACCCCCTTAGGATACCGATACGTCCTCTCTTGGCCACGTCTGCATTCCCAGCTCCCCGGTCCAAGTGTCATGCCCTCTATGGAGCCATGCGCAACCTGTTCGAGCTCCCGAGCCATACGTCCGTGAAACCGCGAGGGTCGGATCTGATACCATTTGTAATGCCCCGAGCTTTCCTAAGATATAGACTGCCCTCACAGACCAACACCAGTCTTTTTGGCGTACTTTGTCCTCACTCATGCGCCCCCGGGAAGAACTTCCCGGTCGGTCACCCATCGCTCCAGGCCAAGCACGCTTAACCCTGGAGTTCTCATCAAATGGGCTTCTAGAAAAGAAGTTACAACTTATTGGTATGAGTATTCTATTAATCCTAATAAATATTACCTAGAACAAATATAATAACATCTCCATCACGCTATACTAGGAATTAGGTGTAAATTGTATTCCGCCTTTGACTCATGTAGATCGTCTATACGGTACATCGTATCATCACACGCTATTCCTTTTCATCTGAAGGGGGTTAATAGCAAGAGTGAGTACAAAGTACTCAACAAGCATATATATAATATTAATGAAATGCATTCCTACCCATCAGTCATATTCATTCTCCATCATAGATCATTTATCAAAAAGTTGCATATTTTAGAAAATCAATTAATAAATCTACTATCACCCATAAGTGAGACAGAACCTCCTATAGGCTCTCGTAGCCTCTATACCAAGAGACATGACGTGAATTCACAGTTTAACCCTGCGCAGGTTTGTATCACTTTACCCAAGATTACCCTGATCAGTTTTCCATCACACTTCCTTTGGTGTGACTCATGATCAAGATACCAAGACTTTCCCCACTTCCGTATATTATATACATCCACGTCTACTCACGTGCGGTAATATATCCGCCTGGGAGTACTTCATCGACACCTGATTGGGGATTTCATCACCCAACCCTCTCCTCACTTACCATAGGGAGTATATAATAACATCCATGGGTACCGGATTCGGCCCGTCACAAACAAGTTCATGGCCGACACGGTTTAATACGGCACACATAACGAGTGATAGGGGGTTAATCCCTATATATATATATTCATAGTCGGATGTAGAGAGAGATCGACCCAACCCAGAATCATCATCACATTTCATGAGCTCTCTCTACACCGAATAATCAACTATCATCAATTAATCATCATCTACCATCATCATCTTTGTTCATTCAATTAATTTAGAAAATAGATTTTGATGCAAGTATTTCGAAAATAAGTTTGTTTTCAAAATCAATGTATCATCTACATGACTTGCCTGTCCCTTAAATGTGACTTCATTGGATCCTTGCATTTCCTCCATAATAGACCCTTCCATTTGTTTAGCTTGGTCCCTGTAATAATTAATAATATTTATAATATTGGTATTTAGTAAAAAAAAAATAGGTTGTATATCAGTGTATACATGTTGGCCTGTGCCCCAAAGTATTTTATTAGTTATTAATCTTGGTTATAGCGTGACTTATTATATATGAAATATATTTCTCATCTATGCATGTGTGTGTGTCTCATTAGCCAATAACTAGCTAACTAATATTTCTGATCCACCCTTGTTCTCATGTGAACTAACCAAAAGGCCAACAGCTAACTAGAAATTGCTACTCTCTACTAGCAGTAGTAGTACTAGTACTACTGGTACACTTCAAAAATAATTGGAAACCCCCAAGAAGCAAGTGGTCCGTACCAGGGTTTTTCTTTCCGTTTCGGAACCGGTAACCGCCGGGGCCGGTCGGACGGTTACCGACCGGTTTGACCGGTTACCGGTCCAAACCGAACGGTTTGAATTTTGAATTCAAACCCCGCAGTTCAATCGGTTTTGGACCGGTAACCAGTCGGTTAGGGCCGGTTACCGACCGGTTTGAACGGTAACCGGTCCAAACCGCCGGGTGACTTTTTTTTTTGCTTGAAAAAATCAATTTTTTTTGCATGACCTTTGTGCATAATGATGTAAATAGAACACACAATTCATGGAAAATAGTGTGATACAAATGACCAACCCCACAATAATATCATAGTGATGCACTAGCCACAAATTCACGACGGAAATAACGTAGTTCACCGTTGCAACAACAACAAATCGTCCATGGAAATACCTTGTGTCGTAGACATGCGAACATCATGGTCACTGGCGTTGAATATAAGGGAAGATCCCGTTTCGGCACCCCTCCTCATACTCCGCGATGGACATTAGAGCGATACCGCGCGACTGTAGCCCGGCCTTGTACTCTATCCATGATTGGCCCGTCCAATGAGTTGTGGTCTCCCATTCCTGCACTAACATATTGTAGAAATCCGGGTCTTGCCATTCGTAGACCCATCTAGTGGTCGGCTGCGTGCTGATGTCAGGAACGGGGTAGGTATAACCACCACCGTACGATGTATCACTGTACGAGGAAGAGGAGTACTGTGGCGTGTCGTAGCAGTCCGTCGGGTCGTAAGCTCTCCTCTGCGATTCCGGCTGCCCATGGTCGCGGTCCTGAGTAGCATGTGTGAAGTCCGTCTCGCCTGCAGCCGACCATAATTAGTACTAGTGAATAGTCATAGACATTAAAAAAATGTCTGTAACAATCCATACATGTGAAACGAAGTCCACCAGCATCACCAACACCACTACCACCAACACCATCTGCAGAACCCCCAGCCCCACCACCACCAAGAACAACAGCAGCTCCAGGGTCATCGTCACCACTATGACCGTCTCCACTGTCAGTTGCTGAGCTGCTGTGATCGGACTCCTGGTACCGTGGACTTTGCTCACCCTCCTCGCCATCATCTGTCGAATCATCGCTGGTGACAGGTTGTTGCACTCGCTTCCCCTTTTTTTTTTCTGGCTAGGTCCCGTCTGGTATTTTCTTTTGCCAAGATGCGTGTCACTCACATGTCTACGGGCCCAATCACTGATGGGCCCAAGATCGTCGGGGTCCACTTGGTCTCTGTCATCACAAAGAATGAATCATATTATTAAAAGTATGGTTCGTTAGTGGCTAACAAAGTACATCAACGTACCTCACGATATGGGACGGAAGAGGGATGTCCGTTTCTTCATCCTCTTCGTCGAGAACTGGAGCCTGGTTGGATCTGCCATACTCCATCCAGTCTCGAACCGGATTATCCCTTTCGTAAAAGGATATCTGCGTGAACTGGTCAATGAAGTCTTCTTCCTCACGCCTAGGTGGTCCGGATGCATCCGCGAGTCGCAGCCGAAGGTTGTAGTTCACATACACTAGCTTGTTCAGTTTTTTGTGGGACAAGCGATTCCGAACCTTCGTGTGCACCAAGGCAAATGTACTCCAGTTGCGCTCGCATCCACTAGAGGATACACACTGTGCAACAAGCCTTAGCGCAAGTTTTTGCAGATTTGGAGTGCTCCTGCCGAACAACATCCACCATTGAACATGTAGTTGGTCCCAAACCTAGTGGCATTCCATTTGACCAACTCACCACCAATGGCTTCCCTCATCATTGCATAAAACTGGCCATGGTTGTGCAGCCAAGCTGAAATGCGCTTGCATGTTGAGATCATACCTGCATGCTCCGACCTTTTACCAATGTCCTTTAGCATCAAGTTGATGGTGTGTGCAAGGCAAGGTGTCCAAACAATATGCTTGTACTCCTCGTTCAATCTCTGGCATGCTCTCTTGAAGTTGGCGCCGTTGTCCGTGACGATATGCACGACATGCTCAGCACCTATCTCCTCAACCACCTTGCGAATCAGCTGCACAAGTAGGCACAACATTTAGTGGAACCAAGAAAACATAGTGCATGTGAACTGGCATAATATTTTGGACGTACCCCCAACAAATAAGATGAATCTTGGCTCCTGCCTGTCGCATCAACTGACTTGTGGAACCACATGACGCCATTGCAATAGATCAAAAAATTGATGACATTCATTCTTGTCGGGCCCGTCCATGAATCACACATCAACGTGACCCCAAACAAGGGCCACTCCTCCTTAAAATTTGCGTACCGGATCTGCAGGTCCTTCTCGTTATGATCGAGGTACTTCCCGTCTATATCCTTTCCACTGGGTGACGCGATGCCTTCACCTGCAATCGTAAGCGAATCATGAGAATAGAGAAATATATGTAATGAATTGAAGTCTCCAAGTATATGTACTTACCCCACTTCTGCGTCTCCCTGACTGCACTAACAAAGTACGGATTGTCCACCTGTCTCCCGGGGATTCCTGTAGTATGGAAAAACTTTCCCCAAGCTTTCCCAATTGCGTCCTTCGCGGTCCTTCCCCTCTGCGTCCATGACCCTGTATCAATCCTTGTCTGCTTGAGTCCACCCCTCGTACCGGCTGTCAAGTTGTAGTCCTCCACCGCCGCAGGGGTCTGCCTCTGTGAACCAGACCTCCGAAACATCCTCTGCAAAGGATTGCCCCCCTGCGAAGCAGTACCACTACCACTGCCACCATCCACGCTCGTAAGCACCTCCTCTCCGCTGCACCCCCTCCTGGTACTCATATTCTGCTCTGGACTGATTCATGGTTGCCTGTAACTGAGCCTCGTACTCGTCATCGTCAAGGGGGTGGTTGCCCTCCGCTACAGCAGCCTCTCGTGCAAGCCTCTGCCGAGAGCGGTCACTAGTTGCCTGCCTAGTTCTGTCGATCTCATGCTGAAAGTACTCCCGAACCTCTATGGGCACCTTGGTGCAGTGGATGACCTCCGTCCCGCGCGCAGCCAAATGCTGCTTCAATCGGGAAGCACCACCCCCGGCTTTTTGTTTAAGACAGTAGTTGCATTTCCAACCGGGAGCAAGATTCTCGCCATGCTCCCATACCACGTCTCTGCGGTCTCTCGCATCTTCCTGCACAAATGGACAACACAAAAAAATCGAACACATGCATCAAATCATACCGCAAATATATAGCAATACAACAAATATATTTTATAAAGAATCTAATGGTACTTATTTACTATAATAAATACTAAAATCTTAGTATATAAATTCAGCTAAATTTAAGACTATTTGATTCAGCACTATTTAAGAATAATATCATCTTTAGGACGGAGCGAGTACTATATTTATTATAAAAAATAGTTTTCAAGGATGCACCTTTTGTTTACCTTAACATATTTCATGGGAATTACATCATGTGTCAATATTGACCCGTACAAAATCCTAAATCCTATATCAATAAAATCCTAAATCCTAAATCCTACATACATCCTAAAGCAAATCCAACCGCAAATCCTAAATCCTAAACCAAATAAACCTAACTCCTAGATACATCCTAAGTCAAATCCTACCTAAATCCTACAATAAATATTTTCTACATCATATACTCCATCAATCCTACATCCTATAGCTTATCATAACTAAATCCTACAACTATAGCAACTACAAATGCAAGGAAATGAAAAAAACAAAAAAAAACTTACCCAACAACCCGGTCGGTAACCGCTCGGGGGGTCGGTAATCGCCGCGTCCGGTCGGTAACCGCCGGGGGGGAGGGCGCGTGGCGGGCTGGTCGGTTACCGACCAAATCTCTCGGTAACCGTCGTCGTCCGGTCGGTTACCGAGGGGAGCGGTCGGCTGCAGGCGGCGCGGGGGCGGAAGTGAAGGGGGCGGGCGCAGATAGGGTTTGGGGCGCGGACACCGCCCCCCCGGCCGACAGCTGCCTTTTATGCGGCGCCAGGAGCCAATGGGCCGCGTGGGCCCTTAACGGGCCGACCGGTTTTTTTCTTTTTTCTTTTTTTCAAACTTAAACACGTCCAAAAAAAATAGCAAACGAACTCCAATTTGAAAAAATTTTACACCATTGGACTCTATAAATCGTGAACTATTTTTAGGAATTTTTTCAGAATTTTTTTTAAAAAAAAATTCAAATTTGAAATTTGAATTCAAATCGGTACCGAAACCGAACCGCCCGCGGCCGGTTCGTCGGTAACCGACCGGTTACCGCGGTTACCGTTCGGTAACAAAAACGCTGGTCCGTACACACACGCACTCATCACTCAGTAGTACTGCCAGGCACAGGAACTCTCTCGGTCCCTCTCCCTCTGCTTCGCTCCCCACCCCTGTTCTACCATTGCAGCGGCTCATTGCTCAAATCCACCTCCATGGATGGAAAATCCCACCTCTAATCACCTCCATGCTACTCTCCCCACTACTATGAAGCTATCCCTATCATTTCTCCCTCCATCTCTCCTTCTCTGATGTGTTCAAGATGGGGGCGTGGGGGCGGCAACAGTGGCCAGCTCCACCGTGGTGTCGTGATCTTCGGCTTACTGCGCTGTGTGGTGCTACGCTCGGCGGCCATGGCGCCAAGACAGGGCCAAGAAGCCCCGTGCCTGCTTCATGGAGTAAACTGTGTGGTGAGTGGTGACTCGAACGTCGGCAATGACCTTCACAACCTGATGGTGAGTGCTCCTACCTCTGCCCCTTCTTCTCAACTTATTGCAAGAGACATTTCAATTTGTTATTTATACAAGGTTGTATGTTGAGAATTTGGTAGTATAGAATTCTAATTGGCCAAGAGACTAATTTAGAGTAAGAGTGAGTTCAGAGAGGGGTTACGTGGGGAGCAGGGACGGGGATGATCCACGTGAGGCCGATGAGGACTAAATTTTTCCTATTTCAATTTTTTAGGAGCTCGGACAGGTTGCGCATGGCTCCAGAGAGGGCATGACACTTGGGTTGGGGAGCTGGGAATGCGGACGTGGCCAAGAGGGGACGTTCCTGACCTAGGGTTGACCAATGAGGACATCGATATCCTAAGGGGATGAGGATGCGAGACCCCGGTCCAGAGCTTAATAGAATTAATATAATACTCATAACAACAAATTACAACTTCTTTTTCGGAAGGTCATCTGATGAGAACTCCAGGGTTAAGCGTGCTTGGCCTGGAGCGATGGGTGACCGACCGGGAAGTTCTTCCCGGGGGCACACGAGTGAGAACAAAGTGCGTCGAAAAGACTGGTGTTGGTCTGTGAGGGCAGTCTATATTCTAGGAAAGCTCGGAGCGTTACAAATGAGACCCCGACCCAGAGCTTATTTTAGGAATCTTAGGAAAGCTCGGAGAGTTACAAATGAGACCCCGACCCAGAGCTTAATAGGATTAATAGAATACTCGTACCAACAAGTTGCAACTTCTTTTCCGGAAACCCATCTGATGAGAACTCCAGGGTTAAACGTGCTTGGCCTGGAGCGATGGGTGACCGACCGGGAAATTCTTCCCGGAGACGCATGAGTGCGGACAAAGTGCGCCGAAAAGACTGGTGTTGGTCTATGAGGGCAGTCTATATACTAGGAAAGCTTGGGGTGTTACAAATGGTATCAGATCCGACCCTCGCGGTTTCACGGACGTATGGCTCGGGAGCTCGGACAGGTTGCGCATGGCTCCAGAGAGGGCATGGCACTTGGGCCGGAGAGCTAGGAATGCGGACGTGGCCAAGAGGGGACGTTCCTGGCCTAGGGTTGACCGATGAGGACATCAGTATCCTAACGGGGTGAGGACGGGAAGTTCTTTCTGGGGGCGCATGAGTGAGGACAAAGTGCGCCGAAAAGACTGGTGTTGGTCTGTGTTGGAAAAAGACTTTCTCCGAATAAAACCCGAAGGCCGAGCGAAGGCCTGTCCTCCGCAGACGCCAAGGGTCTCGCTCGGCTTAACTCCGGGGATGTTACTGGGGAACCTTCGTGTATGCCGAAGGTCCCTTGCCCGGTGAAACGGACGTCAAGCTTCGTGGACCGAGTCTATCGATCTCCAAGCAGCATATGGAAGACCTTCGCGATTGCCGAAGGCTTCCCGTGTGCGAACCGAGAACCGTATGAAATCAACAAGCCTTCGCGAAGCCGAAGGGCCCGATGAGGATGGCGGCGGAAAAGGACAGTGAAAACGGGAAACCCTAGAAATCAGGGATCTTGTCTCTCTCATTACGTTGGGTGGTGATCCCTTTTATAGTACACTGTTTACGTTACAATCTTGGTTACATAAATGCCCTTCTACCTGCTCCCGAATATTCCGGGAGCCTTTCTAACGACTCCGGGGGTCTTTGAGGAAATCAAAAATAGTTGAAGCCTACTGGGCCTCGAAGGGAACTAATGGAGACCCAGCCGATCCAGCCCAACGCCTTGTTTTTGGATGCCAGCTCCTGAGTTGGGCGGCGAGGGCTCTCAACCGCTGGCCTAGTCGATGGGTCGGAGGTCCCGGCCGATTGCTTTGGGACCCTCGCACGGTGGTCTGCTCGGCTCCGTCGCGGGGCGGAAACGTGGTCGCCTTCGTCGAAGAATGAAAGCTTCGCCATCATGGTGCCTGCGTACACCACCGGCCCAGTCGACGGATCAGAGGTCCCGGCAGATTGCTTCAGGACCTTCGCATGGCGTTATGCTTTGCTTCGCCGCCTTCGCCGTCATGGTACATGCGTACACCGCCGGCTTAGTCGACGGGTCGGAGGTCCCGGCCGATTGCTTCGGGACCTTCGCATGGCGTTATGCTTAGCTTCGCCGCCTTCGTCGTCATAGTATCTGCGTGCATAAAGGATAACAAGATCTATGGTGCTGCCTCTATGCTCATCAGTATTGTTTCGTTCCGCCAAATGGCACAGCCTCCACCGGAGGGAAACTTCGTTTCGTTCGATCTCTGGCCCACAGGGAGACCTTCTCGACTTATGTCCCAATAGTTTCCCCCTTTGAGGGGTTGACCCGACATATGCGGGGTGTGGCCCTCGAAACAACCATATGATAGTTGCGAAGGTTTGTTTCTCCTGGTGGGCCTATTTCCCCCTCGCACCGTGTTGTGTCGGGTTCTGATTGGTTTTAGGGTTTCTGCTTTACTCGATGTGACGTGACGTTGGCCTTTCCTGTTGATGCGACTGAGGCGGTGGCTCCCCCTCCTATAAAAGGAGGTGTTGGGTACGCGTAGAGTTGCTGCCTCTTGCGTCGCTTTCACTTGCTTTTTGCTTTCCAGAGCTGCCTTCGCCTCTTTCCTCTTTCGGCTGTGGCTTCGTTCGGCCGTTCCGCTTCTCGCTGGTCTTCGTTCTCCAGCCCTTACTCCAGTCTTGTTGGACTCCGAGCGACTGGTTGGTCGAGGGTCTTTGAGGAGTGTATGGTGGCTAGCGCGGAGGCTCAAGATTTGGAGGACG
The DNA here is from genome assembly GCA_022036555.1 of Microstegium vimineum. Classification (NCBI taxonomy): domain Eukaryota; kingdom Viridiplantae; phylum Streptophyta; class Magnoliopsida; order Poales; family Poaceae; genus Microstegium; species Microstegium vimineum. Next base: position 11,744,666 of record CM039139.1, on the reverse strand, counting down.
GTTTGAGCAGTGTCGAGGCTTCAGTTGGTGATCTAGTTGGTGCGGAGGAAGTTTCTTCGATGGAGGGCAAGACATTCGAGATTAGTTCCTCCTTCATGACCGAAGCTATGATCGATGGCCTTGCTCGGGACTGTGCCCTTTCGGTGGCTAAGTGTCGTATTCCTCCGAAAGGGCAGACTGTGCCTCGTCCTGAGGGCAACGAAGCTGTAGTCTTCCATGACCTATTCGTTGCTGGCCTTCGCATGCCATCCATTACATTTCTTCGTGATGTTCTGGTCACTTTTGATGTTCAGCTTCATGACTTGACTCCGAATGGCGTCATTGCCCTTAGCCAATTCTGCTGGGCGTGTGAATTGTATGGATCTGCCCCGAACGTTGGCACTTTTTGTGCCAACTATGAGGTTCACCATCAGCCGAAGAAGGCTGGTGATGGCAAGCTCGTTCAGTTTGGCAATTGTACTTTCACTCCTCTTCGAAGGTTCGATGAAGATGGGCCGAAGCTCTCGTTTTGCAAGAAGAACAAGTGGGATAAGGATTGGCTTCGCTTCTGGTTTTATGTGACTCCTACTATGACGTTCCTTACTTTTGCTAACGGTGATTGTCCCAAGTTTACCATTGAGAGGGTCGTTGTTTCGGTGTTTGCCGGCGAGGGGGGAATTCCGTTCCCTCGTTTCGAAATTGATCTTGATGGGCTCCCTCCTGAACAATTTGTTCGTGAGGTTGAGTTAGAGGTTTTTGGGATTGTCGGGGAGGTGACTGAGACTGAGTACTTGTCCCGAAGGTCCTCTGGCGGTTCGATGCCTCGGCTGAACCGCATTTTTGAGCAGCTGAACATTCATTATGCCGAGAGGCCTGTTCCTACGAAGGTCATGTCTGCTGTTCTCAAGAAGGAGACAGACGCTAAAGGGAAGCAAGTGGAAGAAGCGAAGGCTTCGGGTACCGCTGGTTCTTCCAGGGTCGCTACAACTTCTGGGAAGGGTAAGGGAGCGTCTGCCGTTCTGGTGCCTTGCTTGAAAAAGCGTTTGGGTACGAGTTCTGCTGGTACTACTGCGACTGCTGAGGCTAAGAAGAGAAGACAAAAGGTTCCTGGCCGGAAACCAGTTGCTGCTGAGGCTATAGCCATTCCTTCGAAGCAGAAAGCCCTTGCTAGCAGAACGGGTGCTCCTAGCAAAAAGGCTCAGGAAGCTGCTGCTACTGCGGACCTCCTTCGTCTTGATCTTTCCTCTTCCGAAGGTGGGTCTCCTGTTGGCCGGTTTTGTCGACTTGACCCTAGGTTGCTTCGTGACCCTTGGCTTTTCTTTCTGGATGATGATGACCGATTCGAACTATACTTGCCAGGTCCTACGTTGAAAGCTTCCCCATCGAAGGTTGATGCCGCTGAGGTATATTTGTCCGAGTCTGCGCCAGCTGAGGTTGTGGCCCCGGGCTCCCTGTCCCTGGACACTGGTGGGGCTTTGGCGTGGTCGAATGATTTACTCGTTGAGATCCCTTCGGGGGATGTTTGCCCTGAGACCGTAACAGCTTAGGGTGTGTTAGCTGTTGAGGGCTCTGGGGCTTCTTTTGACATGCATTTTGATGCCCCCGCTGCTGATGAGGCCTTACCGAATGCGTTCAGCGTTCCTTCGTCTTCCGGAACCGGGGTGTCGGCTTCTTCCGACCGGCGTTCTGATGCCGTTTGGGAGCAAAGGGGTGGCCTTCTGGGCCTGCTCCCGCTGCTGGCCCTGGTGTCGAAGGTCGGGGGTTTTTTGTTTTTTTATATTACATACATGTATTTTGTCTTCTTATGTTTTTTTGGTCTGACTTGTTGTTTTGCGCAGCTGGAGCTTCATCGGATACACTGAGTGCGTGGGCTGAGTCTCTGCGGCTCCTTCATCATGACGCCGGAGGTTTTTGCAACTTTCCTATTGCTGCACTTTTGCTTTGTATTGATTTCTTATATTTCTATATTTTCTATGTCGGTGTAGATCGTCTGCGTGATCGCCTGGAGGAGGCCAGTGTGTACCAGCTGCTTCGCATGAACTGGGAGCACCAGAGTGTGGTAAGTTTTGACTGTAGTTTGGATGGCGGAGGTCTCTTCGACTTTCTTGGCTCTTGCTTTATTGATGATTTTTTATTATTATTTTTTTATTTTTTTAGGGCCATCATATGGGGGTGGCCTTGGAGAAAAAGTTGACCATGGCCTTTTTGGACAACCATCACGCGCTTCAGTTTGCGAATGCTGAGATGAAGCGCGCGCAAGCGAAGGTTGTTGAGTTGGAGGGAGAAGTGGATGGTCTTCGCCCTCTCGTTGGTTCTAACGAAGAGCTTATGGGCAAGGTTGATAGGTTGGTGGGTGCGCTTGAAAAGGCCACCGATAACGAAAAAGTTGTTCATGAGGAGCTTGAGATAGCGGAAGCTACTGCTGAGTCACTTCGCGAAGAGCTTAAAGGTGAACGGCTATTAGTTGAGGGTCTTCGTAGAGACCTTGACGGGGAGCGATTTGTCGCTGCCACGCTCAAGACTCAAGTCGACTTGCTGGACGGGTGACTGGATGCTGCCAGGCTTGCTGGTGTCTCGGCCGTCTCTGCTTACGCGAAGGCCTTGGCTGAATTCAGAGGGTTGGTTTCTTTGCCCGCTGGAGACTCTTCGGCCTTTACTATTTGTGACCGGATGCGGGCTGAGTTCGACAAGCTTCCGAACTTTATTGCGAGGGCTGGCGACTTCGCAGCTCTCTCTGGGGTGGCTAACTTCGCGAGAGCTTTGGTTGATGGTGGATGTGAGCATGTGACCGCTTTAAGGTGCAAGGACTATCCGCAACCTATTCCGCCTTCCACTTTGCCGAAGCCCGTTTACAAGGCTATTTCGAACTTCATGTGCTACTTTTTTAGCAAGTTCGGTTGGTCCGATGCTCGTGTTTTGGCGGAGGCTAAGCGTAAGAAGGTTCGTTTTCGATCAATGCCTTCTTTGTTGACTTGGCATTTGTTGCTTTGCCTGGTTTGCTTACTCTTTTGGCAATATGATGCAGGCTTTGTCTAGAGCCGGTGCTGGTTCGAGTGGAGGCGGTGGTGCAGCTGGTGATGCACATGTCCCTGCAGCGCAAGATCCTCCTTCGGCTGCTCTGGGCGCCGGTGTTAGCTAGGCTCCTGGTGTACCTTCGAGGGCTGCGGACAATATTGGTGCTTCGGAGGCGAAGATTGACGTCCCTGTTCCCCCGTTCCAGGAGGTGGATCAATGAGTCCTAGTTTAGAGTTTGCTATCGGGCCTGCGTGCCTTTGCAATGACTCCCGAGTGGAGGGATGTAAATAACATTTGTGTTACTTCTATGGTGGCTTTTGCTATTAAGATGGTTTTTGGCGATGCTTTCCTTTTGTATTGATTTTCGTGTTCGTCCCGCGTAGGTAGCCTTCGATGGGCCTGCGCGGGACATTATGCCTTTGACGTCGATGCGCGACGGTGTCTATGTGGACGACGATTTGTGGTATTATTGGCGATGTAGCCACGCGAGGCCTTCGGTTGATAGGATGTTTGAGTTTGTTCTTTACTCTATCGACGACTGGAACAATGTATTTGTTCGTTCTTTGGCTTGGCGGGGTCCCCTGGACCCGTTGTAATTTTATATTGTTTGTGTGGTCTTCGCGCCTCGTGTTGTGTTGTACTGTTTTATTCTTTCGCGTTGAACTTGTATCGTCGTCGGCCCGTGATGGGCGATGTATAAAAAGCACGCGAAGGTGTATTTATACGTATCCTTTATTACAGTTCTTTGGACCTTCGCTTTTGCGATTCTCTGTTAGACGTTTTTGTGTCCTTGAGGGCTTCTCTTGGTTGATGGCTTAGGCTCTTTAGGGGTTTGTGGTTAAGTGTTGATTGCCTTCGCTCTTTGCATTTGCTTGTTAGCTTCTTCCGGTATTGCTGTAGCAGACGACTTCTTTTCGCCTGGACTTTGACTCCTTCGATGTCGCATTGCTATTACGAATCTTCTCGCGGTGATGGTTTTTGTTTAGACTGTGGGCTTGGGGCATACCCCAGCCTGCATGGTGTTTCCCCCTTTGCGGGTGTGTGCGTATGTGTTTTGCTTTTGCTTGATTTCATTTTGGTGCGGGGGGAGCTTCTATACTTATAGGGTGCTCCTACTGCTGTTCTAGGTGTGGTCATGAATGTTGTGCATATGGGGCTTTAAGTGCCCTGTGCGTGGTTGGTGGCAGTTTTACTGCCATTTAGTTCGCATCCGCGAAGGCCTTTGATATCGTCCTAATTATTTTTAGTCTCGCATCTAGGGACCTTCGGTCGACAAGATGCTACATGGGCAAAGGTTGCCTATTATATATATATATATTTGGATAGAAGTGAGCTCTGCGCTCGTTACATATGCATGGCATTGCCTTACATTTGGCACGAACGCCTTCCTAGTTTCTTTATTCTAGGTCTTCAATTGCTTCTTGCTCCTGACCTTGGGCGCCTTCGCCCGATTCCTCCATACCGCACAGCTGGACGCGTCTCCCGGCTCTCTGCCCAAGCTTGATCTCAACCTGGGAGTTGTTGATGTAGAGTGGGCTTCGCCACTGTCGACACTCGAAAACCTGCTTCGGGTAACCTTTGCCGGGTTGGCCAGGTGCCTGACCACGGGTGCCTTCGCCTGTTTATCCACCACCCTTGCTAAAGAAGTCGTGCAGCGGGATGTGTGTTGACCTTCGTGGCTTCTTCCGCCTCGATCTGGGTGGGTTGGCCTCCGCGGCTTCTGACACTCGAAAGCTTGCTTCGGGCTGTCGGGTGGTGGCTTGGCGCTTGTGGGCGGTGTGGTGGGGGTCACTTTCTCTGTGATCGCGTCCTTCGAACCGAGGCGAGGGGAGGTTACGAGCCTTCGCGCGGTAATCTCCCATCGCCGGTTCCGCTGCCTGGTTGTGGACAAGCGGAGGCCGGTTCTTAACTGACGGTGCCCCCCTCTTTACGAGTCTTCGCACGGTATTCTTGGGGTGTAGCCCCTGTCTCTGCGTTCTAAGGAAACGCCTGCTTCCATGGTGGTCTACCTTTGTTCTTGGTTTTTCTTTAGGAGGGGCAGAGGCTTGGGTTGCCTGTTTGTCTCTCTTTTCGTGTATCTTGGCTAGCTGCTCTCAGTTTCTATTTCAGGAGAGGGTGTGAACTTGGTGTTTTGGGCTGACGGTTCGGCTGCCTTTTATAGTGCTCTGTGGCTTAGCTTTTACTGCTTAGGGGTAGTTGGAACGGTGGTGGTTGTTTGTTGGCGGTTGAGCATTTACTTCTGGTAGAGTTATTGTGGCCTTCGCATTAAATGTTGCGGGCCCCCTCTTTTGCCTTCTCGTTTTTGAAGAGCTTTTAAAGATTTTTCCTTGGTGGTTATGTGGTAACCTTCGCCTCGGTGCCTGACTTGTCAGGTCTTTTTCCGAGTTTCGAACGACTTTATAGTGCGGAGGTTGTGTGTCAGCACTGAACTTATTGCGTGTTCTGTTGCTGCCATGTAGAGCAGTAAGGGTGTATCTGGGGTGGCAGTTGTGACTACTAAGTCACTTGCCAGGTAGGCTTTGAGCTGCTGGAATGCCTCCGACTGTTCTTTCCCCCATTGGAACTTTCCTGAGCCCCTGAGTACTTTGAAGAATGGTAAGCTTCGCTTTGCTGATTTGAAGATAAATCTGTTCAATGCTGCAATTCTTCCTGTTAGCCTTTGCACTTCTTTTCTGGTTGTTGGTTCGACCATTCCCTTGATTGCTTTTGTTTTGTCCGGGTTGGCCTGTATGCCTTCCGGACCTATCATGCATCCAAGCATCTTTCCTCTGCTTACTCCGAAAACACATTTCTCTAGGTTTAGTTTGAGGCCTGCTTCCCTTAGATTGGCAAAGGTCTCTATGAGATCGGACAAATGTTTTGCTTCGCTTTTGCTTACGACTATGATGTCGTCAACATAGGCTATGATGTTGCGCAACAGTTGAGGTCCCAGTACTACTTTTGTCATTCTTGCGAAGGTTGACCCTGCATTTTTCAACCCTTCTGGCATTCTGACGAAACAGTATGTGCCGAAAGGTGTTGTGAAGCTTGTTTTGTCTTCGTCCTCTTTCTTGAGCCAGATTTGGTGGTAGCTTGAAAAGCAATCCAACATTGAGAACCTTTTGCACCCTGCTGCCTTATCGACCGAAGAGTCAATTCTCGGTAGGGGGAATGCGTCTTTCTTGCATGCTTTGTTCAAGTCCGTGAAATCGATGCACATTCGCATCTTGCCGTTTTTTGGGACGAGCACGACATTGGATAGCCAGTCCGAGTACTTGACTTCCCTGATGACCTTCGCGTCTAGCAATCTTTGGACCTCAGCCTTCGCTGCTAACACTCTGTCCTCTGACATCTTTCTTTGCCTTTGCTTCCTCGGCTTGCAGTGCTCGTTTACATCTAACGAGTGCTCTATTAGTTGTCTACTTACTCCGCCTAGATCAGATGCTGACCAGGCGAAGATGTCTCCGTTTTTTGTGAGGGTTGTGCGTAGTTGTTCCTCTTCATCTGTTGTTAGCTTTGCGCTAATTATGACCTTTCGGTCCGGTATCTCCTCTTGGAGTGGGACAACCTTCGTCTCTTCTTGGCTTCGTAGGTCTGTTTCCCCCCTAACATGTCGGGGGACATTTCAGTTGCTACTAAATTTATATTTCTGTGTGCTTTGTTGATGTTTCTTTCTATATTTCTAGCTTCTTTTTGACTTGCATGGATTGTTATGACTCCATGAAATGCTGGGATTTTCATGCACAGATAGCTCATATGGATTGTTGCGTTGAATTTTGCTGTGAATCCTCTGCCGAAGATTGCATTGTAGGCATAGTGCAAGTCAACGACGTCGAAGGTAATGTACTCCGTTCTTGCGTTGTTTTGGTCCCCGAAGGACACTGTAGGGAAATCTTTCCTAAGGCGTTGATTTTTCGGCCTCCGAATCCTATTAGTGGCGATTATGAGGGCTGGAGTTGGTTTCTGCTTAGCTTCATCTGGTCGAAGGTATTGACGAACAAGATGTCGACTGAGCTTCCTGTATCTATTAGGATCCTGCTGATTTCCCATGCTGCTATGTTTGCTTTGATTACCATTGCGTTGGTGTGTGGGTAGCTTTCTAGACGGAGGTCTTCTTCTGAAAAGGTAATGGGGGTCTTCGACCAGTCTGTGTGTCGTATCGGACCTTCGATAGAGACGTTGTTGACCATCCTGTAGTGGTCTTTCTTTTGCCTTTTGGTCTCGAATTCCATGGCTGAGCCTCCGGCTATGGGTAGTATCATCCCAATTGTTGGGAGGTTTTCGGGAAGAGGCTCAGTTTTTGGCACCATCCCCTGGGCATGTTTTGTACTTGGGGTGGTGGAGGAGGTAGTGCTTCGTACCGACGGTTTTGCCCTTGCGTTTGCTGTGAAGGTCCATGAATGTTATGTGAGGCGATGATGGGTAAGCATTGTGATGTGGGGTTGGAGGATTCGGTGGTCTCCATGCCGGCAAGAAATTTGGGAAATAAGATGCTTGCATCGTGGAGGGGTGTACTTGGGTTGAGTTCAAACTCGGGTAAACTGGACAATACTATTGCGGTTGTTGCCAAGCTTAGGCTGTGTGGTTTACTTGCCTTGTCTGCATCTGGCTTTGCGGAGGTTATTCTTACCTTGCTTTCATCCTCTGTTGTGTTTCTTTTGCCTCTGGGTAATCTCTTGTGATCTGACCCTTGTCTTCGCCATGAAGAAAGCACCATAATTTTTTGGTCCTCTGTCCTTGACCCTTGTTCCAAGGTTTGTTTTGGTTCTGCCTTCGATCGGTACCTTGTCCTTGTTGTTGGCTGGGATAAGTTGCATGAGATTTTTCTTAATTGTGTTGCTGCTCATTAGACACATTGAAGACCTGTGCTGCCTTCGGTTGTTGCCAGTTGTTGTCCGTTCTGGGTGGCCTTCGATTCCCTTGAGATTGGTTTGAGCCTTACTGCTTATAGATGTTCTGTTCCTCTATTCTTATTCTTAGGTCATTGTCTGATCTGCACGTTGCGACATACCCTTTGTTCTCCGTCATGAGAGGTTGCATCTTCTTCATGGTAATCTGTTATCGTTGCTCTCTTGGATGTCATCGTGGGCTTGACTTCGGCCAACCACGGTGGACGCCACTGTTGGAAAAACATTTTCTCCAAATAGAACCCGAAGGCCGAGCGAAGGTCTGTCCTCCGCAGACGCCAAGGGTCTCACTCGGCTTAACTCCGGGGATGTTACTGGGGAACCTTCACGTACGCCGAAGGTCCCTTGCCCGGTGAAACGGACGTCAAGCTTCGTGGACCGAGTCTATCGATCTCCAAGCAGCATATGGAAGACCTTCGCGATTGCCGAAGGCTTCCCGTGTGCGAACCGAGAACCGTATGAAATCAACAAGCCTTCGCGAAGCCGAAGGGCCCGATGAGGATGGCGGCGGAAAAGGACAGTGAAAACGGGAAACCCTAGAAATCAGGGATCTTGTCTCTCTCATTACGTTGGGTGGTGATCCCTTTTATAGTACACTGTTTACGTTACAATCTTGGTTACATAAATGCCCTTCTACCTGCTCCTGAATATTCCGGGAGCCTTTCTAACGACTCCGGGGGACTTTCAGAAAATCAAAAACAGCTGAAGCCTACTGGGCCTCGAAGGGAACTAATGGAGGCCCAGCCGATCCGGCCCAACGTCTTGTTTTTGGACGCCAGCTCCTGAGTTGGGCGGCGAGGGCTCTCAACTGCCGGCCTAGTCGATGGGTCGGAGGTCCCGGCCGATTGCTCTGGGACCCTCGCACGGTGGTCTGCTCGGCTCCGTCGTGGGGCGGAAACGTGGTCGCCTTCGTCGAAGAACGAAAGCTTCGCCGTCATGGTACCTGCGTACACCACCGGCCCAGTCGACGGATCGGAGGTCCCGGCCGATTGGTTCGGGACTTTCGCATGACGTTATGCTTAGCTTCGCCGCCTTCGTCGTCATAGTATTTGCGTGCATAAAGGATAACAAGATCTATAACGTTGTCTCTATGCTCATCAGTACTGTTTCGTTCCGCCAAATGGCACAGCCTCCACCGGAGGGAAACTTCGCTTCGTTCGATCTCTGGCCTACCGGAAGACCTTCGCGACTTATGTCCCAACAGTCTGTGAGAGCAGTTTATATCCTAGGAAAGCTCGGTGCCTTAGATATATGCTCAGAATGTACACGAATAATCCTCACACAAATGCTCGAGGAACCTCGGCACAGGCGCGGTGCCCAAGCGGAGCGATCCCTCCAGGATTTGCACCACCTGCCCCATGGTCGGCCTGAGCGCCTCGCTCTGCTGTATGCACCAGCACGCGACGTTGCACGCGCGGCCGAGCTCCTCCACGTCCGCGTCCCCCGCCAGGCGCTCGTCCAGCAACGCCAGGAACTGCCCCTCGCGGACCTTGGTCGCGGCCCAGAGCGGGAAGTAGCAGCCGCCGCCGGCGTCGCGGTTCCTCCGCCCGGAGATGAGCTCCAGGAGCATCATCCCGTAGCTGTACATGTCGGCCTTGGGCGTGATGGGGAGGCCCAGGATCCACTCGGGCGCCAGGTACCCCAGCGTGCCGCGCGCGGTGGTCAGCGCGTGGCTGAAGTCGCGCACGATGAGCTTGGCCATGCCGAAGTCCGCCACCTTGGGGTAGAACCCGGCGTCGAGGAGGATGTTCTCCGGCTTGACGTCGCAGTGCACGATCCGCTCCTGGCACTGCTCGTGGAGGTAGGCCAGCCCCCGCGCGACGCCGGCCATGATCCCGAACCTGGCGCGCCAGTCCAGCAGCCTGAAGCCGTGGCCCGACAGCACGGACGCCAGGGAGCCGTTGGGCATGTAGTCGTAGACCAGGAGCCTCTCGTGCCTCGTGGCGCAGAACCCTCGGAGACGGACGAGGTTGACGTGCTGGATCGTGCCCAGCGTCCTGACCTCGGTGCGGAACTGCTTCTCCCCCTGCGCGGAAGAACCCTCGAGCCGCTTCACGGCTACCGCGGTGTGGTCAGGGAGCGTCCCTCGGTACACGGAGCCGAAGCTGCCCATCCCCAGCTTCTGTGAGTAGTTGTTCGTGCACCGTGCGAGGTAACCGTAGCTGAACACGAGGAGAGAGCCGTCATGGTGCACGGTCTCGTCACGGCGTCGAAGTCGAGCCCTGGCAAGAACGAAGAGCAGCAGAAGGCAGAGTATCGCGAGAACAATAGCAGAGGACACGCCAAGGACGGGAAAACGACCATCTCTCTGGTTTGCAGTTGCAGCCACAAGGTCGGCGGCGGCGACTCTGAGGAACAGAGTAGAAGCCCCGGCATCGCCGACGGAGAGCTGCTGAACGTTCCGAAGGTCACCGTCCCACACCAAGCAGCCGTCTCCTCTGTAAGCGTAAGCCGTGCAGGAGCAGTTTCTCAGGCACGCCGACGCACAGTCTCCGGAGCTGCCCGCATCCGCCGCCGGGGAATAGCCGCCGGGCAGCTGGACATTTTGCAGAGGGAGAAACCCATCCGTCGATGGCGCTGGCGCGTTGCCGCCGCACTGCAAGTTCGTCTTCCTCGCGCAGCCGGCGCTCCAGAGCTGGTTGACCCAGTCCCCCAGCGCCACGGGCTCGAACCCCGGCAAGCACCGGCAGTACTGCGAGCTGGACACGTCGCAGAGGCCGAACGGCCCGCAGACGGAGTACACGTCGCACTGCGACGTGGGGGTCGCCCAGTGCAGCAGCCACTGCCGGGACGCGTCGGACCAGTCGTACATGGTGAGCTGCCCGTGAGGGCTCATCACCATTCTCGAGACGGTCGACGGGTCGACGACGCGGAACGAGTAGCTCACCTCGTCGCTGCTGTTGACGAAGGCGAACGTGTACTTGGCCGGCGACGTGCCCATCTCGGGGATGGGGACGAAGTACCGCCCGTTCCAGGTGCCGATCCGGTGGTACACGGTCGTGCCGTTCCACAGGAAGACGTACTGGGCCGATCCGTGCGGGTCGACCCGGTCCGTGTACAGCCCCGTGGACGGGTCGGTGGCGCTCCGCCACGACCGGAGCGCCTGGTACGCGCCGGTGCTCCTGTTCAGCCCCACCCAGCCGCCTGGCACCAGCGTGTCGGTCGGGTGCTCGAAGCTCTGCCAAATGATCGCCGGCGAGTTGCCGCCCCGCCGGCACCGGTCACGCAGGACCAAGTTCCCGGTGTCGAGGAGCACCGCCACGGCCGTGCCTGCTTCGTCGCACGGACGTGTCGAGTTGGATGACCAAATCTTCTCCTTCGACTGGTTTCCCGCTAGGAGGAGGAGGAGGAGTAGGCTGCCGTCCCGAGACGACACGGTTAGCTCCGCGGACGACGGGTCGGTGACCGGGGAGTCTCTGTTCATCACCCAGATGACAGTCCGTCCCGGGATCCGCCTGTACCATATCCCGACGTAGTGGCCGGGGTTTCCCGCCGGGGAGAAGAAGCCCAGCTCGAACTCCCCTCCCGCCGATACCAGCGTCCGGTTTCCGGTGAGAGATTCTCCTGCGGAGAGCGTGTCGCTCGCCGCGGCAGATGAGCACGGCCTCCGGAACAAGCACGCGAGAAAGAAGAGCAGAGCAAGGTGGCGCCACGAACACATATACGCCCGCGCGTGCTGTATGGTAATGGCCGCAATGCTTACTAGCTGTTTACCCTGAATTATTCGTCGTTTCTCTCGTACTTATGCGGAGCTCACGGGTCAGGGAACTCCGAACGCGCACGGACACGGTCAAGTATTCAGTGCTGTCGCTCCCCTGCAAAATAAGTATTCAGTGCTGTCTTTGTTAAATCTGGTATACGGTCGGAGATTGGCGGCGCATGGGCAGTGGAGCACGCTGGAAATTGACCGAAGACCAGAGGTTGGTGTACAACTTGGCCAGTGGAGCTCGTGTCGCCCTCGCAGTCGCAGGCTCGCAGCACTGGCTTACGTATGTGGAGTTCTGGACACACACACACACCTGCTTCGCTTAATCCGTTTCGTCGTAGTCGTAGACGGCAAGCAGAGAAATTAAGAATGGTCACGCATGGGTAACCAAGAATTCGTGAATTCAAGTGAGGTGTGCCGTTTGTCTGTCGTCTACCGCGTTGTCTTTGCCCAAGTCCAAGCCAGGGCCCAGGGAGGTAGGGGTACCACACTATGCGCAGAACTTTAGGAAGAGGATCCTCGCATTTTCAATTTTCAAACCACTGAAGATGCTAACGTTCTGTGCATCAAGAGCACTCGGATATCATTGAATCCACCTGTCCACTGTTGAACTAATGCAGTAACGGTGTGTTTTGGCAACTATACGGGCGATAGTTGGTAAAATAAAACTAAGCAACTCCAATAGTTTTGCATTTTTTTATTTAGCAAAATTAGAAATTTGCCAAGTCCTAAATGAATATGACAAAGATAAAAAAAAAGTCAATCTCTAACGGTTTTCCATTATTCACTTGACAAACCTAAAAATTGTACGCGCGAGGGGGAAATATCCCGCGGGAGTAGCGCGTGGGGCGATTGCCAAGTGAATCGTAGTTTGACATATATATCAAATATCACACCGTGTTTGTCAAGTTAACAAAAATGTCAAGCCCATTTATCAAACCGTTGGATAACAAAAATGTCAAACTCATTTATCAAATCGTTGGATACGAGATATTTTTTTTTTTTGCAAAAACAAGAATGTCAAGTCCATTTGCAAAACCGTTGGGGTTGAAATTTGATTTTTTTTAGTCATAATCCCCTTTTCAATTCATGAGTGGGAATAGGTGTTTAAAAGATAATTTATCCTTCTGTTTGGTGTGTGGGTCTTTAAATGAAAAATGATATCGCAACACATGGTAAACGGTAAAGGTACATTCATTAGTCATTACCCCTCGCCCAGGGAAGGATTGGTGGGAGTTGTTTTAATTTTCTATTTTTTGTCTCACCAATATTCTTGCTTTCACAAAACAAGCAAAATAGGAGTATTATAAACTTATATTCTCGAACTCACATTTACTCATCACTTCCAACCAACCGGTTCGTGGAAGCACGGCTTACCAAAAACCTCCAAAACTAAAAATAGCGAGTTCGATTATATATCCACAAGACCAATGCACCCCCTCTAAATTAACCACTACTAGTTTATGAAATGTAGTTTTAAGTAACCTCTAAATTTTCTATACCTCAAATTATACACAATGAATTTATACTACTTTTCATAATGGCTGATGTGGTAAAGCTTATAAAACAAAATAAATCCAATGACTATTATTGTTATCCTAACCAGAGTTTATTAAATTGATGGTTTGGTGCATCTACTTTTTAGATGGAAAAATGTAACTGCCCTATTTTTTTTGTATAAAATGACGATGATGTCTGGCATCTGCAACATTTATGCCGGATATTATTTTATAGTCTCTAAGTCCAAGGCTGAATACTGTGGATTTATTTTACACTCTCTGACTCTCAAGGCCTAACAAACGGGAAAAATGGATACATAGTGATCTTTGTGTGTTGTTCGTTAAACTAGCTAGAATCTGATGTGCAAGTGCAACTGATGCCTGAACAGAGAGAGGAATCAAAGCATTTCACTGTAGACCTTCTTTAGATGTGTATGTATTGGCCTCAAACCATATGGATTGAAGTGTATTGGAGTGAAAGTTAGTTTAAATACACTCCAACACATGTGGTTTAAGGGAGATACATGTGCATCCAAACAAGACCGTAGGCGGAGGCGATACTGGAACAAAAAACATCCTACCCGAGTCATCTTCATGCATAGATACTCATTGAATAAACTACTATTTTCTTCTCACGTAAATGGGAGAGATATCAAAGAATCTATAATGTTGAGTCGGTCCCACATGAATTTAGTATTGATGCTGACACAGTGTGCACTATGGTTTAAAAAATATCGGAAGAGATAGTATGAGCATGATAATTTTAGCATCGTCTATGTTGTGGCTAGTCTTATGACAAAAAAGCCTAATATATAATTTTTTCTTTGGTATAGATAATTTTTTTTTAGTAAGGCATGTTCCTCGTATTTTTGCTACCACGCCCTGGGGAGCATATCGTTTTATGCACACAATTCAAAACTTGTAACCTATGAAGACCAATGCATTGATCATTATGGGGCATGATAGGCTTGGATATTTCGCCGACCACCCATACGAAGTTACGTACTTACGTATCTTGTATATTACCTTTCAAGTTTGTTGGTCTCTTACACTTTAAGCTCTTGAAAAGCGATCAGATAATATATTTGGTTTTCCTTTCCACATTTTCAACTTTTATGTAAAATAATATAGCCTCATTTTTGTGCTATGGCTTCAAACAATAGTTGCAAGTATGTCACCTAGATAGAGAAGTTGCATATAGATGTTTTTTCCCAATGCAAACCACCGCAAACATGTGATCTCTGCTCAAGAGACTAAAATAAGGGAATCTTTACATTGGTTTGTTTGTCATCCTCACAATCCTCATCATTAGAAGGCAAATTTTAGTTGGAACTAAAACCCCACCAAAATATTTTACATTCTGGATTTGGAATCTAAAATAGTTGGGATTTTGAATTTTGGTCGGAACTAGTTGAACAAATCTGGATAAGAGCAAAGGGTCTGGGTTAGAGCTCAACTGCGCCGACAAACCCCCTCTGTCCCTTTTCAGTTATTATTCTCGCTTCTCGAAAATTGATATACATACTTAATTTTAGCTAAATATATTTAAAAATATTAATATTTATAAGATATAACTACTATTATTAGAAGTATTAATTTTCATAACAAATGTATTTAGAAATATAAATATTATTAATATTTTATACAAATCTAGTAAAAATTAGCGTTAATAAGCGTGTGTCATAGGGCTTCCAAACATAACACCATGTCTTTTGACCTTAGACGTCATGTTTACTCTTTACATACTCCCTCCGTCCTAAAAATAGTGTCGCTATGAGAATCGTGTTGGTTAAACTTTCTCAACTTTGACTAGATTTATAGAAAATACGTGTAACATTTATATCTCCAAATAAGTTTATTATGAAAGTATATTAAAAAATCTACCTAATGATACTAATTATGTATCATAAATATTAATATTTTATTAAATATAGTTGATCAAAGTAAAAAACTGTTGACTTTTTGGAAGCGAGAACGATTTTTTTTTTTTTTGACAGAGGAAGTACACGTCATGTGCTCATCTTACAAGATTAGCTCTAATAACAAATCAATCTTACAAATCAGCCGCAACATTGAATAAAGCCTTGTTAGCTACATGAAAGGGTTTTGCACTGTTTAAACGGATCACAATAATCAAGGGATCCAATCCTCACGCACTAGGCTACCAAGGATGACAGTGATGCCTTCTGCTAAGCCATCAAAATCTTAAATAAAAAATGAACCACTTTTTGTCAAATATTTTATATAATATTTAGTTTTATTTTATTAAATAAAAAAGTAAAACTCAAAATATTTTGGATTCAACTAAACATGGCCTAAATGTGTTTTACGCGACCAAATAGTTCGGATAAAGGAAAACCTGCATGCCTAATTATGACGTCAAACAAAACATCCATCTCAATTATTGTATTTTCATGACTGTCGAAATGAGAAAAACGCAAACACAAAACACGAGGACAATGCGGAAGGGCGAAATGCCCATCTTGCTCGTCCGGTTGCGCCGTGAGCCCGTGACCCATATACGACCATACTGTACTCCGTACATCCATACCCTCGGCGATTCCGACCCCGACAGTACAGAAAATCGCCGCGTGGTCGGTCCATCCAGGGCGACCTTGACTTCCCCTCTCCAACCTCCTCAGAACCCAGCCAATCTGCTGATCTCAACTGCCGGGCACTCCGATCCGTCGACGATGGAGGGGAACGCCGACGCCTCTTCGACGGCGCCGCTGGCCTGGCACGACTTCCTCGAGCGCATGCGCCAGCCCTCCGCCGCGGAGTTCGTCAAGTCCATTAAAAGGTCAGCTCTAGCCCCCGCGCCCCCTCCCCCTCAATCCTATGGGTGAAATTAGGTTCATGTGAGACTCAGTTCGTGGGTGACGAGATCCGCGGCGAAGCATATTGTGATTGTTTGAGCTCTGGCGGCCTGTGTAGCCGAAGTAGCGGGAGGAGGGAGATTTTTCAAGTGTAGTAGGAATTAGAGGCACGAATAGGATTTCATTGCAGTGCCCTTCGAAATGTAAGCCAAGGGTGTCTGCGAGCTTGTAGGGTCACTAGCTCTGTTTTTGCAGAGCTGAACCTAGGCTTGCTATTTGGGTGGAACCTATGTCTATGTAGGTTCGACCTGGATCCACAGGTCATTCCTTTTTGCGCCACTTCTGGATTTCAGGCTTAGGTTACTTTGACGGATGCCTTTCAAACTGCAATATGATAGAGACATTGCACAATGTGATATAGTTTTCCATTGAGGTTTATCATATGTACCGTACCACAAACTTGATTGATTGTGTGTATGCTTTAGCATATGTAGATGATGCCAGAACTGGTAGAAAATAATGGAGTTCTTACGTTGAGCTTAACACAGTGAATTTAATTTTTGATTTCATGATAACTATTTGTTTCCTGTTTAGGGTCAGAGTATGGCTTGGGTTTCCCAATAGTGCCTGGTACAAAACCAAGGTTGACTTGAGCTGTGGCATAGTCACGATAGCTGAGTATATGTTATTAATTGATCTTATGTTACTAATGGGATGAGAAGCCCAGAGTTGTGAATAAAAGTTTCCTGAACTATTGGGTGCTCTTGAATTTTCCAAATGCAGCTGTATGCAGTGGAGATACCTCATTTTTCTTACTAGGCTTGGTAGCTATTGATATTTGACATTTATGTAGGTCATTTTTTCAAAATGTTTGAAATTAACTTAGTTATGTTTCATGGATACAGCTTTATTGTGACATTCTCAAACAGAGCTCCTGATCCAGAGAAAGATAGTGCTGCTGTCCAGGAGTTCCTGGAAAACATGGAAGGGGCATTCAGAGCCCACACCCCTTGGGCTGGCAGCTCAGAGGAAGAACTAGAGAGCGCTGGTGAGGTAATTTTCTTATTCTGCAATCTGCAGTGCTATTAATGTGGCTCGATATTTTTGTTCATATGGATGCCTGTTTCAGAAATAGAGATGAGCTAACTCATGTTCAGCACTGAGCAACCACACCAAGCAGACTGAGATTAAAATATCGGACGAATAATGCTCACACTGCACACTGCAGGGCTAGAACTAAATATGTTTTTAGTTTCCATTTTCCAGTGACATTATCCCAGCCTTTTGAAACCAGTCAATAGTTGGTGTTCTTTACTTGTCTCTTTCATCTGTCAGCAGCTGAGTCCGCAGGCTGTTTTACTACAGTCGCATCTTTCATAGGTTGCCAGAATGTTGTTCAGGAGCCACATCATGGTTATTTTCCACACTAGTGTTGATTTCTTCCTTCATCTCTTAGGAGTTTAGAACCACACATGCTGGTAAACATTGTCTTACCCAGACAAAGTATTGTTAAAAAGAGATTGTATCGTAAGCAGCATTAAAACACAGGGTTACTGTGCTCCAAACTGCGGTAGCAACTTAGAACAGATGCAAAACAGTTTCAGATTTATTACAAAAATAGCATATTTGATATTCTGCCATCTTTTTTTGGCCATCCTTAGTTGAAACAGCACTGTTACCAAATACCATCCAACTATAGAATGTCTTCTTGGAATGGAATCTTGTTGCTAATCCACTACAAGGATCTGTTGAAATATTCGTAAACATATATTTGTGAGAATTATTTGCTAGATACCCACCACTCAATTGGGGCTTTTTCTTTTTTCTTTTCCTGGTATCACAATACCTAATAAAAATACTTATTCTGTCTTGTTTGGGTACAAGATGACTTTAAATGTTCCAAGCATCAAACATGTCGATATTGGATTTGGTGGACATACTATTGAGTAGTTTCTCTTCTATTCAAATCTGATTACTCTTTATGACCATTGCTAATTTACAATCGCCTGTCCAATAAAATGACATTTGATGTCAAAACTTTATTCATTTACATCAGTCATGCTGCCCTTTTCTTCGATTAGGACTAGCAGTGGTAAATAGTACTGCCAAGTACTAATCGATTCTACTAAATATTAATAGTAATACCGTTGTTCTATTCATACAAGCAGCTGAAACTAAATGCTGTAATGTTTAATGCATCTTGCTAAAAAGGGTATTAGTCATTCTAGAATTTACTTACTAATAGTTACCATTTTATTATGCTGTGTACTGACTAAGATTTTACCATTTTATTATGCTGTGTACCAACTAAGATTTTATCATTTTATTATGCTGTATACCGGATATAGTTGTATGTGCTGGAATTTGACAACTTTTGACTTCTCTTTTAGGGACTCGAGAAATATGTTATGACAAAGCTGTTTAATCGGGTATTTGCTTCAGTCCCAGAAGATGTGAAGAGCGATGAAGAACTTTTTGAGAAAATGTCTTTGCTACAGCAATTTATAAGGCCTGAAAACTTGGATATAAAACCAGAGTACCAGAATGAAACATCCTGGCTGGTATGAAAATTAACTTTCCTCGTTTTTGGGGGCATTTTATTCGCTGGATGTATTGCATCCCTGGCAAGCTGCACACATGATAAAGTTTCTGGCAGAAACTGAACTAGGATAGAGTTGTACTTGTGTCTTGGGTTGCCTGATGCCCCTTTCTATGTAACAATGTAATATATGTCTATACATTCACGAATGACACTTCCATTGTGAATTTTTGCTGTTCAATTTCTTACCACTTCCAGCCACTCAGCTATCCACTCAAGTTGTAGTTAAGGACACATTTAGTTTTGAAGGAAATGTGAACTTGTATGATTCATTGTCAGTGGATCTGCTGATCTTCAAATTAGACAACAAATGTATATTGCTGATCATTCTTCATATAGGTGTGATTAATTGATACTTGTTATTCTTGTTTTTGGTATAGCTTGCACAGAAGGAGCTGCAGAAAATAAACATGTATAAAGCTCCAAGGGATAAGCTTGCCTGCATTCTGAACTGCTGTAAAGTTATTAATAACTTACTTCTAAATGCTTCAATTGTGTTCAATGAACACCCCCCTGGAGCTGACGAATTTCTTCCGGTCCTTATCTATGTCACCATAAAGGTATGGCTTATAGCCTTTGCAAAATAAGTATCTGTTGTCAGGAGTACTTTTTATATTCAGTTCCCCCTTGAAGATCAACCCCCATTGACACGCAAGGACAAAGTTTCAATGTGCCGGTGTCAGTTTGGTAGAATTGGCTTAGCAGCTTTTTATATATGTTCGAAAAATATCAGCAAATTGTGATGAAATCTGATGCGTTGGACATGTCTCTTGTGACTTGTGAGGTGTCCTTAGGTTTGTTGGACTGTCCGTGCACGGTGCATCCTTGCTTTATTCCCCATTTCTTTTCCCCTCACGCCTCAAGTACTATGGTTGTAGCTATCTACTTGGATACATCCTTTGTACATATGGACTCAATAACTTTTAGTCAGGATCTGCTTGAGTTTTTCTTACAATAATGATTATACTTCTAATAGCTGACAAACTATGTATTTCTCAGGATCTTGAAAAGATTCAAGAATAGAACCGCTGGATTAACATTGTAGGAACATAATAATGAAAAACATTGTGCTGAACTGATCAATAAGGACTTCGAATTGGAGCATCTTGTATAGGTGCCAGTATTGTTCAGTCAATCACACATAAGTACATAACCAATAGGTGGCCTTAAATAAGTTATTACATTTTCCCTTCTGCAATAGTCTCACTGAGCACTAGAAAATGTATTGTGGTTATCTTCTAACAGTAACCAACAAATTTGCCTTTGCGGCCTGAGTAGCTTTAATAGTTTTTATTTCAAATCTAGACAATAATGTCAGGATCCTTTTGTTGTTTGCCTCAATATTATTCTGTTAATCATTTTTTTTTGCGGTTCACATAACAGTCAGGATTGTTGTAATAATCAAGCACATGTTCTTAGTGCAGGCTAATCCTCCGCAGCTCCACTCAAATCTGTTGTACATACAAAGATATAGACGGGAAACACGATTGGTGTCAGAGGCTCAATACTTTTTTACAAACATATTGTCTGCTGAGTCTTTCATATGGAACATTGATGGGGAATCATTATCCATGAATGAACTAGATTTTCAAAGGAAGATGGATTCGGCAAGAGAACGCTTGTTGGGATTATCAGCTGACTCAGAAAACCAGGATAGTCAAGCCAATCCTGATGTCCAAGATCGGAAATCACAAAATCTTAAAGCTAACAGGAATTCTGATGCCAGCTTATCTTTGAAAGATCACGTCCAAGGTTCAGGACATGATATGAGAAGGGACAGTGATGTGACTGTGAGTGGTAAACATGTTGAGCAGGTGCAATCTGTTTCTGATTTAGAGAAGAAAGGAGCAGCGGAGCTCCTCAATGAAGATGATTTGAACAAAAAATTCCAGGAGTACCCGTTCCTGTTTGCCCGTGCTGGTGATCTGACTATTGCTGATGTAGACAGCCTTTTGAATTCGTACAAGCAACTAGTACTTCGGTATGTAGCACTTGCACAAGGTATGGGTGTCAGCCCTGAAACCACTCTTGCTCAGAGCGGGCAGATATCTGATCTTGTTGTATCTGAGGAGCCAGAAAATTTGAATAGCATGGTAAATGACGATGAGAACAGTGAAGGGACTAGCAAAAAAGTTGATGTTATAAGCGAAAACCATCATTCAGAAGCAGTTGACACAGATGCATCTGAACAAATGACCCAGAAAACTGCTGTTGATTCCAGTGATGATTTGAAGGCATTGCATCAGCCTGAGAATGCATGACCTGTTGGTCAAGCCAAAGATGAAGTGGCGATACATGGCGGAAGTACTCTGAAGTTTGGTTGTACACCTAAAGACGACAATGATCACAAAACAGAGTGCACATTTCCCCTAAGCCATATGCAGCAGCTCCTCGAGCCAAAAATATGTATGCTGGAGGCTTGAACGCCAATATAGTGGAAGATTAATGCATTCTGCTGAAGCTGTTCTTAGACCCAAATGTTCAATGCATTGTAGTTCTTGGGCTCTTGGCTCTGTTGTAATTTCATTTTGTGGTGAACACACCCTTTCGTGTTCTAATGCTTCTGCAACTAGAGTTTCGGTAAGTGAAGCTTAGAGCAACTACAATAGTTTTGTAAATGAGCTTGACATTCTTGTTTTTGTCAAAAAGTTTAAAAATCTCCTATCCAACAGTTTGACAAATGAGTGTGACATTTTTGTTAACTTCGCAAACATCTGGTGAAATTTGGCATTTATGTCAAACTGCGGTTCACTTGGCAATTGCCCCACGCGCTACTCCCGTGAGATATTTTCCCCTCGTACGTACAATTTTTAGTTTTGTCAAGTAAATAATGGAAAACTATTGGAGATAGACTCTTTTTACCTTTGCTATATTCACTTGAGACTTGGTAAATTTCTAATTTTACCAAACAAAAAATGCAAAACTGTTGGAGTTGCTCTTAGATCATATCAAAATTTATATTCAGAGCAAATAGTATGGAAGTTCCGAAAATTGTTCAATTTTTGGGCATATATTTCGTTAAATTTTGACTCATTGACTCCCGATAAGCGAGAATGACACGCATTCGAGAACAAGAATGGTAGAATATAAATGATTAATAGATGCATGTCTACACCTCTTACCCAACTAGTTGAGTTATTAATAAAAAAAACTAGTTGAGTTAGCCTCACTCACTGGTGTTCGCGTGTTCCGTTGTAACTTTACGGATTCGATGTTGGTTACATTAAACTGCTACCTGACTGGTATAAGAATTTCGTCGGCTGAATCATAGGGGATCTACCATTAGGATTGAGAATTCGAGATCTACGGGAGGTAAGTGCCGTATAATGACAACATTTTTCCTCTTCTCTTGATCTGTGCTGAACATGCGCACGTACTTCTGTCTGTAGAACTCAGTTTGGGCATTCGGTTCTCGGTTCGGTTCTTCGGTTCTTGAAGAATTTCGGTTCTTGAAGAATTTCGGTTCCCAGAAAATAGGAACCGATCGGTTCCTAATTTTTTTTGGAACCGACCAATTCGGTTCTCGGTTATTTCGGTTCGGTTCCAGTTCTAATCGAACTAACCGAAATTTCCAGAAAAAAAAGTCAAATCAACAATAAATATATATGTTTTAAAGCAAATTTATGCAACATTATATCTATTTTTAATATTGATAATTCATTAAGGGACATTAGCAATATATTAACACAAATAAGTAGCAGTTCAAATATGAAAATCACACATGAAACAAACATAATTATTACAAAATACAAATAAATAAAGTATAATTCATGCAATTCAGTTAATTCGGTTAACCGAGAGTAGGAACCGAATTTTCTTCGGTTATTTCGGTTCCCAAAATTAGGAACCGAATACGGAACCGAATTTTTTGGTTTCGGCTCGGTTTCGGTTATTTTTGCCTAGGCTTATGTAGAACCGACGCGTGTGCTTCCTAGTTTTGTTTGAACACTCGCCGAGCGACATCGCATGAACAATCGATGTTTATTAGTTATCTTAAACAAGGACTTGTTCAACAATTTATTGGCCACTACATTATTACACCAAATATATAAAGATTACCTAATATTAGGAACATGGAATGTGCCAAGATTCTATAAGTTGGAGTACCTGATGACTTCAACTTATCGGACATAATCAGCCTCATTTTTTGGCTGTGGGACACTATTTTGACTTACAACAAATTAGACACATACTCCCTCCATCCCTAAATAGATGCCATTCTTGCTTCTCGATATGTCAACATTTTTAAAATACCAATAATTATGTATTAAAATATATAAATAATTATGCTAAATAATTAGTATCATCGGAAAGATCTTTAAGTCTAGTTTTTTAACAAATTTATTTAGAGGTATAAATATTGCATGTGTTTTCTACAAACTTAGTTAAAGTTAAGAAAATTTGACCGGCACGTATCCCATAACGACATCTTTTTTAGAACGGAGGGAGTACGTAATAAGTCATGTCAAATAGATTTTGTTTGGCCGGTCGGCCCCTGGGGCCTGAGTATCACCCGAGGTTGGCAGGTTGCAGCAGCCACCAGGTACAGATAGCACGATATTTTTACGACACCAGGTAGCACTATGTGTAACTGAGAAGTTTTGCCGATGAACGCGACCGTTTGACACCCTTTCATATTGCTGATTAACCGCAGACCTCTTAAATAAAATAGCAGATGTGAAAGGAAACGAGGACGACGAGTGCGCTAGATTCGAACTGGATCAAAAGCAGCGTGTGCATTTCACCTTTACAACACCAAAAACTATGATAGACCAGCAGTACAGGTACAGCACAGGCACAGCTAGCGTGCAACTGCAAACTGCTTAGACGCGAAGCCTCCTCAGGATCGGAGACACAAGCAAAGCGCGTCCTTCCGAGAACTTTCTGATTAGATATATTAAGCAATCACGAGAAATTGCAATTAAACAAAATGGAGGCAAATCTAGTCTAGCAAAAGTATCCAATGCTCTCGCTAGCTCAACAATCAGTACAGTACGGTACAGATAATTAAATTTATCTTTTTGATCTGATCAAAAAACAAAAGAATCTTTGGTGGAAGCTGGCTGGCTGGGCATGCATGCACCTCGCTTGGTACTCCTTGCAGCGCTGTCATGCTGACAGGGAGAAGGAAAAAAAAAATACGGAGCGGAACGATGCATGTATATGCACACTGCTGCATAGCGATCGACTGATCTTTGTAGAGGCCCGCCTAGCAGAAACTCCACAGCCTCATCAACTCGCCATCGTCCTCGGGCTCCTCCCACGTCGACGAGAACGGCGCGGCGCCGGTGTCCACCAGATCCATGAACTTGGGCGAGGCGAACGCCTCCAGGTCCGTCCACAGCTCCTCCCCCTCGGGCGGCGAGCCGGTGCTGGCCGCGGCGGACGATGTCGTCGCGTGCCGCTTCTGATGGTGGACGTGATCGGTGCTGCCCTGCGAGGCAGACGTCGGCGTCGTCGCGCAGGCGCTGGAAGAGCACCTGTCGTCAGCGCTGGCGCCGTCGATCGCCGCGGCAGCCGCGGCCGCGGCGCGCTGGATGGACCTCGGTGACATGCCGCCGCCGCCGACGGCAGCCGGGTCGTCCCTGTCAGCACGCCGGTGGGACGAGGAGGGTGAGGTGGGGAAGTTGAGGACGGCGTCGGAGCCCCTGAGGCAGAGCAGCGCGGCGTCGTAGGCGCGCGCCGCGGCCTCGGGCGTGGCGTAGGAGCCGAGCCAGATCCGGCGCTTCTGGTTGGGCGCCCTGATCTCCGACACCCACGACCCCCAGCTCCGCATCCGCACCCCCTTGTATGGCCTCGTCGCTGCCGCCTTGCCGCCTACGCCGCTCTCCGGCCTGGCCAGCTTGTTGTCGGAAAAGGTGGTCGCCGTGAGAACGCCGTTGCTGCCTGGGTTCTTCACCATTATATTGCCGTTCGCCGCGGCGTCGCGCAGACCTTTCTCTGTTCGTGAGCGACTGAGCGTGACGCTGATGCGTGAGCAAGTCGACTAGTGTATATAGTGGTGGTAGTGCCGCGTTGGTCGACCTCTCGATCGAGTGGGAAAGGGGCAGCGCAAGCAAAGGGTCACCTCCACACTCCACGCTCCATTCCACACTAGCTTAGCTGTGGAGAAAGGGTTGGGGCTACCGATTTGGAAGACGCGCGCGCTTAGCTGGTGTCATGCCACCCTCCTTTTAACAAAGTGTGTACTCTTCGATGCTCCGCTTTTCCAATCTACTGTAGTTAGATCGTTCACATACGACTATACGAGCTGTGGCGCAAATCTGTGCATGCACTACTAACTTCGTTTTTTTATTGAGATCGTCGAACAGCCCGAGTTTTCATTTATGAAAAAGAATATACTAAAGGACTTTTATATGAGTTCCTCAGTTATCCATTATTATGACATCTTTAATATCGAAAACTTAACACAAAGTATACCTGCACGACGTGTGGCACCATCCACACACCACCTAACATTTTATGTAGCAAGGGACGATCATATTTATTCCCACATAAAACATATATAGCTACAGATATTGTTGGGTTTAGTCCCACATCGGTAATTGATGGCGGGAGAAAACAATATTAAAAAGGCGGGGACAGCTCTCACCTATCATACTAATCTTTTAAGTTGAGTTAGGCCTAAGGTCTGATATGTTGTGGGCTCCGAAAAATAAATAAAGTAACATATGGGAAATCAGGTAGCAAAAAATATGAAATGTGAATCGAATGTCGTGAAGAAGCTTCAAGAGCTAATACCACTTGTTAGAGCTATACCCACGAGTCGGCGCCCCTCGGGCCCAGGTCCACCGGAGCCCACAACAGAGCCAGCGCCCCTCGGGCCCAGGTCCACCGGAGTCCACAACATATCAGGTCTTGGGCCTAACTCAACCCAAAAGACTAGCCTGATAGGTGAGGGCTACCCTCGTCTTATATGTTGTACTCCTCCACCATCAATTATCGATGTGGAACTAAACCCACCTTATATGTTGTACTCCTTCACCATCAATTATCGATGTGGAACTAAACCTAACAATCTCCCTCGGGCCCAGTTCCATCACACTACACCATGTGATCTCCGAAGACGTTTTTCAGGCCCCGAGTCCAACGCTCATCACACATCCCATGTGACCTCTGAGACGTTAACGGGCTCCCCCGTCACATGTGACCCCTGAGATTTAGGTTTTTCCGACCATGACCTCCGATACCACTTGTTAGAGTGCGCAACGGAATTCGGCCCAGCTCGTTATACCCACGAGCCAGCGCCTCTTGAGCACAGGTCCACCGGAGTAGAGTAATTTGTAACTACAATTGGACATATATAAAACTATAGGTGTGTTAGAATATGAAAAAAAAGAAGAATAAATATAAACAACTTTGTTTGGCTATTGGTCCTAGTGCATCTATAAATTTCCAACAACTATCTCTTTTATATTAGCTTTGTGCACAAGCATGGATTGACTACTGATAGATTAATTACATCTATTTCATTTGCGAGGCAGATCGACTATGAGATTTTTGTACCTCCTTTCCTATAACAGTCTTGTTCGGGCAGTGATAGGTAAGTTCATCACTATCGATTACTCCCTCTGTTTTAAATTATAATTCGTTTGACTTTTTTAACTTCAAGTTTAACTATTCGTCTTATTTAAAAAATTTATGTAAACATAGCCAAATTTAAATCATTCTTGTAGACCATTTATTAAATAAATAAGCCTCAACAAAAATAAGTGATATTTTGTAAAAAAATTGAGTAAGATGAATGGTCAAACTCAAGGTTGAAAAAGTCAAACGAACTAATTTAAAACAAAGAGAGTACCATTTATCGGATCTGATTCTAATAGTGATATCAGTTTTTGATCGGGTGGTTATCCGTGAATAATTTGGAGTAGTGACATACATGTGCCGACTTTGCCTTTGGCTGCTCTTACTTGAGAAGCTACTCCTATGTGCCTAGCTAGTAGATCGTAGACATGGCATGCATATGGGAGAACGGAGGAATATATGCAGCAAATCCGGCCCACTGGATTTTCAGGAATATTATTCTGCATGAGAAAGAAAAAGAAACGGCCGGAAACCATCACATGCACGCACTGCCAACTTCGCTGATGCTGTCGGAAACCAATAATAATAAAGCCATATTTAGAAATCATAAAACTAGATCGATTAGCTGCCAGAAAGCAAAATACACTATAGAAAGGCCAGATCAATATAATAAGCTTTATCATAATTTTCGATCTATATTTTCTCTCTGATCAGTCTTTTATGGCTGTGGTGACCCATGGAGTAATTTCTCAACTGTCTCCCTACGCTTAAGTGCAGCAGTAGCCTACAAGATGGATGAACTCGTCAACCTATCGTCGCATCCAAGCAAGTTCAGACCCGGCCGGTCCCACCACTAGAACAATGTGTAAGTACTGTCGGTCCCAGGTTGAAGGCTGCCACCACAAATGATGGATGACCTATACTGTGGAGTACGTGTTATGTGTAAGGACGGAGCAAGCGATTTTGGGAAAGTTTTGCTCCCTACGGCAAGTGATCAGGCGATAATTTGCTAGCATTCCCGATCGGTCCAGGAACAAGGTAGGAGGATATGATGGCGAGCTTCTCGTGTGGGATATTATAATTAGTGACTTAGTGTGTTTGATCGATCATGATGACCCATGGTTTAGTTTTGACAATAATGCCTGGGTGTACCAACTAACCAACCATGTGTGCTAGTTATATATCAACGGCCTATTCGGCTGATTGTTTTTACGGCTAGTAAGTTGGGTGATACTATTTTTAGTTAATTTGTTGTGAGATAAAAAATATTGTACCATGACTGATAAGTTGAGCTGATAAGCCAAACGAACAAGACTAATTTGACTCCGTTTAATATTTTTTATTGATGAATCAGAGGAGCCAGGGGCAACCCTGTTAAAAATTAGTGCAAAAATATCGTTTATTTTGCTGTGACTTGATTTATTATTAATTTTTTTTAACAATGACTTAAATTTAAGTATGTTTGTATAATTTTTTTAATAAGACGAGCTATTAAATCTAAGGCTAAAAAAAATCAAACGAATCAATTGCAAGATCGAGCGAGACACCCAAATCCAGCCACCAAAAAACGTACACCCGTGCTGTGCTGTGTAGGGGCTCATCAGTATGCGTACACCCTGTATTTCTTCGCACCTGCCAGGGAGAAAGAGAAAGGACTGTAATTTTCATTTCAAAGCATCGATCAAGAACGCGCGCGTACGTTGATAATGGATCGGGGTAACATAGCTAGGCTAGGCTAGCTAACCAACCCTCACGTTTGCACATGGACACAGTTCGATGGAGCGTGCTGCGCCTGCGCTGCAGGCATATATCTGCATGGGCGCCACGGTGGCTCCTTGCATGCCTTGCCACGGAAGGAAGCCGGCGCCGGCGCTGCAGTGCTAGCTACTAGGAGTACTTTTAGAGTTGCAACACCCAAGTGGTATGCATGGTTGAGTTCATCTCTTCCGAGCTGTGAAGCTCCCTTTCATTTTTGCCTTTCGCCGATCGATCTGTCACAAGGAAGCCAAGCGCAAGCCTGCTGGCTGCTGCTCCAGACTCCAGGGAAAGCCATCAGTTTCATCTACCAGCGCGGCCCAGTGTGAGAGACTGCTGGCAGTCCACAGCCTACCACAAGCAGTCGAGCATCTGCTGGAACTGGACCCCCAGGCCAGGCCCCAGCATGTGCGGGTGCAGGCCAGACTGTCGTGCCGCGCTCGGGCTGGGCTTTGTGAACTGTCGTCGTGCGTGCCTCGGCCACTACGCGCTGCCGCGTCGTGGGCTTGCGCGGCCTTTCGCCTTTACGTGGCCCGCACGGTGTGTGGGCCTTAGGAACATACGGAGCGCACTTTAGCCCAGTGCTCGCGCCACGAAGGCCCGACCCATGTGTGAGTCCAAACTCCCAACACTGCACTCACTCTATGGCAGGCAGATTCCTCTTTGGTTCAACGAGCCAACAAAAACAAAGGCACAAGAATCTTTGGTTCATGATTTTGTTGATTTGATTGATCTCATCACATGTTCCTTCCTTGTGTGCTCACAGTTCACCAACCACGTTTACAAGGTAGTTATAAAAAAAAAAACGTTTAAAAGGTTTTTGCGTAAGTCAGTTCGTGCTGTAGTGTAGCCACTTGATTACAGGCCGTCGTCTGATCTGATTCCTCACAAGTCACAACAGGAGGAGAGGTCGTCGCCCTCGTCTCAGCCATGTGCAGTGCAGGGCAATGACATCCACGTTTAAAAGGTTTTCCCGTTAGCGACTTGATTACTGATCGTCTCTTCTCATAACACATGCAGTATATATATTCCCCAGGACAATATCAGAGTTACCGTGTTCTGAATCAGATATATCTGCAGTCTGTCTGCTCCAGAGCCCGTGGGCATCTGATCGATGTCTAGCCCTAGCCTCCACGTTTAAAAGGTTCCCGCGTTTACCTTAGCCATTTGGTTAAACTTACTAGCTAGAGACCATATTATAATTTGATTCCTGATCAGAAGCAGTGAAACCGTGTTCTGAAGTGCGTGCAGAACCCCAAGTACATAGCGAGTTTTTTTCCCCTTCTCTTATGTGGCATGTGAAATCCGATGATCCACGGCCTTGTCTCGGCAAAACAAAACAAGCTGGTGGCTCCAAGCTCACGTGATCGCCTAGTTACTCCCGTCAACCGTGTAGCCCCCAAAAACATCTTGTACGTTCACCATTCAGTATTCAGAAACCGACGAGAGCATGCCCTGTGACCTCAGCATCCATGGACGGAGCTGCCTGGCCTGGGACCCTGTCACTGTGCGAAGTGTGAACAGGAAGGCGAGTTTGGTATCCGGACACTACTGTGACTTCATGTGAGTGATCGAGCAGGGAGATTTAAATTTTGCAAGTTGCAAACGGCAGGCAACTGGGCACTATTTCAGTTTTCAGAGAAAAACAAACGCTCCAACTATCTGGATGATGGTTGGAGGAAGGGCATGGGTTGTTGGCGTGTCGTCGAGTGATACTAGTACTTAAAACCGGTGAATTTTGCATTAGGATATGTATGGTCCCTTGCCAAGGGACATGCAGCATCATCAGCACTCAGCAATAGTGGCTACAAAAACCATTGGAGCCAACCTGATGACTCACAGGCTTGTCTGGTGTTCTAAACTACCCTTAATCAAAACATTGTTCACAAGAATCTTTTGCTGCTTCGCCGCAATTATTGAAAAAGAAAAGAAGTTTCACGCTTCCAAAATGAAGTATAATTCATAATTCTTTCTCTGTCCATTGTGTTGTAGTAGTCTACTACTGATGTTACATTACATACGCTGCACTTGCTTTTGAGGTCAATACAAATGTATTTGCCAGCGCCTGTGGTTAATAAACTCGCATTTGAAAACTGTTGTGTCACTAAAGAGCAGGTGTCCTCCACCACACCAAGAAGCAAATTGCGGCAATGTACTTTAGTTCTTAGCGCAAAGTTAAAAAAATCCTTGATACGAAAGGATTCGGAAACTAATGCTGACCTTTTGTTTTGTTGCGAATGAATACACATTTTTTATGCTAGTGATTACATATTGAGCAAGGATGGCATGAAACGCATTCAACTAGTTATTATAAGGGATTGACATTTTATATGTTTTGGCTTTAGCAAGAGGTGCCACTTTACAATACTATAACTGACATGGATGCAAATTCTTTTCTTTAACTGTTATTATCATGTAGCAAAAGAGAATATAGAAGAAATGAAATATGCGTGCAGTTTATTGCATAGGCAATGCTACGATACATACTTTACTTGCTAGGAGGTAATACCTCAAATAAATCTGAGCCATCAATTTTTTTTAGATTTTTAAATAATTAATTAATCTAGAAAAAAAAATATTATCAAATCCCTTTGATCGACAAGACACCGATGGGCATGCAACTCTGTCCTTTTTCATGTGCATGCCGTTTACTTTCTTCTTTTTATGTGACTCACTAATAAAAAATTATATATATTACGTACATAAAACTACAACAACTAACGTGTTAGTTGAGTCAAAAACTTTAGTAATCTAAAATATATTACATGCTAACATATTATCATGATCGATGTACATTATACTAACTTGATTAAAATTGTATTATATAATTGAGAGGGTCTTATAATAAAGCATGTAGCTACATTAAACTTTTATTTATTATGCACAAAAAAATTCATGCACGTGCATTAGTACACATTTTCGTTGTGCACGTATGTTAGTTTGCGTGACTGAGTAACCTTAAAATAGTTATTTTATTATAAATAAGTTATGTTATATCTAGAGTTGTAAAAAAAAAAATATTCACAATATCTAAGAGATCATATATGCATCAATTAGATCTAAAAAAGATTTTGTACCTAAAACTTTCCTTATTTCATATCCTTATTTCATATATTACCTCGTAGAAAGTAATAGATGATTCTGACGATCCGATCTAATTAAACGAATGACTCACAATTATTTGTGTGTACCACAGCAAAACCCTTATTGCATATTGCAGTTGCATTCGAGTTCCACTGTGCTACTCTGAAAAAATAATAAGCACGTATCCAAAGTTAACAGTCAAGATGAGGAACTGTACTCGTGGTTCCTTGAAAAAACACTATCTCTCCAAGGAACAGGGTGGTCTGAACATTAGAAACCTGGGACTTCAAAATACTTGCTTACTTCTAAAGCTCCTGCACCGTTTATATGCTCCCAGGGGTCAGACATCATGCCTCTCTTGCTTCACTTGATGGCGACTTGTCTGGACTCTGGAGAGCATTGGAATGTCCTGCGCTCATTGTTGCCACTGTACCAAGCAATCACAACGGTTGATATTGGAGATGGCTTAGACACCTCATTTTGGTACGGTGCCTGGTTCAGTGAGGATACACTGGCTGTTTCCCAACGTTTTTTTTGACACGAAAAACTGTGGGGGCTGTTTCCCAACGTTGCATACTCATTGCCAGGAAAAAACAGCTATCTTTTTTTTTCCAAAACGGTCAAAACCGAATTTCATTACCAAGGCAACGAAATTACAAAGTTTTGCAAGTCTGCTCTTCAAATCTTCAAAACCCCAACCTGTTTGTTCCAAGGCTATCAACACAAGCAAACGCAGAAATGACCCAATTACAGAACATTGCCAGCCAAGTTGCTCTATCTAATGCGAGGTATCATCGTTGAGGACTTAGAGCAAGTCCAACAGTTTGACATTTAGACTTGACATATCTAAGTTTGCCAAAAAAACTAAAAAACTGGTGGCCAACAGTTTGACATTTGGGCTTGACATTTTTGTCAAAGTTACAAATAAGAGCCCGTACTTGGCAATTTGGAGACCTTGAAAAGGGGTAGGCAATTTTTTTCCTTCTTTTTTTCACGGCTGAACACTGGGCGACGCCCCTTTTTTTTTCTTTCTTCCTATTTTTTCACGGTGGAACACTAGGCGGCGGGTTTTTTTTTTCCTTCCTTTTTTTCCGTTTTTGCCAAGTCATTATGGAGAATTGTTGGAGATTGTATATTTTTTGCTTTGGCATATCTATTTCAGAGTTAGCAAATTCCATGTTTTTCCAAACCAAAATTGTCAAACTGTTGGAGTTGCTCTTACTGTCTTGATAAAGGTAAATTGGACTCGGGAAGCATCTACCGCCTGCTATAATCCAAGGATGCTGTTGCAGGCGAGTGGGCGGCTCTGCCCCACTCCTGGTGGCGACCTCTCTCGCCTCGGCGACCAAGCTCCCCAACTCAGGGCCATGACCTCTCTCTCTTTTTTTTCCGAATAAAAAGCAGGAGCTCTGCCGCTCAATTAAGACGAATGAATTATATGTACAAGAAGGGTAGCCGAATATGGCGTCAAAAGATGACACCCGAAGCCTGAAGGGCTGACCCACCCACCCGACGTGGGAGAGCACAAAACCGCCATGAGTCATTGTTGCCGAGCATGACTACAAAGCAGCCAGCAGTTCCGACCTCCCATGACAAACCCAATCCTAACAAAAACAGAAGACGTCCTGAAGCGAAAGGCCACAGCAGGTCATCGTTGCTGAGCTAAAACTGAAGAAAAGACTGTATTCCAATCTAGACCCTCTGCCCCGCTTCAGCTTTTGCCCAACCTCCGAAGCAGTTCAGTCGACGAAGAAGGGGGGGAGGGGTCGCCTCATATCATCGTTGTCGAGCCACATCCTCTGACGTAGCAGCTCCGACTACACACTGCAAGTCCCCCCCCCCCCCCCCCCCTCCACACGCATACCAGTCGCCAAGAAGCGAAGAGCATCAACCAAAGATAAACGTTGTGGCCGAGACGAACTTCAATAGCGACGTCTTCAGGAAGGGAATGATGGCAGGGACGCCACCATCGCTTGTCCGAGATGGACAGGGCTTTCGCCCATAGAAGACAGTGCTGGGGAACGTGACGCCTTCAACAGGGGATGCGGCGCCACGGCGTCACCGTCGCTGAGGCTTTCGCCGAAGATGTCCCCCAGCACAATGTCAGGCCAAGAGCCCGGGTCATAGCATGTTGTCTCCACCGTCGTCGCTGCCTTGCCATCCCGCATAAACCCTTTTAGAGGGGAACCGACGCGCCGGTTGCTGCTGCGTCGGGTGCTAGTTTTAAAATTACATTCAAATTAATGTTTCATGCTAATTATATAGGACAAAACTAAAAT
This sequence comes from Microstegium vimineum, assembly GCA_022036555.1. Taxonomy (NCBI): domain Eukaryota; kingdom Viridiplantae; phylum Streptophyta; class Magnoliopsida; order Poales; family Poaceae; genus Microstegium; species Microstegium vimineum. The sequence continues at coordinate 11,711,521 of CM039139.1, read as the reverse complement.
TATTGTTTTCATGTATATAGCACATTATATTTCAATCCACAATAAATTCATTTAGCATGGAAGTTCACAGTTCATTATCTTAACGTCAAAGTCTACATAACTCTCTCAGCTCTCCTTCATGAATGATGTATGCATAATTCAAATATAAGTTCTCAAACATACACAATATTCATGAGAGAAACATACGCTTCATGAATCTGGACGAAAGTTTGGAAAATGGCATAAGTAGTTGGCATGTCATCCCGCAACACTACTTAAACAGTTAAACTGGTGATTTTGCATTAAGATATATAGTCCCATGCCAAGGAATAGTATCACGACCATCTGGCGATAATGACTAAAAAACGAGATCCAACTTAGGAAGGATTAGACGGTTTTTTAAGAGAATATTTAGGCACCTAATTTAAACTAAGAGATGACTTAAACCTAGATATTTAGGTGTACGACCACACCCAACTAGTTGAGTTATGCTTATTTCTTAGAAATAGTGATTGCAAACTCCCAACATCTTCTAAAACCACAAACCATTGGAGCTATATGGCACACAGACTTGTGGACCTGGGGTTATAGATTGTCTTTAATCAAAGTATTGTTGGCAAAGAATCTGCTTCTATGCTACGATTAAAAAAAGGTTAACTTATGGGCCTCCATGTATTACTCCTATCTGTCCCTTGTTTTATAGTACTAATGTTACATACACCTGCTTACTGTCAAAACCAATAAAAAAATATATTTACCTGTTCAGCTTCTTAGAGTAAGAAACTAACACATTTGAAAACTAATGTGTCACTAAGGACTAAGGAGCTTGTGTCCTACCCTCCACAACCATGCAAGGTTATCCAGAGACACATTGCAGCTATGCCAGCAAATTGTCTTACTCTAGTTTGCATAGCGTGAAGTTCAACATCTTTGGTGCAAAAAGTTTTGCTGAGACTGAATATGCATTTGCATACTAATGGCTGAACATGGAAAAGTATTAATTGACATGGATGATGGATGCCAACCTTTTCTACTCACTGCTTTCCAAATTATAAGTCATTTTAGATTTTCTAGATACATTATTTTAATAATATATCTAGCCATAGTGTATATCTAAGTGCATAGAAAAATCTATGTGTTATGGTGGGCCAAGTCTATCAGAGAAGAGGCCGGGGCTAGTACGCCGAGCAGGCCAGAGGCCGGCCGCACCACAACATCTAGGGAGTCGAGTCCTTATCTAGTCAGGATATTAGTTAGAGTTTATCTAGAGTTTGTTAGATATATTATGCAAGTTAGCTAGTCGGTTAGCCAGCCTAGGGGCAGGCCTATATGTATGCAAACATTGGATCAATGAGAATTAGCTTGAGATTAATCTAATCTCGCCAGGCTCCCCTCTACTGCCTCGACGCCGGTCGCTGCGACGGCGTCGAAACCTCGCCGCCGCCGAGAACCTAGCCCACGTCCTCCTACGCATCACGACTACTTCCTACGCAATAGCAGCCGTGAAAATCTGGTATCAGCGTCAGGATCCATGTCTTCCGCCGCCTCCACCGCCGCTATACCCGTCTCCGGGGTTGCGTCCTCCACGCAGCCGCCGGGCTCCACCGCGCCTCCACCTCCACCACCATCGTCGCCGCCCGCTCCCTCCTCCATCGAGACACTCACTGCCACCATTAACGGCCTTCAGCGCCAGCTGGGGACCTTCGCCACCCGCCTGTCGGCCATGGAGCATCGCAGGTCTCCTTCACCGAGCGACGGCTCCTACACCGGCCATACCCCGCATCTCTCCCATATGGGATGCCCGGCTATGGCGGAATCCCACCAGTACCCCCCACCTCCGCCATCATCGTTCACTCCACCGCCGGCAGCCAGGCCGCGCTCCCTGCCCACCTCCCCATCACCCAAATCCCGTTCCCGCATTCGCCGTCACCCATCCCCATCCTCACCGGTGCTCCACCACAGCCAGCGCCGTACGAGAACCACCCCGACGCACTGGGGGTTCCGCGCTTCCAGAAGCTGACGTTCCCCACGTACGAGGGCAAAGAAGACCCGCTGCCCTGGTTGAACAAGTGTGATCAATTCTTCCAGGCGCAACGCACCCCTGAGGCGGACAAGGTGTGGTTGGCGTCCTTCCACATGAACGGCGTCGCCCAGCAGTGGTACTTCATGTTGGAACGCGACACCGGCGAGATCGCGAACCTGCCATGGATGACCTTCAAAGCGCTCTGCACCCAACGCTTCGGCCCGACCCTCGGCACCAATCACCTGGCGACATTGGCCAGGCTACCGTTTCGCGGGTCTGTCGCTGATTATCAGGGGACGTTCCAGATCAAGCTCGCCCACGCCGGGCCCCTTTCACCGCTGCAGCAGGCCAACCTCTTCACGGGCGGCCTGCCTGAGCCCATCCGCACAGACGTCGAGCTCCAGTCGCCAGAGGATCTCCAGCGGGTGATGGCCCTCGCGCGGGCCTACGAACGCCATGCCGGGACAGTCCACGGCGCTCCTACGCAGCGGCCTCCACGGTCGGTCGCGCGGCCCCTGGCACTGCCCGCTCCGACGGCCGCCCCACCACTCGCGATTGAAGCGCCACCACGGCCGTCCCGCCGCCTCTCGCCAACAGAGATGGCCGAGCGTCGCCGGCAAGGCCTGTGCTACAACTGCGACGAGTAGTACGTCAGTGGCCACAAGTGCCAGCACCTATTCTACCTCGAGGTCACAGGCTTCGACGACTCAGAGCCCTTGCTGCCAGAGGAGGAGGTACCGACGGCGGACGAGTTGCCGCCCCTCATCTCCCTGCACGCCATCGCCGGGATCCAGACCGACACCACCATGCAAGTCCGCGTCCAGATCGGCAACCACCACCTCGTCGCGCTCTTGGATTCCGAGTCTACCTCCAACTTCATCAGCAACACCGCGGCGCGGCGCATCGGCCTCCACTTCCATGATAGCCATGGCATGCACGTCGTGGTGGCCAACGACGATCGGGTCGCTTGTCGCGGTCTGGCGCGTGACGTGGCCGTCCGGATCAGCGACGCCCTCTTCGCCGTGGATTGCTTTGCCATTCCACTGGATTGCTACGACATGGTCCTCGAGGTGCAGTTCCTTCGCACCCTGGGCCCTATCCTCTGGGACTTCGACGAGCTCTGCATGTCCTTCTGGCGCTAGGGCACGCAGGTGCGTTGGCAAGGCGTGGGCACCCGGCGCAGCACCAACCCCCGCGCCGAACGACTTTAGTACAACAGCACCACCGATGCCGCCCTGCTCAACCGCCTCCTCGACTCCTTCGTCGACATCTTCGCTGCACCAACCGGGTTACCGCCGCCCCGGGAGTGCGACCATCGGATCCACCTCCTGCCGAACACGGCACCGGTGGTCGTTCGCCCCTACCGCTACCCACAACTCCAGAAGGACGAGTTGGAACGACAATCCGAGCAGATGTTGGAGCAGGGCATCATCCGTACATCGACGTCGCCCTTCTCGGCTCCGGTCCTCCTCGTCAAGAAGCGGGATAACACTTGGCGTTTCTGTGTCGATTATCGGGCACTGAACGTCCAGACGGTGAAGGATAAATTCCTGATCCCGGTGGTCGAAGAGCATATCGACGAACTCCACGGCGCACGCTTCTTCACCAAGCTAGACCTGCGCGTCGGCTATCACCAAGTGCGTGTCCACCCCGAGGACGTGCACCGGACGGCCTTCCGCACCCACCAGGGCATTTTCGAGTTCCTAGTGATGCCCTTCGGCCTCACCAACGCGTTGGCCACGTTCTAGAGCTTGATGAACGCGGTGCTCAAGTCGGTGCTTCGTAAGTGCGTGCTCGTATTCTTTGATGATATTCTGATCTTCAGCTCATTCTGGTTGGAGCATCTCCAGCACCTCCGCGCCGTCTTCGACATCCTCCGCGCCAACAACCTCCACGTCAAACGCTCCAAGTGCGCGTTCGCGACTGAGTCCGTGGCATACCTCGGCCATGTGATCTTGGCGGCGGGCGTGGCCATGGACCATGACAAGGTGGAAGCTGTGGCCTCCTGGCCCCAGCCGGCATCAGCCAAGGCGCTACGCGGCTTCCTCAGGCTCGCAGAATACTACCGACGCTTCATACGAGACTTCGGCACGCTGGCAGACCCCCTCACCAAGCTCCTGCGCAAGGAGGCCTTCCTGTGGACCGACGACGCGACAACAACATTCACCGCGCTCAAGACAACGCTGTCCACGGCACTGGTGCTGCACCTTCCGGACTTCTCCCAGCTCTTCATCGTCGATTGCGACGCATCGGGGAATGGCTTCGGCGTCGTCCTCCACCAAGGCGTCGGGCCCTTGGCGTTCTACAACAAGCCCTTCGCTGCGCGCCACTTGAAGATCGCCGCATATGAGCGGGAGCTTATCGGCTTGGTCCAGGCAGTCCGCCGTTGGCGGCCTTAACTATGGGGCCGGCGCTTCATCATCCGCACCGACCACTACGCGCTCAAGTACATCCTCAACCAGCGCCTGTCCACGGTGCCCCAACACCAATGGGTAAGCAAATTGTTCGGCTTTGACTTTTCGGTGGAGTACCGCCCCGGCAGCCTGAACACGGTGGCGAACGCGTTGTCCTTCCGCCAGGAGGGATCGCCTACCCTAGAAGCTATCTTGGCGCCGTCGTTCGACTTCTATAGCACGCTGCGCCACGAACTCCAGGAGGACGCCACCCTCCGCGAGCTGCGAGACTCCATCGCCACCGTACGTGGCGACCCATGGCACGTGGAGGATGGACTCATCCTGCGGGGCGACCGCGTCTTCATCCCGGAAACGTCGCGCGTGCTGCCGGATGTGCTGCAGCTCGCCCACACCACTGGGCACGAGGGTGCCGAGCGGACTCTCCAACGCCTTCGGCTCCACTTCGCCCTTGACCACGACAACAGGGTGGTCCGCGAGTTCGTCCGCGCCTGCTAGACCTGCCAGCGCAACAAGACGGAGGCACTCCATCCGGCCGGCCTCCTATAGCCCCTCGAGGTCCCCTCTCAGGTTTGGGCTGACATATCTATGGACTTTGTCGAAGGACTCCCCAAGGTGAATGGCAAGAGCGTCATCCTAACGGTGGTGGACCGTTTCTCGAAGTATGCACACTTCATTGCGCTGGGCCACCCGTATACAACATCATCCGTGGCGCGCACATTCTTCACCGACATAGTTCGCCTCCACGGGTTCCCAACGTCGATCGTCAGCGATCGGGACCCCATCTTCACCGGGCATGTATGGTGCGACCTCTTCAAGCTAGCTGGCGTACAACTGCGGTTGAGCACGGCTTTCCACCCTCAGACGGACGGCCAGTCGGAAGCAGTGAACAAGATGATCGCCATGTATCTGCGCTTCATCACCGGTGACCGTCCACGGGCATGGCTGGAATGGCTTCCCTGGGCGGAATATTGTTACAACACGGCGTTCCACTCCGCTCTGCGGACCACACCGTTCCAGGTGGTCTATGGGCGTCCGCCACCGACGCTGTTGCCTTACACTCTAGCGACCGCACGCACGGCGGTGGTGGACACTCTCCTGCAGGACCGCGACACGCTGCTCGCCGACGTCCGGGAACGCCTCCTGCAAGCACAAGCCTACGCCAAGCGCTACTATGATGCTCACCACCGGCCGCTGGAGTTCGTCGTCGGGGACTGGGTACTCCTACGCCTGCTGCACTGCCCAGCTCAGTCCTTGATTCTCGGTCGCCGCACAAAGCTCAGCCCGCGGTTTGCCGGACCGTACCGCGTGCTGGACCGGGTGGGCGACGTCGCCTACCGCATGCAGCTGCCGGAGCACGCCCGCATCCACGACGTGTTCCACGTCGGCGTCCTCAAGCCATTTCATGGCGCACCACCAGAATACACGCCGGCGCTACCTCCACTACGCCAGGGGCGCGTGCTGGAGATCCCCGAGCGTGCTCTACGCGCCCAACTCCGACGGGGCGTCTGGCACGTTCTTGTCCGGTGGGCAGGGCTGCCAGCCGAGGAGGCAACCTGGGAGAAGTTGGAAGAACTGCGTGCTGCGCATCCCGACCTTCAGCTCGAGGACGAGCTGTTCGTCGAGGGAGGGAGAGATGTTATGGTGGGCCAAGTCTATCAGAGAAGAGGTCGGAGCTAGTACGCCGAGCAGGCCAGAGGCCGGCCGCACCACAACATCCAGGGAGTCGAGTCCTTATCTAGTTAGGATATTAGTTAGAGTTTATCTAGAGTTTGTTAGATCTATTATGCAAGTTAGATAGTCATTTAGCCAGCCTAGGGGCAGGCCTATACGTATGCAAACATTGGATCAATGAGAATTAGCTTGAGATTAATCTAATCTCGCCAGGCTCCCCTCTACTGCCTCGACGCCGGTCGCTGCGACGGCGTCGAAACCTCGCCGCCGCCGAGAACCTAGCCCACGTCCTCCTACGCATCATGACTACTTCCTACGCAATAGCAGCCGTGACACTATGTATCTAGAAAAGTCAAAACGTCTTGTAATTTAGAATGAAGAGAGTATTATTTATTAGCATCAAGTAACTAATTTATCATGTGCTTGTGATGTAATGGCAAAAATATAACCCAAGACGATGATGTGTCTTTTCCCTGTGAGACGAGGCTATACATATGGGTAGTGTATATGTATGCATACATAGCAAAATTAATGTATCTAAAAAAGAAGTCAAAATATTTTATAATTTAGAATGAAGACGGTACATGTGTAGCTTCCTAGTTAATGATTACATATGAAATGCGCTACTATTATTGTATAATGTAGTGACATCTTATTTTTATTTTATCAAGCGCATAAATTGCAACAATAATACTATACCTGATAGGTATGCAGCAATAGAAAGGCCATTTAATTTATTACTGTCAAACTATTAACAAACTGTCGCGCCTAAACATCAACATATGTCGTCTGCTACAATTTTTTTCTTTATAAGAAGTGCTAAGAAGTTACAAGTACGTACTCCAAATTTTTAAATCAAAATAAAATTAAATCCAAGAAAGAGTAGTACTTTCTCATGCTCTAATTGATTGGACCTTAAGCATGTTGACGCCCTCTTACTGGTTGTAGAAAACGAACAGAGAGCTCAATGACCTAGCATTCCAATGATTCTAAAACCGTACCTGACGTTCCTTTCCGCAGGGAGAAGTAAATTAATTTTCCTGGTTGTGGTCAGCTGCTTACAGATCCCAAGTGCTTCAGTTTCTATAGGCTCTGCAACCAACATTACTGTTGCGATGGAGACTTCCACAAAAACAACATATTAAGGACAGTTAAAACAACTGCGGGTAGAGAGTAGAGACACCAAAACACTTTTTCGATGACGAGAGCTCGTTGTGTGGATGCTTCTCGAGGAAAGGTCAAGCAGAGCTCATCATGATAAAATATTGTTTAGTTGCCTGCCACTACTTCTAGCACAATGATTAAAACGTACAGCCTCATGATTAGGCGATTAGTGCCCCAAGCATACACCTAACAAGTAACTTAGCACGAGTTTTTCTTCTCATGATATAACGTTTAGGATATTTTTTAGATGATGACGACGTTTTACGTTTATATTTGAGGGTGCATATATAGAGGCTACTCATTGTCAAAAAAAATATATAGAGAGAGGCTACTCCTATGTAGTTTGACCAGATGCAGTATATATGAGATGACTGAATACTATTCTTTGTTTCTTTGGTTTTGGATGCATCATAGTAGTTGCTTGAATGCTGCGTAGTTTTTTTTTTCATCAAAATACATTGAATTCATATCAAAATACATTCAATATTGTTTGTGGATCAATTCAAAATACATTGAATTCAACATTGAATTACCATGTCTCCGGATCAATTCAAATCAGGAACTGGTTTGTGGTTTCAGGTGAGGAGTTAGCTGAAAGGTTGCAAGCAAACTCCATGACCTGATGTCACATTAGGCTTATCGCAGGATTATGAACATTTTCGCCGGCCCGGATCCCGTTGAATTCATGGGTCGGTTGCACAACCACCACAAGCAATAATTTGAGTCCCACCTTTGCTTACCGAAGCAAGAAGCTAAACAAATGCTGAGCATTTTCCTCCTTGCGGCTTTAGTTTATCAGCAACTCAGCTTTCGCTGATGCCATCGCCGGGCATGTTAACGTTAGCACCGTTTGATTCTCGACGCCCTTCTGACCCAGGCAGGCCGCGCGCGACAACGAACCACTTTATTGAAGTCAGTCATGTACAGTAATTTATTATTTAATTAACCACAAGGGCCCGGTGATGTAATCGCGAGACGGATTATGAATTGTGATGCCTGAGCATATGCCTGGGACCTGGGGTTTATGCCACCGGTTTGGGCTGCTGATGCCACAAGAGACAGCGTAAGAGTTGAGCGCTCGTGTTTACAAACTGGAAAGCTGTCTCATCGTCTTCCTAATCGAACAACCTCCAGATTGAGCTGGAAATGGAATGGGGGCTGGAGCAGGTGGTCCAATTAATTAGGGGGAATGTTATCCTTTTGGTTCTTCTGAATCTGAAATAGATTGAGATTTCTGTTCTCTGGCCCTCTTCTGTGTCGTGAAGGAAGGTTATTATCTCTCTGGTCTTTTGTTTAAGAAACAGAGCATGTAGGATAGCAATGACAATTTGTCTGCAACGAAAAAATAGCCGGGGAATTCTGAACTTCTTTCAGGGCTTCAGGCAACACATGAAAAATCTTAGCTGGAATTCAGATTGTATGGCTAGTATCTCAAATTCTCAATTAGGCAAATTTGGACACAGATCGCCGAGAGCATTTTAATAGACTTTATTAGTCAGCCGTCTCAAGAAACCTGGTGGATAGATAGATGCATTTAAAGTACCTAATGCAATGCAACAGTAAGGGCTAGTTTGACAGCACTATCAACCCGCTTGTGCTTCCACTCCCACTTCCTGCTTTTTCAGCTCCCCACGGATTCGGTCGTTGTTTGGTACCGCTCCCAACCCTCTAAAGAAAGAGGAAGGCTAGCTATCAGACTCAACAAGTTGGCAGTCTTGACACACGCGAGAGAGACCGAGGCGGAGAGGTGCGCAACAAATGCGAGAGAGACAAGGTAGTGGTGGGGAGTGGTGGAGAGCAGGGTTTTCCACTCCCACCCGAAGTGCAAAAACGAGGGAGCGATGGGAACGGTTCGCGGTACTTATACCTAGGGGCATTTGGCATCACTCCGCTGATTCTCATGAGGAGCATAGTTGTGGAAGCGCTACTAAAGGAGCTCTAAGAACGCTCCACTTGAGAGAGAAGGAGAGAGAAAGAGACGGCAACAATGGTTAAAGTAATATCACTAGATTTCACCTTTGTAATCAACCTAGTCAACAAAATGAGGAACATTATTTACCTAGTCAACAAGTTGAGGAAACATTACTTACCTAGTCGGCTAGTCCAAGTGAATAGCAATCAAGATCATTTCTTCTTCTTCGAAAACTAGCTCATAGATCAGCTCACTAGGAAAACCTAATTTAACCCCGCACCCGCAAGACGACGGCCATGAGCGGCCACCAAATGAATTTTAGCCCCTGTCAGCATCAAGAGAAAACATCTACTAATAATCCTCCAATCGTCGCTGTACGCCTAGTCAGACACGCAGAAGACGACGCGGGAAGCAAGCATTTCTCTACTGCCACCACCCTTAAACAATTGCAGGCATGCATGACGTCTGCATGCCCCAAGTGCCCATCAACCCAAAACCCATCACTCCACACCAGCGGGCCGCGCGCAAGAGACAGCGCAGCGCTTTTTGGCGAACCGATTGACATATACATACATTGCCTGACGACGTCGTCCTTGCCCGGCCCCTAGCTACGGCTCCCGGTCACCGGCGGCCGGCCGCTGTCGTCTCCGGCCGGCGCGCCAATCCCGATGCGAGGACCACGCAACGATGGGAAGCGAAATTACTTGTTTTATAATGATCCCAGTCCCAGTTGGACGGGCGCAGGCAACGCTAGCTGCTGCCTGCTTTGTACTTCAACTGCAACTGCAACTGCAACTGCAACCCACCACTACTACCTGGTCATCCAGAGCACGGACGGCGACCGCGACGGCTCCGGCCGGCCGGAGCTTTGCCGTTTACTAATGGCGGAACGCACCTGGCCAGCAGCAGCCGCTCTGCTAGCGTGTGTGACGAAGCCGCGCTACAGCTTTATTTGAAGCCATGCTTGGTGCCACATGTCAGCATCGGAGTTACGTCTCCGTGCTTTGCTAGCTAGTGCTGGTACTAATAATATTTGCATTGGCTTATAGGCCGGACAACAAATTAAGCTGGTAGCAGATGCATCATGCCAGTGGGTAACTGGACTGCCGGCCGGCACTGGCTCTTTCCCATGATCCATGAAATTTTAGTATTTGGTTGACCACGTACTGGGCACAGCGTAGGCATATTACAAGATTCCATATAGCAACATGGGATGGATGATGATGATATGATGGAGGAGTGAGTGAGTGAGCGAGCGAGCGCTCTCAATCATATGTTTACAAGCAAGGAGAGGCGTTAGGCTCTAAGTAGATTCGCCCCAGTACTGGTCTGGACGGCAGAGCCAGGGGCGGACCTATAGGGTATGTAAGGTGGGCGACTGTATACTTTGTGGGGCAGCTAAATACTCATTATACACTGAATTTTTACTGTAAAATAAAAACTATTTACATTTTTGTGCATAAGTGATTACATATTGTGCTGGTTAGTTGCTTAAAAGCTGTTGGAAGAGGTTGCTGGTTTGATTCTTGTGTTTGTCACTATTTTTTTTATTTTTCTACTCTTTTTAGTTTTTGTACCGCATACCCTGTGTTAAATTTCTAGGTCCGCCACTCGGCAGAGCAAGTGGCTTGGGGAAACTGAAAGTGTAGCTAGGCTGTCAATTTTTGCTTTCAGGTTATTATCAACAGTGGTCCATGACTGATTAAAATTGACGCAAATGATTACGGTATTTTTCTCCTGGGCTCATTGGTGGCGATCTATATAATCTTAGGGTTGACAATGAGTGTTGGATAGTTTTTTTTATTTGCTTGGTTTAGGTCGTTCCCTTTTTTTTGTGCAGGCCAGAAGTGAGTTTGCATTTATTGTATCAACTCGACAAAATAATTGTGAATTAATAAAATCCTTTCTTTTAAAAATGATTGATTAAGATAAGTTAAATGTTGATGGCCCACTAAGTTGGGATGGAGGTCAAGTTGTCAATTTGTTCTTAAACCAATTGCAAACAATAGAGGTGGATTTTCCCATGAAAGGTAAAGAACCATAGAAGATTGCCAGGTACAGTAACAGGGGAGCATTAGGTGCAGGACCAGTGATCTTTTTTTTTTACGGTCAACACCAGGGATCTTGAATTCGCAACATAAAGACCATATAAGATATGTACTAACAGGGCTAGCATACGGCACTCATCATAAGAGCATAAGACCGTGAAAAGTGAATGCTAATTGCCAACTAAACTAAGATTCCGTTTTTTTAGAGTAAAATTCCGTTTGAAGTGAAAGAAACTCTGCAAATTAATCCAATTTCTGCATAACTTTAAAGTCTTTTTCTCCCCTTGTTGGACGCTCCTCCGTATCAGCACTAAAATAAGGAGTCCTTAGCAGTCTCAGCCCTCCCCGACACAGAGACAAATATGGGTGATCATTATTTGGAATCCCATGTGGAAACCTTCATTTGTCACCTATGATGTAGACCCTGTTAACGCCCTTTAAGGCTTTAAGAAGCCGTAAATCGACTAGTTCGTTGTGTGTGCTGCTATTGCAAGAGATTTGGCAAAACACAAGCACCTTTTGCAGTAAGTTTAGTTAAGCTGCAAAGATGATTTCTTTCTCTTAAGGAAAGCTGCAAATAATTGTGATATTTCCAGAGGTCTATAACTAGCAATAGATATACATATATTCATTTGATCAGTTTCCTAAGCTCGGTATCCCTTCAGCTTCCAGTCACCAAGCTTATTATAGCCTAATCTCCACTTCAGCAGATGAGACATCAATAGAAACAAGATAGCGTGCTCACTTACAAAAGCTTCACTACTTAGTGAGTTGGAAGAATCTTTTTGGATCATTTGTAACCTACAACTCATCGTGCACTGATGCAACCAGAAAACAAAATCAAACAAAAGTAGCGGTTATGTCCAACAAGAAAGACAAGAAAAGAAAGGAATCATGGACAGAAACAAAAGGAAGATAAATTATTACTTTTGTATCGTTTGATGGTACCCAACAGAAAACTATATGAATTCCTAAGAGTCCATTTGGAGCACGGTAACCCATATACTCCATTTGTTTCAGAAGACGTTTTGTCATTTCTAAGAGCATCTCCAACAATTTGCTATTTCTCACTTGCCAAATCTTGTGTTTTAGCAAGTTGTTATAATAATTTACCAAGTTGGAAAGAGGTCATCTCCAACAATTGGCTATTTCTCACTTGCCAAATAAAAAAAAGATTAAAAAGTAAGAAAACTTGCATGCGGGAAACCGAGCGGAGGACTCGCGGGCGAGAGGATGGCAAGCCGATGCGCGCTCAAAAAATAGCAAACCGATACAATCTTTTGGCAAGCGTGTAGAATTGGTAAGTCCAATTGGCAAACTGTTGGAGAGTGTTTTTTGATTGATTTGTCAAATTTTAAAGGATGACAAGTGATTTAGCAAACTGTTGGAGATGTTCTAACTATATATCTAGACATAAAAATATATTTAGATGTGTAGTAAAAACTTATGAATATAGAAAAATAAAAATAAGACCACTATATTTAAACCGAATTATTTTAACTTTGACAGACAAATGTCAATAGGTATATGCTTTGAAAATATATTTAATGATAGATCTTATTATATTTTTATATAAAAAATATTAATACTTTTTTTATATAAATTTGATCAAATTTAAAATGGGGCTGATAGAGTATATATTAAGGATTTTGCTGTGGTACCCTCAAATGTTTGTGAGACGTTCAATTAGTTACATCGAATGGTTGGATCATCTATTACTTTCTAGGAGTTAGGAGGTAATAGGTGAAATATATATTTATTTAATTTTCAATTTTGTAAAATAGGAAAGTTTCATGCATCAAAATATTTTTTATAAATTTAATTGATGCATGCATGCTCTATAAAATGTTGTAAATATTTTTAGGGAGAATTAGCCCTAGGACATAATGAAATGCGATAATAATTAGTTGGTGCATACATCCATTTTCAATATTTGCTATAAGACACTACGGTTTCGTGTAATTGGCCCAATGGATACCGCGTTGCAGTTTAAGCCGTTACAAAATAGATATAAAATCATATAAGTGCCTGAAAAATATACTATAAAATCTTCTATACTCTACATGATGAGAACTATATAGTAAAAATATTGTTTTGCACTAAAATGATCATTTTGCTCCTCTTCCTAAATAGACAAAGTTAACCATAGTTAATTTGTTAATAATATTTGTAGGACACTAAAAATCTAGAAAAAAATTACAGAATGCCTACATCACCAAATCATGTCTATATATGCTAAAAATATAACTTAAAATAATAAAGTTTATAATGGTATATTTAAAATGACCGAGTTATAGATTTATCTCATATCAAGCTTAATTGATATATTAAACTTTACTATTTCAAGATGTAATTATTTTGCAACTTTAGACATGAAATAATTTAGTTAGCATAAATATAACAAGACACTAAAATAATATAACATATTCTAATGTGCGTGTACATATTAGCTAGCTAGATTAAATATAACTGGACAAAAAAAACTTGTATGTTTTGAACAAATGATGCATATACACATTACATTTTGAGTGCAATATAAAACAGACATGATATGTGTATGACTTTTATAATTGTAACATGACAACATATAGAAAAAAGAAACATGCATAAAATATTTGTACAATAATGCATGGCAAAAAAGTTAATGTGTACCTGAAAATAACAAAAAAAAATCTGATGTATTACATTACAAGTCATTTAAAAAAAGGTAATGTGACATAGTAAACTTGGTATTTTGTACAATAACTGGTCTGCTTTCCATCCAAATGTATTGTGGATAAATAGAAACAATGCATGGTTGTTGGGTGGTACATTGCCATCCACCTGATGTCTAGGGTTTGAATTTGATTTTTTTTTTCATAGAAAATATTTTGGCATAGTATGTACGGGCCGGGGTTGTCCACTTATAAAAATATGCTCTAGAAACTACACCAACACAGACTCTCCAATATGTCAGCCAAAACACAACACCCTATGTTCGAATAGACCAGGGCGGAGGGAGGGGGTCTGGTCTCCTCCAACGGCTTCCAAAGTATGGAGTACCTATTAGATACTTAAACATATGGATATTTTTAGTACTTGTATAGGTCCTGCCCCTCCCTCCACCCCCTATAATTCTATGTCTGCTTCCACTATGTTGAAATTCCGGCTCCGTCGCTGAAATAGATTATCTTTGAGCTTAATGCAATCATTCCATTTCCTAACAAAAAAATATCCTATTACGCAGATAGTTTTATAACGGTCGCCATCATGCTAGACTCTCCTTCAACATGGCTCCAACTCTGAAAATATAGCTCGAGTTAAATTCCCAATAAAACATTTATAGTACAATTCCAACTCTAAAGTAGACCCAATATAATTATGAAAAATATATCCAAAGAGTCAAAACGAAAAAAAACACGTCTCCCCCACTCGTCAGCCCCTGCCGCAGGCAAAGTGGCATATGGGTTATTCCATCCATTTTCACATCGCATAATGGTGGTTTTCTCAAATGATTGCAAGACACTCGAGTATCGAGCGGACACGTTTGAAGAGTTTATTTGTGATTTTTTCGTGAACATGTGCCGAGGCACAAACATTTCATTAAGAAGACATGAGAATTACATGTCAGGGTTACAACATTGATCTATGGGAAAATCAGTACTGCAAGAGGCAGACCGAGGTCCCATGAATCAAACAATTTCAGCTTATAGATTTAGATATTACAGAATAATTTGAGCGACACGGGGAGCGTCGGTCTAAGCATCAGCGACAGCTAGCAAGCTAGCTAGCGACCTATATCCTGCTTGCACCCACTGATCTCCTTCTTCAATGATTCCCGAGGTCTGAATGACCTCCCCTCTGAATGTTCTGCGAGTCCGCTCCCCCCACAGAAACCAGGTAACCAGCAGAACCAAAGTGTCAAAGCCTTTACGAAGGTGATTGTTGTGGAATCCTTTGCGACAGCGCAACCACCAACATACGAGTCGCTCCGAGGGTACAGACACATGCAACCGCAGGTGTAACCGAATGCAAATTCTTGCCCAGAGTTCTCTAGTGTATACGCAGGCAGCAAAGAGGTGATCGGAAGTTTTTTCTTCTTGTGCACATAGCGCGCAATCACTGTCTTCTTGTAAGTTGTGTCGTGGACGTCGGGTTGCCGTACACAACCTTCCATGGAGCGACAACCAAAAGAAGAATTTGACTCTTGGTGGTGCAACCGTTCGCCAAAGTTCTTGTGCCCCAAACAGCTGGTATGATCCGTTAAAGAATGCCCGATATTATGTGGATGAGGCCGAGTATGCACCATTTGTCGTCCATTTTCCACACAAAACGATCGGAGAGCAACGGTTGTAGAACGATGTCAGCTACAAAATCCCAGACCTGGATGTACTCGCACAACACCTAGGTAGTGAGAGCGCCAACAATGTCCTTGACCCATCTCCTGTCAAAGAGTGCAGCGGCAACAGAGCGTCGCAGACCTGTGCGAGAGACTGCCCTAGAAAGTGAGGGAACGAAGCTATCGAGAGGCCCCACAGGAAGCCAGTTATCGGACCAAGACAAAGCCAGTTATTTGTGATTTTTTATGACACACATACTTAGCCCAGTCTCAATAACAAGTTTCATTTTACAGTTTCCAACATTTTGAAAATGAAAATAATGCACGATTTTCTCATGAAACTTTCTTATTCTCTCTCCTCTTAGTTTCATGTGAAGATTCTTTTTTTCTGATATGTCATCCTAATAAATGTGCATGACACCCCCATGATATCTCCATTGAGACTGACCTTACTCGGCAAGACGGTAAATGTTAGGAGCACTCGATTATACTAAACCTAAAGCTGACTACGATGACAGTAGAATTAAAAAAGTTGTACGATGGATAAAATTTAGTACTGTCTGTACGGGTTTTTTTTACCTAATAACAAGAAAAAAAAATCCGTCCAGCTCGGCAAATATACTAATCCAAATCATCGTGCCATCGCCGGGGCGTCGGGATCCCGGCGCCCAAAATGGTCAGTGCAGGGTCCCTCGTCCGGTCTATAAAAAGGCCGCTCCCTGCTTGTCATCCCGTACTCGTCCCACCGATCCATCTTCCCCTGTACCAACCCACGCGCCAAAACATTTCCGGAGTCCGGGCACCAAATCATCGCCACGACACTCACCTACTATTACGTGGAGCGAAGAGGACGCAAGCGCAGGCCATGGAAGTGACTATGGACGACGTCGCCGGGGATGTCGAATTCTCCGGCTGCAGCTCCACGACCACCTCGTCGTCGTCACCATCGCTGGACGACGGCATGGGGATGTACGCATGGAACGCTCTGTCCCCGGTGACCGACTGGGGCTCGCTCTGCCCTGACGACGGCGCCCAGGACCTGCACGGCCTCATCGAGTCCATGCTCTGCGACGACACGCTCCTCGGGTCGGCCGACCTCAACCCGGCCATGTTCCCGGACGACGTGTACTGCTGCTCCAACTCCAATGGCTCCGCCCCGAGCAGCACCACCACGACGAACCCCGGCACGCCCGTGAACGACGGCAACTGCCACGAGAAGGGCCTCCGCCTGCTGCACCTGCTCATGGCGGCGGCCGAGGCGCTCTCCGGCCCGCACAAGAGCCGGGAGCTGGCCCGGGTGATATTGGTTCGGCTCAAGCAGATGGTCTCCCACATCGGCGACAACGCCGCCGTCTCCAACATGGAGCGCCTCGCCACGCACTTCACGGACGCGCTGCAGGGGCTGCTCGACGGCTCCCACCCCGTCGGGGGAGCCGCCGGCAGGCAGGCCGCCGCCGCCGCGGCCGCGTCCCACGGCCACCTCCCACGCACCGGCGACGTGCTGACGGCATTCCAGATGCTGCAGGACATGTCGCCGTACATGAAGTTCGGCCACTTCACCGCGAACCAGGCCATCCTCGAGGCGGTGGCAGGCGACCGGCGCGTGCACGTCGTCGACTACGACATCGCCGAGGGCGTCCAGTGGGCGTCGCTGATGCAGGCCATGACCTCGCGCCCCGACGGCGTGCCGCCGCCGCACCTGCGCATAACGGCCGTCTCCCGAGGAGGCGGTGGCGGCGCCCGGGCGGTGCAGGAGGCCGGCCGTCGTCTGGCCGCCTTCGCGGCGTCCATCGGGCAGCCCTTCTCGTTTGGGCAGTGCCGTCTCGACTCGGACGAGCGGTTCCGTCCGGCGACCGTCCGGTTGGTCAAAGGGGAGACCCTCGTCGCCAATTGTGTGCTCAACCAAGCCGCCGCGACCACCACCGCTAGGCGCCCCACCGGCTCGGTGGCGTCTTTCTTGGCCGGCATGGCCACGCTCGGGACCAAGGTCGTGACGGTGGTCGAGGAGGATCAAGGGGACGCGGAGAAGGACGACGAGGAGGCGGGCGGCTTCGTGGCGCGGTTCATGGAGGAGCTGCACCGGTACTCGGCGGTGTGGGACTCGCTGGAGGCCGGGTTCCCGACGCAGAGCCGTGTTCGCGGCCTAGTGGAGCGGGCCATCCTCGCCCCAAACATCGCCGGCGCCGTGAGCCGGGCGTACCGTGCCGTGGACGGCGACGGCGAGGCGAGGGCCGGGTGGGGGGAGTGGATGCGCGGCAACGGGTTCAGGCCCGTGACGCTGAGCTGCTTCAACCACAGCCAGGCCAGGCTGCTGCTCGGCCTTTTCAACGACGGGTACACCATGGACGAGACGTCGCCGAACAAGATCGTGCTCGGCTGGAAGGCACGGAGGTTGCTGTCGGCATCAGTGTGGGCGCCGCCGCCGGTGTCGGTGCCGTCGTCGCCGACGGAGGGGGCGTTCCAGCCCGTGGGGATGTCGCCGACCAGCGGTGGCGTGGGCCGCATGGACTTGGACTACATTGATTCGTTCCTCGTCGAGCCCGCTTATGCGCTAGTTTAATCGTGGTTGGGTAGAGCGATTTAGCACCTTTTTTTTTTAATCTCCAAGAGATGTTTTATAGTTGTTCAGGTGTAAAAAGTTCAGTAGTGTTTCGCTATTTCACTGGTTTGTAAAATCCAAGATGTTGAGAATCGCTAACTCCATAGTCCAGTCTCTTTGCACCTGAATCTAACCATTGTAAGATGGAAAAGGACAATTGCTAAAACCAATTATGTGGGTAAGGCTGGATGTACCTGTATCTATGGGCAAACCGCCAAACAGAATACTTCCACTAGCAGTTTTGTACTCCCCGTTTGAAATGACGAGACTTTTTTATTTGACATGTTGTTTGAAATTACTAGTCAATATTTGTTGAAAGAAAAACACTAGTGATGTCAGCAAAGTGGAGCTCACCGGCGTTGTTGTTACTCCATGGCCAGCGGACCTAACCTAACCTAACCGTCCACGCGGCAAAGAATCAGGGAAAATTCCTCCATGAGTTGCGATTTGCGAGTGGTTTGGAGTTTCGAATTGATGCGTTCATAAGCACCTCCAAAATTCGTATGGCGTTCGTGCTGATTACTTCTCAAGATCAAGCCCATGTAATCTGCCCACCTCAATCTAAGGCCTGTGTAGCAGTTTTAGGCCTTGCATTGTCTCCGGCCCTCGCTTTCCCGATTTCGTTTGGAGATGTTTGATTCAAAACACGTGAGACATCACCTGGTTCAGATTTCAAAGTTTCAAACCATGTGGTTCCCATGCACTCGAATGCTAATGCACGACGAAACAGCCTACCTGAGGTAGCATTGGCATACTATGCGAGGGACGAGGCACGCTTCGGTTTGTCCACAAAATTCACAGTCCACAAAACGCGTGAGACGTCTTCCTCGTTTCCGCCGTGCGTCGCATCATTTTCTCCGGCCCGGACATGCCAAAATCACCCCGGCGCGCTCGGGCCTATCGTCCAGGGGGAGTGCCCAGTCCCGTCAAGCGGCCAGACCTGCGCTGGGCTCTTTCGCCGTGCCCCGCGACACTGCCCCCACCCCATCCGCGCACGCAAATACGACGTCGGAGGCCGCGGCCCACAAGGAAAAAGCAGCAGCCAGAAGCAGAGCACACACCAAGGGGCACGCCACTTTACACGCCGGCAAGTGCCGTCAGGTCACGTGGGGACTCGGCAGAGGGGAGGGAGCTCCCAGCTTCTCCCGAGCGGGACGACGCCTGCAGGCTGCGGCACCAACGCGGCCTTCGCCGCAACCCCCTCCACCGCTCCCTCCTCCCTACCATGCGCGAGGCCCACGCCCACGCTCTCCCGTCGGACACCCAGCAGCTCCTCCCGTGCCTCAGTCCGAGATGGCGAGCCGCGACAAGGTCGGGTGCCCCTCCTCGGCCCCGCTGCCCCTCGACCGCGTCCTGGCCGCGCTGGTCACCAGCGCCGAGCAGCTCGGGAGGCAGTGGGAGGCCGCCGCCCGCGTCCGATCCGGGAAGGCAGCTGGAGCGGCGGCGGCGGTTGGGAAGGCGGAGGGGAAAGGGGAGGAGGTTATAGAGATGCACACGCCGCTGTTCTACGCTACCTGCGCCCTCGGCGGCGTCCTCAGCACCGGCCTCACTCACCTCGCCGTAACGCCTCTCGACCTCGTCAAGTGCAACATGCAGGTCCGTCGCCGCCCGTCAGCGAGAGGTTCCTTTGCTTTGCTTGTTCTCCTTCTCCATGTATCAATGACTAATGTTATGGAGCTTCTGCCTGCTTCAATGTTCCTTCACTCAGGTGGATCCTGGCAAGTACAGGGACATTCCATCTGCCTTTGCTCTCATGCTCCATGAGCAAGGCCCCCGTGGCTTCTTCAAGGGCTGGATAGCCACACTGGTTGGGTACAGCTGCCAGGGGGCCTGCAAGTTTGGGTTCTACGAGTTCTTCAAGAAGTGCTACTCTGACATTGCTGGTCCCGAGAATGCTGAAAGGTTGAGGACTTTGATCTACCTTGCAGCTTCGGCATCTGCTGAGGTGATTGCAGATGTAGCACTATGCCCCATGGAGGCTGTCAAGATTCGAGTCCAGACGCAGCCTGGATTCGCTCGCTGCCTGATCGACGGGCTTCCGAAGATTGTCCAATCTGAAGGTGCCTTTGGGTATAGATACTGCATGGCTTGTCTGATCTGTGTTATTGTCCAAGGTTTTGGAGAGCAACTCTTTAACACTGGGTGCAAATTTCAGGCTTTACAAAGGACTGCTTCCTCTTTGGGGCCGCCAAGTTCCCTGTGAGTCAAAATGTCTTGTTAGTTCTTCCATTACAGTTGCTTGTTAAGGCTCATCACTGCTCATTTCATACACCCAGTATTTATAATTTGACCAGTACCAAAACTTCTGTAATTTAGTCCTGTGTGTAGCAGTTGCTCCGCTGCTTTGTTTCATTGCTTACCCATGTGGCTGTTGCCAAAATACTAGTACAAAATATAGTTTTGGACTGGATGAATTGTTTCAGTAAAAGCTTTTAGGGCATGTTTAGGACTGCTCCACAAACTCTGCTCCGCAAACTCCAGTGTGGAGCAGCTCCACAAAAAACTGGAGTTGGTGGAGTACCTCTTTAGGTGCTCTCACAACTCCATCTTTTTTTCTGGAGCTGTGTGCGTGGAGCTAAAACCGTTTGGTTAAAAAACGTGGAGTAGAGCTGAAAAACGTGGAGCGGAGCAGTCCCAAACAGGCCCTTAATGATCTATACAATTCATTGGACTCTGCACTACTGCGCTAGAAATCTAAGTTAGTTATCAAAGCACACAATTATTACTAGTGTAAAGTATGTCTCTTTGTATCAGATCCGCATACTTATTATTTCATTTGTTGTACTTTCTGGTCCCTGCGCTAACCATGTAAAAAAAATGAAAAAAAGTATTGGAACCAATTATTCGTTACGTTTTTCTTACTAAGAGAAAAGTACATAATATAATCTTGGAGTGTGGTGTTTATGGATAACTTGAAAAAATAAATGGTTCAGTTGTCCACTCACCTTTGAGCCACTGTGCAGAAAACATTGCCGTGTAGTGATAATCTGCACAGAAGTCTTATGTTGACCTTGTGCTCCATAAGTCCCTAATTACTTTATGTACTATCCTGCAGACACTATGATGAAATTTGCTTGCTTTGAAACCATTGTTGAGATGGTGTACAAGCATGCAGTACCAAAACCGAAAGACCAATGCAGTAAGCCACTACAACTAGCAGTGAGTTTTGCAGGGGGGTATATTGCTGGAGTATTCTGTGCGGCTATATCTCATCCTGCAGACAACCTCGTATCTTTTCTGAACAATACAAGTGGAGCCACCGTGGCCGATGTAAGCTTCTATTCCTATCTCAAAATTCAAGGTTGAAAAATTATTATATACTCCCTCCGTTTCAAATTATAAGTCGCTTTAACTTTTTTTTTGTTTCATCAATTTTACTATGTGATTAGACATCTTATTATACCTAGATACATTGCAAAATGGATGTACCAAAAAAAATCAAAACAACTTATAATTTGGAACGGAGGGAGTAATTTAAGCTCTTATCTAGTTGTCAGACCATATTATTCTTTACCATATCATACTTCCAGGCTGTAAGAACTCTAGGAATGTGGGGTCTTTTCACGCGCGGCCTTCCTCTTCGTATAATTATGGTTGGTGCTCTGACAGGAGCGCAATGGGCAACCTATGACGCGTTCAAAGTATTTGTTGGATTGTAAGTAAACCATGTTAGTACGTCTCTAAAGCGCGTGTCTATGTGTATGAGCATCACTAACCGTCTATGCCATGATATCAAGTTATTTCAATTTTTTTTTTGGTCATATAATTGTACAGGCCAACATCTGGCGGAGTGGTTCGTAGCTGTGCTGCTGCCTCCTCTTTACGCCAAGAGGGTCACGAAAAGCAGAACTGACCACACTGAGAAACTTGCTGAACCGACGCAGAATAGGAGATGTACCGCGCTGAGAAGATGTGCTGAACCAACGAAGCAGAATAGGGGATGTATTGCGATTTCACTGGATTTTGTAGGAGTTCGAAATCAGATTGTTTTAAGTTTTAGCTAGTAGAGCAAAAGAGCATTCGCTTTCAAGGGGCTTTTGTTGGAACCGAAATCAGATTGTTCTAAGTTTTAGCTAGTAGAGCAAAAGAGCATTCGCTTTCAAGGGGTTTTTGTTGGAACCTCTTGAACAGCAAACATTGTAATGATAAACCTCTTGCCTGGTGTAGCAGTACGCCAGCACCCCGTCTCTATTAATCAGAGTCAAATTCTGCTTGTGTGACAATTCTATTCGTCACGCGTGATTATGGCTATCCAGGAGGCTACATGTTCGACGTTTGGTTACGACCGTGTAGCGTGGCCAAGTAGATACAATCGTTGCCAAGAGCATGTGTGAAAGAACGTAAGAAAACGAGGTTACAGCATTCTGCTCATCCACGAAGGTCACAAAGGCGCAACTGTAACATGAGAATATGAGATCAGGAAACAGAATACACACGCACTTGCTATTTTTAAACAAGTACTTGGATTAAAAGTGGGTACAAAAAATCCAACAAGCTGGCATTTGAGTATAGTCCCGGAGACCATGTAAGCCTATGACAACATACAAAGTTTTGAGTTGAAAAGCATAAGGCAACACAAGCAAGCGTGAAACTTTTGCTGATTGTCAATTACTGGAACATTGCTAGCTAAGCAGTCAACTACTGCTGTTGCCCAGGAAAGCCTTGCATTGGAGGGCGCGGTGGGGGTGCTCCGGGAGTGAAGTTAGGTGGTGGGGGAATCATTGGCCGCGGACCATTTGCCATCGGTGGTGGAGGCGGCGGAGGTTGAACACCCCCCATTGGTGGTGGAGGAATCCTAGGGGGCATCCCCATAGGTGCAGGAGGGGGTGCATGAGGCGGAGGTGGTGGAACTTGTGGCGGGGGTGGGGAAGCTTGCCCCGGTGGCCTTGGTGGAGCACCAGGAACCCCATTCCCATTAGGCAAAGTCCCAGGAGGAGCTGGTGGTGGTTTATGAGCTTCTGGCGGTCTTGGTTTGAAGTAAAGCTGCAGCTGTTAGCAACACACAAAGTATAGTTGTGAAATCAAGATTGCTAGAAAAAACAGCTAAATTCAAGGTACAAATTTGTTAAAAAAAGTAAACTCACCAGATATTCCTTCTTGTCAGGATCCCAGTAAGAGAAGAATTTGCTCGCTGATTTGTCAATCTCTGTACTTGGTATCTGCAGAAACAAACAGTGTTAATAGCACTAATTGAACAGTGTACCTGATACCGTGGCATTAAACTTTTGGAAGAGATTACCTTGAATGAAATGATTTCATAGGGCTCTGCCGCAAAAAGTAGGTATTGATACCTCTTATCCCAACTTTGGACTTTCTGTACAAATAAGATGAATAGATTTTAGTGAGCCAGACAGTACAGACACCAAATCAACACACTATAGTTCAAAGGGCATGCTCAGAGTCAGAGATCAGGTTTACCTGTTCATATGATGACATGAAACGATGCCTGGGCTTGGAATTATCTTCGATTTCAGGGTAACCAATCTAAAATGAAAAATGCGAAAAGTTATTGATCCAATCCTCCGATTTAAAGCATTTAAATGTATTGTAACAAAAAAAATGGTATAGCGAAATTTGCAAATTATGAGTTATGATGTCATTAGCTAGTGTTGTATTCATCAAGACTATACTGTATTATATTATTCAGTCAAATGCATAAAACTAATTACTTCTAAAGATAAGAATAGTTTCAGATGACAAAAATGGTCAAGGAGCAGAGTTGACAAAATATAGGCAATTAGTTGCATATTATAATTTGGAGAACCTATCAACTATGCTAGTTTATCAGAAGATAAATTCCAGACAAGATAAACAATGGTTTCAAAATTTGAGCTTAAGCACTCTTCATATATATAAAAAAAGACAACTATGTGAAATGATCTTTAAAATGCAAAGAAAAAGTAACTTAACTGAAATCAATATAAGATCATTGGCATATGAAACTTGTTAGGTGCCCTAAATTACATGAGAAAAATAGAAATACACCAAAAGTTACATGTGATATGTCTGATTAAAGTTAAACCAAATTCCTGCATTTTACAATATTCAACATATAACCATGTGTGAGGTGAGGACTTGGTAAGCAATGCCAACACAAGGAATACTAACCTCAAAGAGAAACGAGTGTTGCTTCGTCTCAGGATCATATTGTTTAGTTACTTTATACCCGGGTCTGCCAATCTTAACTGCAAAGGGAGGAAAGAAAGCTAATGAGAACAACTGACAAGAAAATACTGTGTTGATAACTTAAGTTGTACTGTACTATCAAAAGGTGACAACAAAACAGGAGGGACTAATAGCTTATAAAAAAATTGCTCGCAGTAGAGTAATCACTAGTCACTAACTTGGATAAACTTTCTGTCTCAAGGAATCCATTGGTCTCAGGGAAACCCAGAGAACTTTAATTTAACAGGAAATCTAGGAAAGAAAGCTAATGAGAACAACTGACAAGAAAATACTGTGTTAATAACTTAAGTTGCGTTGTACTACCAAAAGGTGATAACAAAACAGGAGGGACTATAGCTTGTAAAAAAAATGCTTGCAGTAGAGTAATCACTATAACACTAACTCAGATAAATTTTCTGTCTCAAGCTATACTAACTCAGATGAATTTTCTGTCTCAAGCTATACTAACTCAGATAAATTTTCTGTCTCAAGGAACATCCATTGATATCAGGGAAACTAAGAGAACTTCAAATTAGCAGGAAAGCTTTTTATTGGGGATTGGGCAGCTAAAAAAGAACAACTATCTTTTTTAAAAAAAAAAAACAGTTTCAGGTTTGTTCTTCATACTCTTAGGCCTCCTTTGGAACCCACAGATTTGATCAAAAAAAATGCAGGAATCAGTTCAATTCCAGCAGAATTCAAGGATGCAAAACACAATCCAAAGGGGATGTCACGTATTAAGTGAAATTATATGAAAAAAATGGAAAGGTCGGCACAGCAAAGCTGATGTTGCATAATCTTCCAGGTCCACTTGCTATGGATCAATATTGGGTGAACTAAATTGCATTGATAATTTGATATGGCTATAATTTTGCATCAATCTTTGAACTTACATATTAACCACAAAAGGAAAGAGATTCAACTCGCTTCTTCATTCTAAACACTCTGAACAAGCATAATAGCATACTTCTACCTGATTGGACCATACAAAGTCCAAACTGCAGAAAGTAAATAAGGAGACCTAGTTTATAACTGACAATTCTAATAAACAACAACAATTTTGCGAATAAAAGGAGAATGGAGATTCTGTTTTTTTTTCACGCACCAGACTTGCGAGGGGCAAGCTTGCGCTTGTTGGGCTGGGGCTGCGCGGGCGCGTCCTTGGCCTCGCGGGCTGCGCGCTTGGCGAGGTTGGTCTGGTGCCGCTTCCCCTGCGTGTGGGCCAGGTAGTTCCCCTCGTTGTTGTGCAGCGTCAGGCATAGCTTGCACTCATAGCTACAAACAAGCAGAATCAGCGCATAGATCGAAGTGAATCCAATCCAGACGGGCGCGAGTTCGAAGAAGAAGCTAGGGTTTAGGGCGGGTTACCTGCCGAGGTGATTGCGCATGAAATAGGGGTCCTTGGCGAGGTCGATAGTCTCGAGGGCCAGGCGGCGGAGGCGCTCCCGCCGGTCGATGGCCTCATTCTGGGCGGTTGCGGCGCCGCCGCTGCCGGGCTTGGAGCCCCACTCGCGATCCATGGCGTCCGCTCGGTTTGGCTCGCCGTCTCCCCCTCTCCTCTGTTCGATTTTGATTTTTATTTAGTCCGGCTCAGGTCGGTCGCTACTCGCTACTAGTATGTCGGCTAAATCAAACCGAGCCCAAATCGCGGTCGCGGATCCGTGAGGTCGTGACAACAAGTCCTTCCGAATTCGGCCCAATCATATTTTTCATTGCAAATTTGAGATTTTTGTTCTTTGATTGAAATTTGTAGCCTGGATCTGGATTTGAAAGGTATTTTAATCCAAACAAACATGAGCAAATCGTATCCAAATGAGAGCTGAACACGATTCGATTCAATTAGTGCGCTGCTGCTACAGTGCCAATGCCCATTTTTCTTCGATCTGATGAATCTGTCCATTATTATATTATGCCAACTTGCCAATTACAAACAAGATTACAACCAGCCACTCTATTAGACATTTAGACGTACACATATTAGGATCCATATAGACATTTAAACGTACAAATATTAGGAGGCATTGAAACAGGATCATATATCGCTAGTCCAAAGGGTAGGGGATGGTGGCGATGTGGTTGTGCGCCACGGTCCCGATCCACAGCTTGCTGCCCACCTCCCGCACCTCGCTCACCAGCTTCATCACCTCGCGGCCCCGGTCCTCGAGCACCTCCACGACGCGCCCGTCGCCGTCGAGGAGCGCGAGCACCGTGTGCATCCTCTTGGCGGCCCTCCTCGTGAGCGTCTTGAGCGTGAGCGGGAACTTGAAGTAGAGGGTCCGGAGCCACGGCCTCTTGGCGAACACCTCCTGCGCCGGCGTCCGGCAGCAGTCGATCGCCACCCAGAACTGGCCCTTGCCGTTGGAGCGCACGTTGTCGGGGAAGCCCGGCAGGTTCGCGAACACCTCTACCTCGCCCGTTCTTGGGCCTTCCAGCCAGTACCTCATTATCCTGATCAAGGCCCACCAGATGTGATGTTTTTTGTGTTCATATATATATATATATATATACACATGCATGATGAATATGTTAGAATCATGAGCTTCATCAGATTATAGCCATTTTTGTTACCTGCAGTTTGTTGTCTCGGAGAAGAGAAGAAACTGTTGGTCTTCTGAGATCTGCACGCCGTTTGGAAAGACCAGCCCCTTGAGCACGACATGGACATCATTTGTTTCTGGATCGTACCTGAGCAGCCTCCCGGTGCCTTCTCCTTCTAACAGGATGTTCAAATGGTCCCTGCAAATTCAGCTCTTGTCTGGTTAGTTAGCTACTCTTTCAGCAGAAATACAGAGAATCCGAAGTGTTTTGCTTCGCTCACTTTCTGCTGTATCTCATGCTCGTGTCAGTGAAGAACACGGACCCATTCCTGTGGACATCGAGGTCGTTCGCGAACCGGATGAGGTCCCCGTCGGCTTCCCTCGCGATGGAGGACGCCACGCCGCCGCTCTGGCCAATGACCATGAGACCGTAGTACGCGTCGGCGACGTAGAGCTCGCCGGTCTCCCTGTGGAACCTCAGACCCAGCGGCCGGCCGCAGAACTCCTCCTTCTCGTGCTGCTTCCTCGTCGTTGAGTTCACTCCATTGGCACAAACTTCCTCTGACCTTTGCCAAGAAATAACAATTGTACATGCATCGCCATGATGTTTCCCCAAGAAGAATGCAACAAATCAGGCCAAACGTCTTGGAGTTTCTATATATATAGCAACAAACGATCGAACGAGTGGACGCCGGAGCAGCAAGCACTTACCAGTCAGGATTCATGACGCCAAACGTCTCCCACCCGGCCTCCTCGCCCATCCACCGCACGACGCGGCCGTCGGCGAGGCCGGCGTACGGCCCGCGGCCCTCGCGATCGAACTCGATGGACTCCGGCCCGAACACCTCGCCGACGAACTCCAGCCTCCCGCGCCTGAGCCGGCTGGCATTGTCTCTGGGCCAGCTGCCCATGACCTCCCCGTACGGCGCGAGCTCATGCTTCACCGGCCGGTAGTCGACCCCGGCCAGCGGACTGAGGCCGAACGGATCCGCGACTACGAGGGCCAGCGCCAGGGCCGCGAAGAAGAGGTGAGGGTACTGCACGATGCCGTCACGCCCACGCCGCCACTGCAGCTGGAGCTTCCTCTTCTCTTCCATGGTGGACGAAAAAGATCGGCAGGGGTTCGGTTTGCAACTTTGCATGCAGAAGAGAGAGGGGAGCGAGGGAGGTTGTGATCTTAATGGATTTGTTCAGCAAATGTATGTTCGTGTCTCCAACTCTCCATCGACTTGCATGGAAGTTGCATGAATGAGATGTATTGTTTGGGAGTAGGTGTCCTCTTGGTTCAGAATAGCCAGGGAACGTGGCACTTTATAAAGTTCTCGGAGTTCATGTTTTCGTTGCTTGGACGATGGTACAAGGCGAACGGTTGAACAAGCATGTTTGCCATCATGCCATGTGAGATGACACGAGAGCTGCCAAACCTATTGTAGACATCTCTTTAGTGAGTTCGTGCCACACTCATGCGTTTGACAGCGAGAAGAATCATTGCCAAAAGGCTCATAGATAGTGTTTTAAAGACAATCACTAGAAACTGATTTATTATGTTCTTTTACTTATCTAAGAAACACCTAACATATGTTTTCTTTTTATTCTTCCGGTTTCAAGAATATAGCAAACTACCCAACAGTTTTACAGAAGTGATTCTAGTTTATCATGAAAATATTTCTAAAGTGAACATATAGATTTAAAATATTTCTACAATAATCTACAACTCTACTAAAGGCGCCCTTACATGAAAAAACAATTTATTCCAGAGGATTGTTTATTAGAGTTTTTTTAAGAGAATTTGTCTCTTTTACAACTTACTTGTTTTTTAAGAGGATTGTATTTTCAAAACATTTTTATAAGATATTCTTTTAAAAGACACATCAAAAGTATTCTTCTTTTGGGACTTGGGGGGCGACCCATCGCTGTGAAAAAGTCTCCTCTTCTGGCACCCCCTCCTGTTGCTCGGTGAGTAGTGGCACTCAACAAGGCAATCACTCACATATGGTCGGCAGCCAGGATGTCGGTAAGTATCCTACCCTCAGCACGGAGTCATTCTGCATAACAAGGGTAGTCGACGGAGGCAGGAGAAGGCTTGACGTCATCGCTACTGCTGGTTGAGGGCGGTGTCATCTTGCTTTCCACCACGACAAAGGGCATCACCTTCTGCGGCGGTGGGCAGTTATTCTACCGCAATCACGAGCATGGGTCATCGCTGTCGATGTTCCGCATGGGCTCCGTTAGACAGCAGTTCTACCTTGCCTCTGACACGCTGCAACTATTGCACCTCGAGGTCGTCGCACCTCACCTCGTCCGCCATTATCATGGTGTTTGTCGTGTCCTTCGGCACTGACACCTACTCATGCATGGACAGCGCAACAACAGTCGCATTTGGGAGCAACACGTGGTGGGGGAGGCCGCGAGTGACACATTGTGGTGGTCAACTTCTCCTTTATAGCCCTCTTTGAAAGACCTTGTTTGGTTTTGGTTAATTGATGAAACCTATGGACTAACCCTTGAACTAAGTGTATGATCAAGATAGGGTGGTCCACCTTGGAACATGGAGCTAGATGGATGATCATGCTGAATCAAGTACTCCATGGACTAAGGAAAAGAAAAAAGAGAAAAACAAAAATGGACCCAAGGCAAAGGTATATCTATAGGACCATTTTTGGTTTAGTGATCAAGACACTATAGAGAGTGTGATCACCTTTAGGATAGATAGCCGTACTATTAAGAAGGGAAAACTTGTTTCGATTACGGTTATTGTGCCACTAGGTCATTTGCATTGCATATCAAAATGAACCTAAGTGACACAAAGAACTAAATATAATCCAAGAAATATATGTTACAAAGGCTAACACAGGTGAACAAGGTTTGGATCATAAGATTTTAGCACTTGAAGACTTGGAGAAGAAGAGACGGCTCGGATTGGCACTCAGAAGCACTCCGGACGCAGGGTCCGGACGCAAGCAAGGTGCGGTCCGGACAAATGGTCTTGCGACCGGAGACATACCCTAGCCTCGGCCTCTCTGGACAGGAGGTCCGGACGCTGATGATGGTCCGGACGCTAGACTCCGGATGCAGCGTCCGGAGCTCAACGCTCTCTGTACTCCTCTGGTCTAATTATCCGGACGCTGAGTTGTGTCCGGACCGAGGAAACCGGACGTGTGTCCGGAGCTCGGAGCTCTCTGGACCCCTCTCTGAACTGGGTCCGGACGCAAGGCGAAGAGGGTCCGGATGCTACTGTGTTGTGCGTCCGGAGTCACGCAGCAAGCACAGAGAAGGGCGCCAACAGGTGAATTCAAATCGGCAGAGGGTCCGGACGCATGCGCGTTGGTCCAGACCCCCTGTGCATCTTGCGTCTAGACTGGCGCAGAAGGCTGTGATCAAGGGGCAAAACGGCTAGTTCCATGGTGGTGGCTATTTATATGTTTTGGCCAGCCTCTTGGGCTAACTCTTGCGCCTCCCATTCATTTGACATACTTGTGCTTGCTTGAGATAGCCCCCAACTCACTCTCTTCACTCTTGTTGCATATTTGTGAGAGTTTGAGTGATCCAAGTGCATTGATCATTGCATTACATCTTAGTGGCACTTGGTCATCGTCATCGTCGTGTGGTTTCTTGTTATTCTTGGTGTTTGCCAACACCTAGACGGCTTGGCGATTGTGGAGAAGCTTCGGCGCAATTGGTGATTGTTTGCGGCCGACTTCAGTGATTGTGAGAGGGCTTGTACCCACCTCGGCCGAGAGCCAAAGGGTAACTCTAGTGGATTGCTTGTGTCATTGAGTTACTCTCATTTGGGTGGATTCTTGTGGCGCCCGAGTTAGTGGGATAGGCTTGTCATTGTCTATTAGCCACCGAATCATCACTTGAGTAGTCGACACAACGGGGACTAGCTTGGTGGCAACCAAGTGAACCTCGGGAGAAAAATCGATTGTCATCTTGTCTCCCGGCTACTCTTTGGTATTCATTGTGATTGGTTCATCCTATTGACATCCATCCATCACAAGGCATTGGTATATCAATCACCTCCTCTCTTGCATTTATATTCATTCATATCTTGTCTTGTTAGCTTGCTGGTTAGCTTCTCTAGTAGTTGTTCTTACTAGCTTGTGCTAAGTGCTTTAGGTTCTTGCTATTGATTCTAAGCACTTAGCTAACTAGAATTGCATTGGGTAGGTGGCTTTGCACCCCAAGTAGAGCTAGAGCAAAAAGCTTCGCTTAAGTGTTATCTAACATTTTGCTCTAGTGATTTGTATAATTTTTATTAGGCTATTCACCCCCCCCCTCTAGACATCTAGGACCTTTCAAGTGGTATCGGAGCCGTGGTCACCATATTATCAAGGCTTAATAACCTTTGGTGTTAAGAGATGGCTCAAATATCATTCAACCATGTGGGAAGCAAACCACAAATATTTGATGGCACATCATTTGATTATTGAAAGAGGAAGATGAAGATGCATCTAGGCTCAATACATGAGAAGGTGTGGAGTGTGACCGAACATGACTTTGTCATTCTTGACGAAGCCGCTCCCACACCAAAAGAGCAAGAGAACCGACAATGCAACACAATGGCTCTCAATGTGATCTACAATGGCATTGACTCAAAAGTGTTTGAGCAAATAAAAGATCTTGAGAAGGCAAGTGAAGTGTGGAAGAGACTAGAAGATACTTATGAAGGCACTTCAACGGTAAAGAATGCCAAGTTGTACATGCTCAAGGACAAGCTATCCCACTTCAAGATGAAGGATGGTGAGTCTATCCCGGAGATGTTCCATAGGCTCCAAGTGATCATCAATGATCTCAAGAGCTTGGGTGAGAAGGTCAAGGATGAAGACTTCTCAAACCGGTTTCTTGGTTGTTTGCCCAAGAAATACAAAACCTTGAGGCAAATAATTAGGAGAGATAGTTTGGACAAGATCACTCCCAATGAGGTACTTGGTGAGATCATGACCGAAGAGCAATACAATGAGGAAAGTGAAGAAGAAGAGGTCAAGGAAGAAAAGAAAGAAAAGAAGAGCTTAGCATTCAAGGCTTCTTCATCCAAGAGCAAGGGCAAAGCAAAGAAGCAAGAGTCAAGTGATGATGAAGAAGCTAGTGATGATGATGATGATGATGATGATGATGATGATGATGATGATGATGATGAGATGATGGCCCTCTTCGTGTGTAAGTTTGGCAAGTTCATGAAGAAGAAGGGCTATGGTGCTAGAAGATAAGGGACAACTTCAAGGGCAAAGAATATGAGAATAGATGCTACAAGTGCAAGAGCACCGGTCACATGATTGCGGATTGTCCCGATCATAGTGATGATGAGAAGAAGAAGAGCAAGCATGACAAGAAGTATAAAAAGCTATCCTTCACCAATAAGAAGAAGGGTGAATCCTATGTGGTGACTTGGGATGATAGTGACTCTTCCAATGATGACTCTAGTGATGATAAAAGGAAGAAATCCAAGAAGAAGGTTATGGCAAGCATTGCTATCAACAACAGGCCATCCATCTTCGACACTCCATCATGCTTCATGGCTAAGCCAACCAAGGTACAATCTCATGATGATAGTGATAGTGATGATGACAGTAGTGATAATGAGGAGGAGTACTCCAAGGAAGAACTAGTTGATATGATAAAGCAAATTTATGAGTGCTTTGAGAAGAAGAGAAAGGAGTGCAAAGAATTGAACAAGAAGATTAAGGCTCTTGAACAATCCTTTGATGAGCTCAATGGCTCTCATGAGAGGCTAATGGAAGCCCATGAGAAGCTTGAGAGGACTCACTACAAGCTTGAAAAGGCTCACTCCTCTCTCCTTGATCAAAGCAAGGATAAGGTTGTTGCATCATGCAATGTTGGAGTAACTTGTGATATTCTAGATGAATCATTTTTCACTCCTATCATTGTTGCACCAACCAACACTAGCACCTCCACTTACACATCTACTAGTGATAGCTCAAAGGATGATGCTACACTAGTGATTGAAAATGAAAAATTGAAAAATGATGTTAATGAACTCACTCATGCTTTGGGTAAGGCATATGGTGGAGATGCCCGCTTGCTAAAGTGCTTGGGTAGCCAAAGATTCTCTCATTACAAAGAGGGTTTGGGATATACCCCCAAGAAGGGCAAATCGACCTTTGTCACTCCTAAGCCTAGCTTTGTGAGGAGCAATGGCCGGTTTTGCACAAAATGCAAGCAAGTAGGGAATGTAGACCAATATTGCAAACTTAACATGAACCAAACCAAGTTTGCTAAAGCTACCTCTATTCACTTTGATTCATGTTATATGCTTACCAAAAGTGCTAAAGGTATCATGGCTAAGTATGTTGGCACATCCATAGTTGGCCCAAAGAAGAAGGCTATTTGGGTACCAAAATCCTTGGTCACTAACTTTAGAGGACCCAAACAAGTATGGGTACCTAAAAGAAACTAATTTATTTTGTAGGTCAATTACAAAGCCGGAGGAAGGCATTGGGTGCTTGATAGTGGATGCACTCAACACATGACCGGGGATTCTAGAATGTTCAAATCAATCAACTCCAACACCAATGATGACATTGATAGTATTACATTTGATGATAATGGCAAAGGCAAGGTCAAGGGTCTTGGTAAGATTGCAATATCTAATGACTTGAGCATATCCAATGTTCTGCTAGTTGAGAGCTTGAACTTCAATTTGCTATCGGTAGCTCAATTGTGTGATCTTGGATTCAAATGCATATTTGGAATAGATGATGTAGAGATCATTAGTGTAGATGGTTCAAACTTGATCTTCAAAGGCTTTAGATATGAAAACCTCTACCTAGTTGATTTCAATGCTAGTGAAGCTCAATTGTCAACTTGCTTGCTCACCAAATTAAGTATGGGTTGGTTATGGCATAGAAGGCTTGGTCATGTTGGAATGAAGCAATTGAATAGATTGATCAAACATGACTTAGTAAGAGGCTTGAAAGATGTTGTGTTTGAAAAGGACAAACTTTGTAGCTCTTGTCAAGCCGGCAAACAAGTTGGTAACACTCATCCAAAGAAAGGCATGATGAGCACTAGTAGAGCTTTGAGTTGTTGCACATGGATTTATTTGGACCAACAACCTATACTAGTATTGGAGGCAACAAGTATGGCTTTGTCATAGTGGATGATCTTACAAGATACACTTAGGTATTCTTTCTCAATGACAAGAGTGATACATTTGCCACATTCAAGTCTTTTGTCAAGAGATGTCACAATGAGTTTGAAACAATCATCAAGAAAGTGAGAAGTGACAATGGAAGTGAATTCAAGAATACAAGAGTTGAAGAACTATGTGATGAGCTTGGAATCAAACATCAACTCTCGGCCAAGTACACCCCACAATCAAATGGCCTTGTTGAGAGGAAGAATAGAACATTGATTGATATGGCAAGGTCTATGCTTAGTGAGTACAATGTGAGTCAATCCTTTTGGGCCAAAGCTATCAACACCGCTTGCTACTCTAGCAATCGGTTATATTGTCATCCATTGATGGAGAAGACTCCATATGAGCTTTTAAATGGAAGAAAGCTCAACATTACATACTTTAGAGTCTTTGGGTGCAAATGCTACATATTGAAGAAAGGCACAAGACTTGGGAAGTTTGACAAGAAGTGTGATGAAGGGTTCTTACTTGGTTACTCAACCACAAGCAAAGCCTATAGAGTGTGGAATTCGGCTAGTGGTATACTTGAGGAGGTCCATGATGTTGAGTTTGATGAAACCAATGGCTCCCAAGTTGAGAATGGGAATCTAGAAGATGTGAGTGGATCTCAATTGGCAAATGCTATGAAGAGCATGTATATTGGTGATATTCGGCCTAGGCAAGTGATTGATATTGAAGATGATAAAGATTAAGTGCTCAACTCACCTCAAATACAAGCTAGTAGCTCTCAAGTGCAAGATCAACAAGTTGCTAGTTCATCTCAACCAAGCTCAAGCAATCAACTCCCAACTCTCCAACCGACCAACATAGCAAGAGATCACCCCATTGATCAAATAGTTGATGATATTACAAGTGGTGTTCAAACAAGATCAAGATTGGCATCCTTCTGTGAGCACTACTCTTTTGTATCATCCATAGAGCCAACAAAGATAGATGAAGCACTACAAGATTTTGATTGGGTCAATGCTATGCATGAAGAGCTAAACAATTTCACTAGGAATCAAGTTTAGGAACTAGTTGAAAGACCCAAGAACTACAATGTGATTGACACAAGATGGGTATTTAGAAACAAACAAGACCAAGATGGTATAGTTGTGAGGAACAAATTAAGATTGGTAGCTCAAGGATACACTCAAGTTGAGGGTCTTGACTTTGGAGAAACCTATGCACCGGTTGCAAGATTAGAGGCAATAAGAATCCTATTGGCCTATGCATGTGCACACAACATCAAGCTATACCAAATGGATGTGAAGAGTGCTTTCTTGAATGGATACATCAATGAGCTAGTATATGTTGAGCAACCTCTCGGTTTTGAAGATGACAAGAAGCCCAACCATGTGTACAAGTTGAGGAAAGCTTTATATGGCTTGAAGCAAGCACCTAGAGCATGGTATGAAAGATTGAGGGATTTTATTCTATCTAAAGGGTTCATTATGGGGAAGATTGATACTACTCTCTTCACCAAGAAGCTTGACAAAGATCTATCTGTGCTTCAAATATATGTGGATGACATCATATTCGGTTCAACCAATCAAGATTTTTGTGAAGAATTTGGCAAGATGATGGCAAATGAGTTTGAAATGTCAATGATTGGTGAACTTAGCTACTTCCTTGGTTTTCAAATCAAGCAATTGAAGAATGACACTTTTGTGAGTCAAGGCAAGTACACCAAGGATATGATGAAGAAGTTTGGCTTAGAGGATTAAAAAGGAATTAGCACTCCAATGGGCACTAATGGACACTTGGATAGTGATGCTAGTAGCAATATGGTGGATCAAAAGTTGTATCGGTCTATGATTGGAAGCCTACTCTATGTGACCGCTTCTAGGCCGGATGTGATGTTTAGTGTATGCATGTGTGCAAGATTTCAAGCCTCCCCAAGAGAAAGTCACTTGAAGGTTACAAAGAGAATATTGAGGTACTTGAAACATACACAAGATGTTGGATTGTGGTATCCCAAGGGATCTAACTTTGAGCTAATCGGATATTTGGACTCCGACTATGCGGGATGCAAGATTGATAGAAAAAGCACATCGGGCACATGTCAAATGCTAGGCATGTCACTTGTATCTTGGTCATCAAAGAAGCAAAATAGTGTTGCACTCTCTACCGCCGAAGCCAAATACATAAGCGCGGGTAGCTGTTGTGCTCAATTGCTTTGGATGAAAGCAACTTTGGATGACTTTGGAATCAAATTCAAGCAAGTGTCATTGCTATGTGACAATTAAAGTGCGGTGAAGCTAACCAATAATCTGGTTCAACATTCAAGAACCAAGCACATTGATGTGAGGCACCACTTCATAAGAGACCATCAACTCAAGGGTGATATCAAGATCACAAATGTTGGCACCGATGATCAACTTGCCGACATATTCACCAAGCCACTTGATAAGAAGAGGTTTTGCAAGCTAAGGAATGAATTGAACATTCTTGACTTCTCAAATATGTGTTGATGCACCCCCATATATGACATGCCTCTCCTTCAAGCTATGCAAGGTAAAAGTTGATTGACATGTCATTCATCCATTATTAGAACTTGCTAGTGCATCTAAACATCAATTCATTAGGATCATTCATGAAAATTCAAATGATTTGATGCTTATATGGTACCACTATTGCTTCTATACTTGACTTGATCTAGTGGTAGCATATGACATATTTGTGGGCTTGCAATCCTAGTGTTTGATCTAGATCATGAACTTCAAATGTTTAGCTCAACATGGGCAAGATAACCATTCTAGGATGTGTGAACAAGCTTGTCCATGGTTTAAACTGAGTTAAATAGCTTGGGGCAAGTAATCTAGATTGAACCACAACTAAGCTTCTCTCCAATAATCAAACCTTTGAGCATATCTTTTATGATAGTAGATGACAAAGGGGGAGAAGTAAGTAGTAAGACAAAGAAAAATATTTTTGAAAATTTTGAAAATAAAAGCACACAAGTAGGGAGAGCAAGCCTATGGATAAAGTTGTTGCATATCTTTGTGCACTCATAAGTGCTTGCTTGCATATGTATTTACATTCATGGCATGCTTGTGTGGTGTATGCTAGTTATAGGATTCATATGATGTTTTGCTAACTAGCATGCATAGGTTGGTAAGCTAGAACCTTGTTCTTTCAATTGGTATCTAGAAACTTTGCTTCTAATATTGATCTCACAAGGTTTCTAGTGTTTTTGATGGTATCTAGCTAACCATGGTGCTAAGGATGTTATAATATTGCACTCCGATTGGTATCACGCTTCAAAGGTCCATCCTACACACCTTAGCATCATTTGGTAGCATTCACTCTCTCACAATTCCTATTCATGCATATGTGATCAAAATGAACCAAACTCATATATCACATATATAGGGGGAGCTAATACTACCAAAGTTGATTTTTTCATTATATATATTCATTTGTGAAAAGGTTGTCATCAATTACCAAAAATGGGGAGATTGAAAGACCTTGTTTGGTTTTGGTTAATTGATGAAACCTATGGACTAACCCTTTAACTAAGTGTATGATCAAGATAGGGTGGTCCACCTTGGAACATGGAGCTAGATGGATGATCATGGTGAATCAAGTACTCCATGGACTACGGAAAAGAAGAAAGAGAAAAAAAAAATGGACCCAAGGCAAAGGTATATCTATAGGGCCATTTTTGGTTTAGTGATCAAGACACTATAGAGAGTGTGATCACCTTTAGGATAGATAGCCGTACTATTAAGAAGGGAAAACTCGTTTCGATTACGGTTATCATGTGCCACTAGGTCATTTGCATTGTATATCAAAATGAACCTAAGTGACACAAAGAACTAAATATAATCCAAGAAATATATATTACAAAGGCTAACACAGGTGAACAAGGTTTGGATCATAAGATGTTAGCACTTGAAGACTTGGAGAAGAAGAGACGGCTCGGATTGGCACTCAGAAGCACTCCGGACGCAGGGTCCGGACGCAAGCAAGGTGCGGTCCGGACAAATGGTCTTGTGACCGGAGGCATACCCTAGCCTCGGCCTCTCTGGACAGGAGGTTCGGACGCTGATGATGGTCCGGACGCTAGACTCCGGATGCAGCGTCCGGAGCTCAACGCTCTCTGTACTCCTCTGGTCTAATTATCCGGACGCTGAGTTGTGTCCGGACCGAGGAAACCAGACGTGTGTCCAGAGCTCGGAGCTCTCTGGACCCCTCTCTGAACTGGGTCCGGACGCTACTGTGCTGTGCGTCCGGAGTCACGCAGCAGGCACAGAGAAGGGCGCCAACGGGCGAATTCAAATCGGCAGAGGGTCCGAACGCATGCGCGTTGGTCCGGACCCCCCGTGCATCTTGCGTCCGGACTGGCGCAGAAGGCTGTGATCAAGGGGAAAAACGGCTAGTTCCATGGTGGTGGCTATTTATATGTTTTGGCCAGCCTCTTGGGCTAACTCTTGCACCTCCTATTCATTTGACATACTTGTGCTTGCTTGAGATAGCCCCCAACTCACTCTCTTCACTCTTGTTGCATATTTGTGAGAGTTTGAGTGATCCAAGTGCATTGATCATTGCATTACATCTTAGTGGCACTTGGTCATCGTCATCGCTGCGTGGTTTCTTGTTATTCTTGGTGTTTGCCAACACCTAGACGGCTTGGCGATTGTGGAGAAGCTTCGGCGCAATTGGTGATTTGTTGCGGCCGACTTCTGTGATTGTAAGAGGGCTTGTACCCACCTCGGCGGAGAGCCAAAGGGTAACTCTAGTGGATTGCTCGTGTCATTGAGTTACTCTCATTTGGGTGGATTCTTGTGGTGCCCGAGTTAGTGGGCTAGGCTTGTCATTGCCTTTTAGCCACCGAATCATCACTTGAGTAGTCGACACAATGGGGACTAGCTTGGTGGCAACCAAGTGAACCTCGGGAGAAAAATCGATTGTCATCTTGTCTCCCGGCTACTCTTTGGTATTCATTGTGATTGGTTCATCCTATTGACATCCATCTATCATAAGGCATTGGTATATCAATCACCTCCTCTCTTGCATTTATATTTATTCATATCTTGTCTAGTTAGCTTGCTAGTTAGCTTCTCTAGTAGTTGTTCTTACTAGCTTGTGCTAAGTGCTTTAGGTTCTTGTTATTGATTGTAAGCACTTAGCTAACTAGAATTGCATTGGGTAGGTGGCTTTGCACCCCAAGTAGAGCTAGAGCAAAAAGCTTCGCTTAAGTGTTATCTAACCTTTTGCTCTAGTGATTTATAGAATTTTTATTAGGCTATTCACACCTCCTCTAGCCATCTAGGACCTTTCACTCTTCCCAGTGGCAGCTCTACTTGTTGTCGCAAGACGCCAAGACGGTTCCTATCTTGAGGGAGGTGCGTGTGCATGTAGTGGTTTTGATGGTTTACCTCTTGTGGTCACGTTGGTTGTCGCACGAACCACGGGTGCCCAAACAGCTAGTGTGCCAGTTGTGATAATTGTACTGGCGAGCAGAGCATTGTATTGTCCGACATGGTATGTTTGGTGCCACATGGTTTCCCGATTAAAGTCTAGCATGACATAGTCATGATAGAGACGATGGCGTCACCATGCGTCATGTTTCTCTTTATAGGCATCGTCAAAGAACCACTTGACACTCATACTTTGTGTGGTCTTCGGCTGAAAACCCAATTTGGTCTCCCCGTATATGCTATGATGGCATCTTGGAGGTGTTGATTTTGGAGACCACATGCACCTCGTTGATGCTCATCCTCACTCTCTTGGAGCCCAGACCAAATCTAGGTGATCAAATCCCTGATAATTGCACAAGTTACTAGCTAGAAGATATTGTTGTTAGTGTCCTACTCCACTACCATTTATAATCCTTGATTTCTTTGTTTCATAAAATGCTAGGTTAGAGAGACCATGATCTCCTAGATCTCCTTGTTCTCCTTTTGTCAGCATCTCCCTCCATTGAGGCATGCATCCTCCCCGTAATGGGCATTGGTGGGTGTCGATTGGACCCTCGATATGCTTCAAGATAGTGTAAATGACGATTGTCGTCTACCATACTTGGCTCAAAGCTTAACAATCACGTGTGGAATGGAGGTCATCGGAATACTGTCACTTAAGAGTAGTGTTAGTCGATGAACAATGACATGCTCTTGTCATGGGAGTTCATTTTATCCTTTTTTATGTTCTAAGGTATGTTTGCCCTCTCTTTCTGGGTGTGTTGGTGGTGCTTATACTATATTGCACCCTTTTTGAGTGGTAGTTCATATTGCCACTATAATGAAATATATTCAAGTAGGGAATTCTTTCTCCTAGTGACCCTTCAAAAAAAGTTTTTTTTTTAAAATATGATAAATGCAGTCACTCGAGTGCATGAGGTCCTTTGGTGTCTTTTTCTAGACTTGTTTATGAATAGTTCCTCGTTCCCCTTGTGGTGAAGCATGGTAGGAAAATAATGTGGGTGTGACTTACTACATTGAGCCTTGCGAGTGTGTTATCGAGCTACACATTTCATTTTTACTTGAGCCACCAAGGAAATTCTACTCAGCCATACCTCTCCAACGTCTCTTACACTGCCTTCAACGCTTGCTCACCATCTTACAACACTCCAACAGCAATAGACCTGATAACTACAACAACTAAATTTAGTGAAGCCATGTGGAGGGGGGGGGGGGGCAAAGGCCCAGTTTCGCCTCCACTAGGCTGATTTGCCACTGATGTCTCCACTTAATTATTTGATTACTTTAACCCTAAATCACTACTACAGATATGCAAATCAGTGTCGACCCATCACTGTCGGGTCTGACAAAACCGGTAGTGATGAATCTTCACTGCCGGTTCCAGCCACGATCCGACAGTGAAGGTCCTCATCATTGTCGGTTCGTAATTTGAAAAATCAGTAAACTAAATTGATTGTTTGAGTCACTAAATGAATTCAAATAAAAAGGTTGTGAACTACAAAGTTTCATAACTTTTCGAGATCTACAACTTTCATGTAACAAGTTTTTTCATCCGAGGTCGTTTACAAACATTTGAATTTCAAATTTCACACATTCAAACATATTTTTCGGCCACTAAACGATTTCAAATGAAAACGTTGTGAACTACAAAGTTTCATAACTTTTCGAGATCTACAACTTTCATGTAGAAAGTTTTTCTATCCGAGGTCGTTTACAAAAATAAAAAAAAAGTCAACTCTACAAGTATATCAGTGTCGGTTCCAATCACGAACCGGCACTGGAGCTCATCATCACTGCCGGTTCCAGCCACGAACCGACAGTGATGAGGAGCTTCACTGCCGGTTCGTGGCTGAAACCAACAGTGATATACCTGTACCGTTAATTTTTTTGATTTTTGTAAACTACCTCCGATGGAAAACTGTACCATTAATAAAGTAGAAGCATACTCCACACGCTGATGTAGAGATCGCGTATAATTTTTTGTGAACTGTATGATATATATAGTAACATGGACAAATAAATACATGTTAGTGGATCACATGGCTTTTTGACTTGAATAGTTTGCATAAAAAATGTATCATATTGCATGCGCTAGTAGGTCCTTGTATGGATGGCTTGCCTGACAAGATTGATTTATAGTAGGGTTGAAGATTATAAGATATATAGATATAGATATAGATATAGATATAGATATAGATATAGACATATATTTCAATATTTGCAATGGCTTCTCTACCACTCTAACCCAATAGAGTGAGTTCCTTTGGCTCCAATCATCCCGCTATCAATCCTTTACTAAGCCTAGATAATATTCGGATGTTAAATTTGTCCGTCGACAACAAGACGTCTGTGGTGACTTCGTCATTCTCGACATTTGTGGATCCAACTCGGTGTTTCGGATATGCTCATAGGGTTGTGCGTGTGTATACGTTCATAGGGGGTGAGTGTGTGCTCGTGTATGTGAGCATCTGTATCTGTAACTAGGTCTCGAAAAAAACCGAAAATCTAAAATGTTGGAAATCTAAATTATTTGACCTAAAAGGGTAACCCGAATGGCCACTCTTAACGTTAGGAATCGGTTTACCTACATAACCTTTGGATTTCTTGGTGCTAATATATGTATATATGAAAATAGGAATCAATTTACCTTTATAGTACTTAGGGATTTCTTTAGCTAACGCATTATATGGAAATCCTTAGTTTGCTCACAGTTAATTGTCCACATAGGTTCTTATGCAGAGTTGCCTAATTTTTTTAATGCATGTCTAATGCAACATTAGCTAGTACATAAAATTTGGTTGTGTTACAACATCTT
Source organism: Microstegium vimineum (assembly GCA_022036555.1). Taxonomy (NCBI): domain Eukaryota; kingdom Viridiplantae; phylum Streptophyta; class Magnoliopsida; order Poales; family Poaceae; genus Microstegium; species Microstegium vimineum. The sequence goes on along the minus strand of CM039139.1, from coordinate 11,669,312 downwards.
CAATAGCTCTAAAAAATATTTGATATATTTTATGAGTTTATGTCACCAAAAAAAATATGAAGCATATTTGCTGCCTTTTTTAAACCATTTTTTTCCAAGCCAACCCGATCACAAGTTGCGTTTACAAGTGTATATTTTCGCACATATATTAATACATGTGGTGGCATGTAGAAAAATCCACAAGCGCATAAATATTGATGTTGGAGTAGCTTTTGGAGTATTATGAGTATTGTATCCATATGAAAATGTGTGAGTTTGACTATAAACTAACTTAACCAGGGATAATAACAAGGTCAAAAATAAACAAGAGTATATAAATAACTTCTAAGATTTTAACTTCTAACTTATGATAGTGTTGTATTCTAAAATTAATCCTAACATGCATGTGGCGGCCTCCCCTTCCTCTCCCCTCTCCCGCCACTGTCATGGCCATGGGCTCTCCCATCTTGACCTGTTCCGACCACTTCCACCATTATCGGACACTAATCAGCCTGGGCGTTCGGTTTAAAACCGACAGTTCGGTTCGGTTTGTTCGGTTTCCTAGAACTTCGGTTTCTAGGAAACGAACACCGATCGGTTTGCAAGAAAATGAGAAACCGACAATTTCGGTTTCGGTTTTTTACTTCGGTTTTTCGGTTAATAAACCGATGGCAGAAACAGGCAAACAACACAACACGAGGCCATGAGCACCGGCGGATTCGCGTCGCCTCCGTGCCACGCCCTACGCACGCGCACGCCTCCGCGCCCCGCCCTGCGCACGCCACGCGGCGTCGCGTCGCACCACGCCGTCGCGGATTCGCCGCCGCCTCCGTGCCACACCGCCGCGCCACGCCGCCGACCATGCTGACCGGTTGGGCACTTGGGCGCGGCCGTGCGGGCCTCCGGGGCGCGCCACGCCGCCGCCGCGCGGTTAGGGTTAGGAGCGTGGAGCACTGGAGCGGAATAGCGGCGCTGGGGCCTGGGGGACTTGAGTCTGGGGGACGACCGGACGGGGGGCACGGGGCTTGACCGCTAGTTGACTGATTCAGTTTTTCGGTGTATCGATTCGGTTTGAAGTTGAAACCGAAGCTGAAGCCGAGCACCGAACAACGCAGAATTGGAAACCGAAACCGAACCGAAGAACCGACATTTCGGTTCGGTTTTCGGTTTTCGTTAAAATGTGCCCAGACTGAGACACTAATGTCGTTCTCCTGTTGTCCTAGGGTCTGGCCGACCTTTCTAGAGCCCCTTCTACGTTCGCAGGACTTAGAGTAAAAGAGGAGGAGAGGCTAGATTTAGATAAGTGATAAGATCAAGGGCTGGATTGCTCCGAAACACTCAAGTATTTTATAAATTTATTAGAAAAAAAATCTAAAAGTTGTATCACAAACATACTCTAATATATAATACATTATATAAATAACCTATCACATTGTATAATTATGTGCTTTAAATTTTGTTCCTACTCTCTGTTTTAAATTATTAGTTACTTTATAATTTCTTAATATATTTATTCTATTTTATATTTAGATAATTCAGAGAATAAATATATTTATATTTTAGAAAAACTCTCGGAGATATGTAAGAGACATGTAAGGATGCAGGTTGCCCCATCGTACACACCACGTTCGAGGGCTCGAGCCTGGTTGACCTGAACCTGCGCTCGTCAACTGTGTCCCGACCGCATCGATCTGACCTCACTACGCGCAGCGACGAAGGTTCGCGAATCCCCTCCTCCCTTCGGCCTCGCCTTCTTATTATTCTCCGCTGAACAAGCCTAGTTTACATCGCGAAGGGCGGCAAAGGCGGCAAGGCAGATCCAGGGCGACCATGGCTTACGTCGAGAGAGGTAATCTGATTTCCGAAGGAAAACTCCATCGGTTAGGAATTGCTTGTTTATGGTTTCTGCTAGTGGGTTCCACTGCTGGTCCGATCTGTCCATTGATCTGATTATTCGCATGATGTTATCGCGATTGACATCGGGGTTGAGCATATAATCTTGTATATTTCTAGATGCGTACGGGCTAGCCATAAGCCTTATGGATGTTTACCCATGTTTTTTTTTCTATTTAGCAAGAAGACCATTCTTACTGCCATTATCTCTGCAAAACAAGCTGGAATTCCAGCTCGTAGGTGTTTGGATAAAGGGGAATTCGAATTCCCCTCTCCAACCAGGTGTCCAGGTCCCTGGGTTTGGAACTTCTAGGCAACAAAATATTGCACCCTTAGGCCTTGTTTGGATGCACATCTATTCATCTCAATCCACATGTGTTAAAGTGGTTTGGATGAAAATTAAACTAAGTTCCACTCCAACACATGTGGATTGAGACGGATACATGTAAATCCAAACAAGGCCTTAGAGTGGTAGGAATTACCGGCTGCAGCAGCGCGCGCAACTCTAGAATTGACTGGATTACATACCTTGGTTATTTGACCATATGTTTATGTGAGGCGTTATGAATAGTTACTGTGAACGAGACGCTGATAAGCAAAAAAACATGATGAATGACTGGAGCACTAGACATCTGAACACGCTTATGCGGTGTTGTCAGCTATTCTTGATTTCACAACCAGTTTTACAGCTGAACTCACTGGAGGCAGGACCCTTATGTATGCACCAGCATCACTGATGGTTTTAGAACAAAGAGAAATTTTGCTAATAAGGTCATCGGAATTTTCATACATACTTGATATTTTTAGCAAAAGTACTACTGTAGGCTGATGTTTTTGGCTATCAGTTATACTGTACTGGAGCTGAGTGCAAAAGATGTAACTATCGCTCAGCTGTTGAAATGTTGAGCTAAATAACATGTTATCAAGATTCAAGAGTGCTGTTTTTGTTTTTGTTTTCGCAGACTGCTATACTTCTATAATTTTAGGTAATGAATATATGCTGAAGTGCCTTGCAAATTTGGAAAGCTTTTGCTTTGAGTTAGTCACTTGGGCCTCATCAAGGAGGCTTGTAGAAAATGGAACACAACAAAACTATCAGTTGTACATTTTTAAATGCAAGTGTAAAAGGAATTCTCGTGTATATCTAAAGCAGAATGTTGCATGCATGCTGGTCATTGTGGTAAAGTTTCCTTTAGTGGGGATGGTGAACACTCTGGGTTCTATTTTCTTTCTTTAAAAAATGTAAATATGAACTATAAAAGTACTAGGAAGTATTGTTTGGGGCCTTTCCTGTTTCTGAAATCTCTGTGGAGTCCAATTCCCCTGCATAATAAGGATAGAAGCATATGCTATGCACAGGACTATAAGCATAACACCTAAGAATAGTGCATTGGGGGGTTGTGTGAAAGTTGTCTCTTCTTTTTTTATTTCCATGCTTATCAGTGGGTTTTCTTTTGCACTGATCTGATCACTCACCATCATAATGATCCATGGCTCCTAGTATATTAGACATGTTGGTGGCGAGCACCTGTATCACTTAACATCAATATGGAAAGGTGATCTTTGAATGCACTGTAGCTGAAGAAAAGTTTATACCAACTCCTTTGAAACGTCACTTTTTACAGTTTTCTGCTGAGAACTAAAGTAAATAAATTTAGAAAGTAGTATAAAGTTTCCTGGAGATTATTCCTGGTTTAATATAAGTTGAAAGTTTGAGGTATTTTTTCTTCCTAAAGCTGTTAAGTGTTTGATATGCCTTCATAAAATTCAACATTGTGGTTTTGGGTAGTGAGGCTACAGAAAGTCCGAAGTAACATATCACATGTTTACAAAAGTTATTCATTGTGGCAAAACATCAAAGGATCACAATATCTGTTTGCCAGTCTATGGTTGCTTTTCTTGTAAAACAAAGGTGCAATTCTGATCTTTCTGGGCTTGAGTTTCTGTTGTCTTTGTTGGGATGTGTGAATGCTTGTGTGGTTCCTTGTTTGTTGGGGCTCTTTTACCCCCTTTTCCTTTTCTTAACATAAAGATTCGAGAAAAAAGAACACTATTCTGGTCCTGATTTTAAGCATCAAATTACAAATCAGGTAGCTCATAATTGTTTCTGAACAACATGCAGTTATTTCGATATACCACATTGGTAGTTGCATCAAGTTTGAATGTTTGTCTAATGGCTATGTACTAGTGGCCAGGTTATTCTTGAAAACCTTTTGGCAAAGTTGATAGAGCTACTTCAACTCAGGTGGATAACAGTAGGTTATTGCATTCAGTTTTGAAGAATTTGAAGGGTCTTTGAATTTTTTTCTGAAAAACATGCGGTTATTTGGATAAACCACATCAGATATGCATCAAATTTAAATGCTTGTACTAAGTCTGTATAGGGCGAAGTCATTCTTGAAATTGTTAGTATTCCATTTTAGTCCATCACCCTCCCTCTCCCCTCATCAACACAAATACACACACTGCATTGCCTTTTCGTTATCCTTACTTATATAGGTGGGGGTTTGTATTTATAATCTATCAATCAGAGGAAAGCTCATTTTCATCTGTACTGTTTTGCAGGTGTTATGAAAGACAAGCGGACTATATGGCGACTAAGCATAATCTCAGACTTCTTTCGGGCTATTGTGAACTTCATCAGAATCTTCTTTGACACACTGTTCTCAGTAAGTAATCGATCTCATGGCTAACTTTTCATTTTGTTGCATGTAATTTCGAGATTGAGAACAGAATCTAATTCTTGTACTTGGACCTTTTAGGTGGACAAAACTGACAGCTACAAAAAAGGATATGGTGCTGGTAAGAAGTGGGATGGTGGACCTGGTGGTGGTGGGCGGGGCCCATATGGCGGTGGAGGTGGCGGAGGTGGAGGTGGTTCGCGCGGTCCTCGCACTCTATCTGACATCCAATCCAATGACCACAGTATGTGCTGATTTCTGGACTACACTGTCCCAATTCACCATTTTGAACTTCAGTTTTCTAAACATCAGTTCTGATTTCAGATTCTCTCCCTGCTTGTGGATCCTGCTGCGGCTAATAAGCGCACAACCATTCTGCCTGATGACTGCTTAACAGATGAATACTATACATGCTTCAATATGTCCTGAAGGACATCATAGATATTGATATGTATTTCACTGTCAGACTATTGTATTATAACCAGTGTGTCGTTTATTATCAGCCTATTTACTCTGTAGCTTGACTCTGGCATGATTTGCATGGTACATTCATGGTTTATCTTTCGTGTACTGCTGTCTGCTTGCATCATAACAATATCGTTACAAAGTTTAATAAATTGTCTGGTGTGCTGTTCCGTTAATATCTTGTATGGCAGTAATTGGTGAGTACAGACAGTGAGGCACCTGCAGCCTGCGGGTAGTTGCATTGATCCTCAGATGCAGAATGAAAATGGTCGAGTTTACTAATTCTTCCAAGCAAATGGTGGCTCAACATAATTCTGGACTTAAACAAGCGCAATGAGATTCAGAGTAGCACTGTAAAAATAGGATAGGTTCGATCTATTGGGGCCTCCTAAAAGGATATATTAATTGGTTGTATAGAATCAAAACGGTAGGTTATTAATAGAATTCTTTGTTGGCTTTCTTTGAAATACTCGTTTGGCTGAGGGCTTCCAAACACGTCAAATACAGATCTCCAATAGTTCCTAAATATCATTTGGTACAGCAACGATTTTCAATAGTTTCTCAATAAATCAGTTGGTATGTCAACGAGTTTTTCAGTGGCTAAAAAATTGAGAGCGCAGTTTTGAAAGTCTTGCTTCTAAAATATAGGATCAATTTTGCATCATGAAATCCCAGACTATTTTCAAATCACCAACTATTTTTATACTTTCTTTCTCTTTTGTATATTTGCATTGGAAATCATGTCCTTATTCTTCCTCATGTCCTTTGACGTCCAGATTGCGGACAAATAGGTGCATGTATATTTCTGTGTGGTTACATGGATTTTTCTGAGTGCAGAAAGATTGAGAGTTGAGATACGAAGTTGTTGGTGTACTTTTTTTTTTCAATCTTGCCAACAAATAAAGATTGAGAGTGGATTTTGAAAACTCTCGGAGATGCTCTTACCTGGGCATTTGAAGTTCCTCAGCCAGTAATGATTTTTTCTCCATCCCCAGCCCTAGTACTGGAAAGAGTTCATTGATGTCATGTTAGTTTGGTTGTTTCGGTGGCTGATAAGTCGGTTGATGTCGTTTTTTTTGCTGTTTTGTGAGAGAAAACACTGTTTCGGTGGCTGATAAGCCAAATGAACAGGGTCACGATAGCTGTTAGGACTAGGGTTTTGAAAATCTTGGATGGTTGCCTACTTATACTCCTTTTTAGGGACGGCTCCCTATCTCTTTTTATATTTATAAACAATCCTGCAACTGCAGGAGTACAAGGCCTCTAAGGCCGAAATAAAAATAAAAGTGCATTAGTTGTGACCTCTAACCAAACAATAAGGGTTCTTAATACATTCTTTTGCCTTGATGCAGACCAGGGCCAATTCTTCTTTGAAGTTCTATATCCATCTTCCAACTGAACAAGTGCGAGAGTTATGTCATCTATGAAAACTCATTTGGAGGATATGACATTGTCTGGTCAAATTATAGGAAAGGCGAGAGGCTTGACTCGACTGATGAGTGATTCGAAATGTTCCCAAGTAAAGAGAGAGGACAATCAAGTGACAAATGTTTTAGCTTCTTTAGCTAGATATTGTAAACATTCAACAACTTGGCTAGGACAAATATCTGAGTGCGCCTTGGCCTTCCTTCATGCCGATTATAATTCTGTGATGGCTAGCTAATAAAGCTTCTCTCTTTGCTCTTAAAAAATGTCATTATCAAATCCAAATAATTCAGCAACATGTTATGGGGATCTCTCTAAAAAATTGGCTTCCAATATTGTTCGACCATGTCTAGGGGTTGTAGTTGCAAATTCCAATATAGTTGTCTATCTACCAAGACAACATAATTTATATTCTATCTAAGCCAATATGATGGAATGGTCCGTTAGGAGGGTCTCCTAGGTGCTCGTGCTTTGGCTCCTAAGTTACTATTGAGCATTGTAGAGTAATGTAGCAATATCGAAGCCTAGAGAACTCTATTAGAAGGGGCTTCTAGGTGCTCGTAGGGCCCATCTAGAACTCTTATATGCCTCGTGCCACTAAATTTCGTGCCTTTAATTTTATCATTGATGAAGTAAGTTTATATGAAAATTTGAAACCAAGGACCAAGGCTGCAACACGGGTGGTGACAATTGGCCTCTATTCGTTTGAACTTATCAACTTAACTTATCGGTCATGAAACAATGTTTTCCTCTACATGTAGGCTCCATTCTACAAACAAAAGAGTTTTCTGGATTAAAGATAAATATTGCAAAAATAAATAGGCAATCATGCAATATCTCATTTGTCATATTTATTTTGACAAAAGTACAGGGGTGTTAACAAAAATCAGTAAGTAGTACCCAGTGCAGAAGCAAAGACAAATATTTCCTACTGACCTGTGGGGTCAATGAACATGGCCCAGCATGTCAATCACAGCTGTAATGCTCAACTCTATATTCCTAATTCTCGTTTGGAATTCCTTCTTGTTTTTCCATTTGCCACCCCAACTCCCGAAGGCCCATTTCGTCGTCTCTCACTCCCTCCTCGGTCCCTCCCCACCTTCTCACCCGCCCCTTTCCCCTCCGCCATCTCCTTCCTCCTCACCTCGCTATGGCGTTCTTCTCTCACCACCATCTCCAGCAGCCACACCCGCAGCAGGCGCCGCCGGCGCAGCATCAGCAGCAGCCGGTGCTTCCTCACTTCAGGTGAATGCTCGACCTCAATTTTATTTGAGGTCCTTCTGTCTAGAGTTGTTGTTTAAGGTGAGAATCGCGCTGAATTTCCTCTTCGGATGCCACAATTCTGGGCAGGAACGCGCTACCGGTGCCTGTGGATGGCCAGATCCCAGCGCCCCTCACCTTCTTTAACCTGCCACCTGCCTTCCCGGAGCCGCCCGCGCAGGCACCGCGTAAGTTTTCTCCGCGAATCCTCTCTCCGCTTATTGGAATTCCGCTTAAATTGGCGCTGATTTTGGAGGAGTTTGGCTCTGTTCTGGGCAGTGGTGGATGCGGTGGGGCTGACGGCAGCTGCGGGGCTTGGATGGAGGCAGCCGAGGGAGCAGGAACTGCTTGGGGAAAACTCCCAGATGTCGTCCATCGATTTTCTGCAGACAGGCTCGGCGGTGTCGACAGGACTGGCGCTGTCTCTGGAGGACCGGCGCCACGGTGGCGGCGGGGCTGGGAACTCCTCAGGGGATTCACCGCTGCTGCTGCTGCCCATGTTGGACGATGACATCTCACGCGAGGTCCAGCGGCTTGACGCTGATATGGACCGCTTCATTAAAGCTCAGGTCACCCGCTCATCTTTCTTGCTAACAAACGTAATTGTTTCAGTGCCAGTGTACAACTGTGCGCTGTGTGCTGTGTGTGGGTCTCCTCAATCGAGTCATGTAGCTGTTTTGGGTACTTGTCGAAGTCCTAGCTAGTCTGCGTTAGATAGATAGTATTTGGTATGGTTGCCAACGGAGCACATAGATAGTCTCTGGATCTTTGCTTATTTTCTTTAGATGGAGCTTTGACATCATTTGCTCTCAAATGTCTGATTTAGCATCCAGGTTCCCTTGTTGCTATCTTGGTATTTAGTCTTTGTTTGGCATCACAATCAATATCAGGGTAAACTTGATGCCAGCAGAATAGTTGTGCAATTTGATAGCACTAATATTTATGAATGAAGCATGTGGGTGTAGATTTTGGAGTTTCAAGTATAACTGTATAAGACAGTAACACGCTAACATATCAAGGAAACTGTAGTGTAAAAGGAAGATTTTACCTCCAACAACGCAATGTGTGTCATTTCACTAAGAAGAGAAAAAATATAGTAGGATTTTCAGTAGCAATGAATCTGGATGTTCTTCTCCACGCAATCCAAGACCAAAAGTGCAAGATATTTGCACTACCTAATAACTATGAAACAAAATCTTTTCTTTTAGGCCTTATACTGATATGTTGTATTATTGTTGATGTATAAATAAATTTTTTATTAGTGCAAGACATCTTTCATATGTGTTGGGTATCTTAGTTCATATCTAACTAGATGATACCTCGTGCAGTGCTGCAGGAATTCTATAGACATTTAGGATGAGAATTTATGGAGTTAGAAATATAGGGCTTTGTGATAGAAAATCATGTTTATAATATGGTTGTGCAATCTTGCTAAACTGCTAGGACAAGTAAGGTTGATTATTTAAAGAATGTTTGAGGGCAAAAAATAATTGAAAACTATCGTCAATGCATAAAGTAGTTGCACTTATGCCTGATTGCCTGGCATCAAGAGATGTTAAACAAAGCTGCATGTCAGTAGTCATGTCTCCCCAAATGAACACGCTGATGTAGATGGAAACGGCACTACTTGTCTGCATGCCATTGTCATTTGTCATCTTCCATCGTCCACACGACCGGATCAACCCTGCAGATGAACCTTCAGGCACTGAATCTTTGCACCAGCGACTTCTCTGGCCCCAGGACTCATCTCCCACATGTGCTGTAGCCGCGCTCTGGCCGAGGCACCAGCATAACCACTCACCAGCTCCAAGCCGCCATGGCACTGCCGCATCTGCACCGCACCACCTCCAGCCCACGATGCACCTCCACCATGGCCTGCAGGGCTGTTGACGCAATTACTAATTTCACGTCGAGGATGCCCACTTGCGCACGGGTCACAATGGCGATGCAAATCCTGTGCAGCCTGCACGCGTGCCATGTGAATTGCGACCAACAGATGCACGGGTGGAGGAAGTGTTCGGGGAGCCAGGAGCAGTGGTTGTTGACAGAATGCTCGGGGAGGCCTTGCTGGGGTTGCCAGGCCTCGTGCTCCATCATACCCATGTGGTGGAAGGCGCTGCTGCTGCTGCTGGAGGCTTTGGTTGATGACGCGCAGCCGTGGAATCTCACCCTTGGTGAACCCTGAGATGGTGCCTGGCTGCCGGCGTCCTTCTCGCCATTGTACAATTTGGTGTCCGAATTCTCCATTGTTATGGTGGCTGCTAGGGATCGAGAGGAGGGAGTTGCGGAAGCGGCAGAGATGGGCGCGCTACAGTACACCGCGGGTACTGTTCACAGGGCAGCGGCGCTAGGGTTTGGGGGACGCTGGGAACGCCGGCCGCGGGGCTCCGCCCACGGCCGGCAAGAGGGAAGGGATTTCCTTCTAATCTCTTGCTTGCTTTAGATTGATACATCTCCTCTCATTATATAGAGAGGATTTACTTGGCCCCTAAGCAAGCGACTAATTAACCCTAATGGGCTAAGGCCCAATAGCCCCTTGACTCTCCTAACATCCATAGTCCTCCCTTACTATATCTCTGTATTTCCTTCTGAAATGTTAATTTTATCTAAGCAGACAACACTGTATAAACTCCGTATTACTTGACACCTATTTCTAGCTGAACTACCTCCAAGCGAATTGTTTCCAATGACTTTCTTCAGTACAGATTACTTGCTTCTCGAGTTGCATGCACCCCTAATCTGCACCACTGAGGCTGCAATGAGATTCATGCTACTGCTAGTACGCATCCTGACAGGGGCAGACCCAGGAATTTTCCATGGGGTATGCTGCACCAAAATTTTCACATGCAACTTGGTGAAATACATTTAGCGATTCAATAATCAACCTTAAAATTGCTGTGCAATTCGGCACACAAGTACTAAACAACACAATAAGTCTCAAAATTCAATAGTTAAATTAACTTCATCAATTACAATAAAATAGTTCAAACAACATACTAAAAGTTTGAAATATGTATAAATGTATCTACTTATAGACATCTACTATCACCTAGGCGCTAGGGTTTGTATATATGTTGGGGAGTTGCCAAGTTGGGGCAGCCGCGCAGGGGCTGCTATAATGATGCTGGCAGCAGGATTTGATGCGAAGTCTGCCGGTCTCCAGTCAATCTACCACCTCCCATTGCGCGGAGCTGGGCCCCTGCCAAACAGGCCCTTACTAAGTGGTAGATGGGCCCGTAGGGCTTTCTTAGGGTATGCTGGGCCATACCCGGATGGCCGGATAGCCAATTGGGTTCATCCATGCATCCTGATGCATCTTCAGTGGTGTACTGTGTATGGATGCGCATGCCCCTGGGGAGACATGTTTTTCCTGACTTAGTGGAAGTTATATGTTTGGATTTTACTTGGCAAGAAAAAAATTAAGTTTTTTTGGGGCAAAAAAAAGTTATTAGCACAATGGTGTTGCATGGGCTTCACTTTCAGATGATAGCTTGTGGGTATGGGCAGTAGGCCATGTTAAGTTTCACCAGCCTTCAGCATTGAAACAAGCAACAATGCTATATCATGATAGTTTGTGCATTTCATTGAGGATTTCATATGTTATTGCAAGCATTGGTTGTGAATGCTTATGATTAATGATCTAGCTGTCCATATTTAATATTAGAGATAGTCTTGTAGCCTCCTTAGTGCTTATACTGATGGTTAAAGGATGATTGAACATTTTTTCCCCTCATGTTACTGTCCTTTGCTTGTAATGCCGACACTGAATGCATTGGGCATGGATGTGCCAATTGAACTGGTGTATGCAACATGGTTTAAAAATCTGAATCCTCATTGATGGTAGAATACTTAATCTTTGAGCAGATCTGGACTTTTGGAGATGGAGGTGTGTTTATGTACTTGTACATTGGCTGGTGGGCCTTAGTTTTGGGTGGACTATTTTTTTTAAAAGTTTGCACAATTGGTTATGATGGTTTAATTTGAAATATGTACTTAGCAATGGGAAAACCCCCCGCTTTATGGTAGGAATAAATGTGTTGTTTTTACTTTAAAACCAAAGCATAGTGTTTAATAATTCAAGGGGAGGGGATAAAGAAAAAGAGGGTATGGGCAATAGTGTGGAAACCAGGAAAGTTTGGAAGCTTGGTTGCATGTGCTTCAGTTGAGGCGTCAAACTTTATATCTCGCAGCAATTCAATCAAAGCACACACGTGTGTATGTGGCAATGGAGTTTCTCAGGCCAGTAGGCAGACCAGTCAAAAACACTCAGTGACATATTCTATGTTTTCTACATCCTGAGCTTTAAAGTTATCCAAATCCTTTAAAGGAACTAGAGAGGACCTTGTGAAACATTGAAAGAAATGAGATAATCTGGCAGAGGAGCAAGTATTACAGATGCCAATATACGCCACTTCAACATTTTATTCTCATTTGCACTATTCCAGTTTTATTATTTAGTGCAACCTTTATTGATACAATATTTGGTTAATTGTTCTATCCAAAGTCTGAACTTGGCTATCAATGCCTGGAGTACTTGATGCCTGAACTATCTTGCTTATGTACAGTGTTTAAACTCGTTTAAACTGTCCTCTACACACGTGTAGACACTAAACTGTGGGTATACGTCTAGTTTATGCTCTAAACGGTGAACTAAACAAATAAAATCTTGAAACGGTCAAAGCATTAAAAACACTTTGAACAGTGCATTCAAGTGTGATTTAAATGTGCTTAAACACTAATTGAAGTGTTTAAAGGACCATCTTGGCGATAGAGAACCAGACTCCTTAAAACTATTTGATATTTGATTCTTGTTAGAACTTAATGTCTAATGTACTTGTGATGTTATTGCGTAATGACACCTAATCATTAACTACTGTTAAAGTAATGTCTATGTAATGCTATTGTGTAATGACGCCTAATCATTAACTAGTGAGAACTACATGTCTACTATCTATGTCACTATCCTGTCTAATGTCGATGTTTTGTTATGTAACTGTGTGCATGTCTCAAATCACATTAAAAAAAAATACTATATGGAATTATAGTGTTTGTATGCATATTTATATTTATTACTAAAGTGCAGATTGTTTGAACCATCTAATTTATCGTCTACATCGACCAAACGCTAAACGAAGGGTTACAGACCGTCTAGCATTTTGCATCTATGAAAACACTGCTTATGTAAATGTCTAGATCTCATGTCAAATCTTATCTGGATGATTATTATTGTTAAAAAATAAGCTTGACATTCTTTGTTTGATACTTGTTTTAGAGTTCTACTTCTAACGTTCTTTAATTTGCAGAGTGAACGGCTGAGGCAATCTATACTGGAGAAAGTTCAGGCAAAGCAATTTGAGGCACTGGCCTCAGTTGAGGACAAGATACTCAGAAAAATACGGGATAAAGAGGCAGAAGTGGATACCATCAACAAAAGGAACTCTGAACTAGAGGACCAGATTAAGCATTTGGGAGGGGAAGTTGGTGCTTGGCAGCAAAGGGCAAAGTACAATGAGAGCATGATCAATGCACTCAAGTACAACTTGGAACAGGTATGTGCTCATCAGAGCAAGGATTTCAAGGAAGGCTGCGGCGATAGCGAGGTAGATGACACGGCGTCCTGTCGCAATGGTGGTGCTGTCAATTTGCAGCTGACACCGAAGGACAACAGACAACCAAAGGATTTGACGGCTTGCAGGGTCTGTAAATCAAGTGAGGCATGCATGCTCTTGCTGCCTTGTCGGCATCTCTGTCTATGCAAGGAGTGCGAGAGCAAGCTGAGCTTCTGCCCACTGTGCCAGTCCTCCAAAATACTTGGCATGGAGATATATTATGCGTAGAATAGAATTTATGTATCACGAGTATCTTACGAGATACTGCTATGTTAATACGTCAATCTATCGACAAACTTTAGAACCTATGTACCACTATGACTTGCCACTGGATCAAAAAAAGGCTGCCGTATATGGTAGATTTACCGCAGCAAATTTCTTTAAGAAGGTCACCCTTTATTTGTGCTCCTAGTAAACTTCTTGGCAGAGTTTGTCTTGTGTAACTGATTGTTATCATTATATGCGTTTCCATCAGTGGAGCTTTTCAGACCGTGTTTGGAACTCAGGAGATTTCCCCAGTTCGTTGTGTTCTCGCTGCTAAATTGAATTGATTTCTGTGAATTTTCTGTGATTCCTGTGTTTCTGCTAATAAATTGATTTTTTTTAGAAAATTCCTATACGATTTATGTGAAATCCCTATGTTCCAAACAAGGCCTCAAAGTGCAGCTGTCATCTACTCTCTTTCTATGGGGTAAGTATTTTACAATTCGAAAGTAGGAGTATTAATTATGTACTCGTATATAAATCAATAAAAAGTGTCAAATTGTAAGCGAAGGTGTCTTCTGTAAATTTTTAAATACCTGTAAAATAAGAAGTCAAAGTGTTGCGTGAAGTGGAAATCATTTTCTATATTTGATTTGGTAATTTGGATATTGAAACAGATCAATCTCCTGCTGCAGCTGCTTTCAGATTTGTATATGTATATCCATGGACAGCTGTATATGATTGGTCTCGTGCAATGGCTTGTACTTGCAAGCGCATTGTAGCAGAAAGAACTCGCAAAATTTGTTTGCCGTACACGCATTAGCTACGCCATTTGATTACCTATATCTTGGGGCGGATTCCGGCAATTATGACCTGGTAGTTAGCAGAAAGCACCAATAGCCTTGTCTTTCAAGCCCAGCAAATCAATTGCTTAGCCACTCAGACCCCTCCCCTGTTGCCTGTTGGCCCGGCTATCTCATAGGTTAGTAATGACATGCATTTGGCATGGGTGTTTATTCAGGAGAAACGTATAGCGCCGAGTTCACTTGCTAGCTTGAGAGAACTCGATTCTCTAGATAGGAGCACTCATAATGCAAGACTCTATCACAAAGTTTAAGACTATTTATTACCTTTTATTTATAATATTTTGCTGATGTGATAGTATATTTATTGAAAAAAGAGGATGAAAAAACAAGACTCCAAGTCTTATTTAGACTCCAAGTCCACAAGATTCGAGGTAATAAATAGGTTTAGACTCTACAATAAAGTCTGCATTGTGAATGCCCTAAGTACGCTCTACCGGTCCTCTCTTTAGATTTTGACTATAAAGTCAGTCTCAATGAGGTTTCATGAGGAGTTTCATGCACGTTAAATAGGGTGTCACATCAACAAATTTATACTTTTTGCATGAAACGATAAGGAGAGAGTGGAAAGGTTTCATGGTGATGAAACTATGCAGCGTTGTTTCCAAAACGTTGTAAACCGTGTGAAACCCCCATTGAGAGCCTTTTTTAGTTTCATGTGATGCATGTAAAACAAATGTATGGTGGAGATGAGAGAGAAAAGAAAAAGAGACACATTGATAACCGTATGAAACTATCAATGAAACTATGTATTGAGAGAGACTCATTTCATGTTAAGTTTCATACAACTAGGAAAACGCATGGTGAAACAATGCATTGAGACTCACCTTCATGTTAAGTTTCATACAACTAGGAAAACGTATGGTGAAACAATGCATTGAGACTGACCTAACCCTACCCGGACACTTATATATATATATATATATATATATATATATATATATATATATATATATATATATATATATATAAATGCCACAAACAGTCATAAATCAACACAAATCGCCCCCGTGTCGCAGATGAGATGGTGTTGGTCGTGATTCCCACGATCCCATAAAAATAGTTGCCTTGGACAGCTGTACTCCCGCCCAGCTTGTCCAGTTGCGTTTTGACGCCTCAGAAATCGAAATCAACGGTCCCAACAACAAAGCTGCCGGGGCCCGGACCACGCCAGCTTTGCGCCTCGGCCGCCTCCAGGCTCCAGCTCGGCGCCTCGGCCGTCTCCCTCGCGCAACAAAGATCCCCCTGCCGCTGTCGCCGCAGCTGTACTGTACCCGTACCACTCCGCCACTCGCCCACTCCTCCACCACTCCACTCCACAGCAGCACAGCACACCGACGCGCCTCTCGGCCGGCCCCGCCTGCGCCATCGGCGAGCAGCTAGCGTATCTTGCGTGGCTCCAGCCCAAACCCGCGCCGATGTTGACCAGTGGCGCCTGGCGGCCGGAGAGAGCACGGGAGCGACCGCCCTATCCAGGTGAACTAACGAAAACGAACGTTGCGAGCGAGCCAGCGAGTCAGGCTTGCCCCCCCACCCCCATCCACCGTCATCATTACCATCGTCTCCTCTCGTTAGCCAGCCAGCCAGCTGAGTCAGCACACGGCTCCGCTCCGCCCTCCCCTCCCTCCTCTCTGTCCTGGCCGGGCCCACCGGGCATTCCTGAACCTGAACTCCCCCTCGCCTCGCCGCATCAACAAAGGAGAATCCCCCAAACCCACCCGTGCCGTCGCTCCCCGCGTGCCCGAATTTCGCCGTAATCCGGCTGGTTTTTCCCGTGCGCAGCGGGCCCGTAATGGCGCTGTCCGCGTCGGCGGCGTCCGCCGGCAGGGGGTCGCGGGCGGAGAAGGTGAGGAGGATCTTCGAGCGCTTCGACACCAACGGGGACGGCGGGCTGGACCGCAACGAGATGGCCGCGCTCGTCGTCGCCGTCAACCCGCGGGTCAAGTTCAGCGAGGACCAGATCTCCGCCATCCTCGACGAGGTGTTCCGCACCTACGCCGAGTTCATCCTCCCCGACGGCAGGGGCCTCTCCCTGCCGGGGCTGCTCCGCACCTACGATGACGGCGCCGGGGACGTCGACCGCGACTTCCTCGCGCTCTCCCTGCCCGCCGTCGACTCCGACGCCTCCTCCCCGGAGATCGCCGCGGGGGACGCCGCCGCTGCCCACTCCTCCCCGCCCTCCTCCGCCGCCGCGTCGCTGCTCGACGACCACGCCAAGCCGCTCGGCGCCGGTGCCGCTCTGCCGCCGTCGGTAAGCTCCCGCGCCGCGGCCGCCGCGCCGGCGTGGGCGACCTCGCCCAACCACGGCATCGCCTTCGACTCCTCCTGGGGCCTCCTCGACGACCTGGAGATACTCGTCAAGCGCCTCCGCTCGAAGCAGCTGCGGAAGGGCTCCATCGACGGAAGCGGCGGCGCCGGCAACAGCAACTTCGACTCCTTCTCCGAGGCCGGGTGGTCCAGGGAGATCTCCGGCGCGGCGGATTCGGCATCCACTGCCGCTCCGTGGGACGAAACCAGCCGCGACTACCTCACCTTCGTCAAGGAACTCGCCGTGCTCCGCACGCGCGCCGACGCCTCCCGCTCGCGCGAGGAGGCCTTCGACAACCACATGGTCATCGGCCGGGCGCTCTCTGAGCACCGCCTCTTCCGAGACGCCCTAGCCAGCTTCCGCCGCGCCTGTGAGCTGCAGCCCACTGACGTCCGTCCCCACTTCCGCGCGGGGAACTGCCTGTACGCTCTCGGTCGCCATGCAGAAGCCAAGGAGGAGTACCTCCTTGCCCTTGAGGCCGCGGAGGCTGGCGGTTCACAGTCCGCGGACATCCTCCCGCAGATCCATGTCAACCTTGGTATTGCCATGGAGGCCGAGGGGATGGTGCTTGGTGCCTGTGAGCATTACCGAGAAGCCGCCATATTGTGTCCATCTCATGCCAGGGCACTCAAGCTCCTGGGAGCGCTCTCTTTGGCGTCGGGGAGTACCGAGCTGCTGAGAAGGCACTGGAGGAGGCCATCTTCTTGAAGGAAGACTATGCTGATGCGCACTGTGACCTTGGATCGGTCCTGCATGCAATAGGGGAGGATGACCGTGCAATCCAGGAGTTTCAGACAGCAATTGATCTCAAACCTGGCCACGTTGACGCCTTATACAACCTTGGTGGATTGAACATGGATGCAGGCCGCTTCGTACGGGCTGCAGAGATGTATACTCGTGTGCTGAGCATCCGACCAAACCATTGGCGTGCACAGCTAAACAAGGCAGTGGCTTTGCTTGGGCAGGGTGAATCTGAGGAGGCCAAGAAGGCACTCAAGGAGGCGTTTAAGATGACACAGAGGGTGGAAGTGTATGATGCTATCTCACATTTGAAGACATTGCAAAAGAAGAAGCCAAAACCTTCCAAAGGAAAAGATGATGGTCAAGGGGAGCAGGCTTATGTTGTTGTGGAGGCATCCAAGTTCAAGAGAGTTGGCAGGAAGACTACCTTGCGGCAGGATTTGGCCAGTGCTCTAGATATAAGGGCCTTCGAGAGGATGACGAAGCTAGGCCATTGTGATGTGGAGCTTCTTAGAAAAGAGATGAATGAGACTGATGTCCCTGTATCTTACTCAGGCACTGGCATCCCTGAGAAGTCAATACGCAAAGCAGCTCTTGAGGTTATTCTTCGCAGGCTCTCTCTTTTCTTAAGCCAGATACCTTTCAGGGTGCTATCAAGGCAATCAACGAAAGAATTCTCTCTGTCCTTGATGCTCCTGGCTCTGGTCGTGTTGATCTTGGTATGTTCTTTGCCATCATTGCTCCAATCTGTTCTGGCCCTGTGGATAGGCGCAAGCGCATTGTCTTCGATGCACTTCTTTGGCGTCCTGCTAGCGAAGGCAGCAATGGCCAGATAAGGAGGAGTGATGCGTTAACATACATTAAGCTTCTTCGGGCTGTTTATATACCCACCCATGGGGCTAGTGACATGCTCGAAATGCATGGGGAGTCTGACCCTACCATGGTATCATACACGGAATTCTTAGAGATGTTCAATGACCCAGATTGGGGATTTGGGATCCTGAGCACTCTGGTGAAGCTTGAAGAGAGTGATCACATACGTCATGGTAGCCACACATGCTCCATCTGCCGGTACCCTATCATTGGGTCACGGTTTAAGGAAACAAAACACTCATTCAGCCTGTGCAACCGGTGCTACAGTGAAGGGAAGGTTCCTTCAGCATTCAAGTTGGAGGAGTACAGGTTCAAAGAATATGGTAACGAGTCCGAGGCCCTCATCGATAAGTGCATGTGCTTCAATTTACATTCTAAGAAACTGGAAACTGATGCTTGATCATTCGAACTTTGATCTCAAGTGCTCAAGCGCGAATCTGTGTATTTCCTAGGTGCAAAGATGTCTAGTTAGCTCTCCCACTCTTGTAAACTAAGGTGCCGTCGTTCAGAGTTTCTCTAAATGTGTCCCGGTTACTAATAACCCTAATGTGTTAGCTGTTGTTTTAAGTGTACGGGAACGAGTAAATGTGAATTCCATACACTCTGTTGCCCCAGCCCCATACAACCTTACTGACCCTTTGCATGTTTTTGTTTGAGCAAGAACAATTTTGGGATTCTCTTTAATGTTTATGTCTCATATGTTGTGCAGTACTACCTATGTCCTAAAGAGAATACAACTATGGTATACGTGCCAGTTAAAGCGCTTTACATTTGACCTTTCTAGTGTGACTCTAAATTAATTTATTATGAAAATATATTTCGTAATTAATCGAATGATGTTTATTTGATACAAAAATTATTTATGCTTTTTTATAATTTATAATTGATACAGTAAACTATGCCACTGTTCTATAATTGTATTATATCGGGGACAGATGAAGTACTTCAACTTTACTGGCACTGTGATGTCTCTCGTTCTCGCTTCTATTTCTATATAATATGGTGTAATTGCTTGCATGGCACTGGTGAGTTCAACGTGAGAAAAAAAACGAACTTTCCCAATTCTGCTTCCTCTATCTGAGCCACCTGTGGATTGGTATAATGAGCTGAGCCATGTAAATGTAAGAGAAAGGTCTGGTTTGGTATAACGAACTGAGCGGGTAAGAGAAAGGGCTGAACAGATGGGCCGTTTGGGTGGCCCGCGTTATCAGTATATCAGGAAGTTCAATGCAGGAACTCGATATTGCAGTCGACATGTATCAATTCAGAATTGCAAAGCAAAGCTCCCTGTCGTGCATATTAACGACTGTTCGACTTCCCTTACGGCCAGCACTAGCAGCTTTCTGATCTACAACAAAGCAAAGCCTTAGGTGATTCGATCGTAGGTCGACGCGTGTGATTTTAGTGGCTAAGCACTCAAGACAATATCATATTCGCTTGACTTATTAGTCAGCGAAATAGTGTTTTTCTCTCACAACAAAACAGCCAAAAACAACATCAACCGGCTTATCAGCCACCAAAACGATATTACGGAGAGAGAGAAAGAGAGAGGTGGTGGGAGAGCGCTAAGAATGTGTTTGGTTACTTGCTCTAGGCTAGACAGGCTTAGATTTTAAGCTAGGCCAGCTCAAGGCAGGCTCCAACAACCCAACTTAGTATTGTTTGGTTCGCTTGTATAAGCTAAACCTGTATAGAAAATTTCTTGTTTGGTTTCCTGGCTACAGGCTTGTATAGTCAATCTGACGGTAAGCCAAGCCAGGCCTCGTGACTCGCGACCGCTAAGCCAAGCCAGGCTTGCTGGAAACGCTCTCTCCCCTCGTTTCTGCTAAGCCAGGCTAAGGCCCTCTTTTTGGCTTACTGGAGCCTGGCTACGTACCTTTACAGGCAACCAAACAAGCTCAAGCTCCATAACTAGAGCCTGGCCAATGGGTAAGCCAGACAACCAAACACACTAAATGATCTAAAGTTTTAATCTGATTTCTTTCGTCTTCCTCTACCGGGCCCTACCTTATAGAAGGTACGAGAAATACAAGAGTGTTTCTAGGGCTTCCTATCCTATTATTCGTTTGGTGGAGACGCCAGGCGTCATTCCACCTCCACTCCTCGCCAATCTTAACCATCTCTGACATCCACTGCTGGAGCCTAGAGTTGGATGTACATCTAAACATGTATTGATGACATTATAATTAAGGAACTAATAAGATTTTGCAAGTATGGACATGTAACAAATATGCAAAGCTCTATGACAACACGTGAAACCCCCTAATTCTTTTGTAAGTGGCAGTTGGATCAATTACTTTACATCTCTTTTTGAATTTGAGTATATATAGTAAGCACCGTGCTATAAAGGGGGACAAAAAATGCAAGCTTAAGCGGAACCATGTGATCTCATTTCAAATCAAAACCCCAAAGCCAAAAGAAAGATAGCAAAACCTAATTCCTATTATGTTCTGGCTATGCGAAAATTCCGTGCCTGACCATGGAAGCTCTGTCGCATCATACAACCCCTACTGCATTACTAGGCTAGGTCACCGAGCACTGGACGGGTCAACCCTATCATCTGGCGCATAGCTCTCGCACTACTTTTTAGTTCAATTTTGACCAATCTAACTTCTTTGAGACCCTTATGTGAAACCAACTCAATGAGGCCCATCAACTAAACCAAGAGTTAAGTAACTTCATGCATCTACATGCTCTTGCTTCGACCCTTTCAAGTTGAATGACTTGTATCCCTTTGATAATATGATCAAATAAAAACAAAGAAGAAAGGACTATTACATATTACTTAGTGGATGTCCCATGACCACAACCTATATTCATTCAGTGTCCTTAGAGCATCTCCAACAACTCCTTAAAATTTACTTGGCAAATCCTATGATTTAGTAAGTTGCTAAAATGTTTGACAAGTGAAAAAAATGTCTATCTCCAACAAGTTGGTATTTCAACTTAGCAAACTTCACAAAAGAGACCCACCCGGTCCATCTCGCGGCTGGACCCGAAAAAAAAACGCCGCGGGGAAGGGTGCATGTTGCGCGCCGCCATCTGGTCGAAGCCGCCGTCGGCGTGAGCTCTCACGCCGCCGTCCGGGCGATCAAGCCCTGCTCCGATCCGCGAGATCACGCCACAAATTGTCGGTCATCTTCCTCCGCCGTACACTAGAGGAATTCATTGAGGCGCACAAAAGAATCCGAGACAAAAACACACAGGAACAATTGAAAGAAGATCTCATCGAACACCTCTGGAACCATCATCCAGATTTATATTAGCTAGTCATAAGCTTGTTTACATTTTGTATTATTCACAAATACATTTCGTAGACACTATTGCCGGGTTGATTGCAAGTATTTTTTTATATAAAAAAATGCAGTTGATGCAAGTTGCAAGTTGTAATCATCATGTCACAGTGTGCCTGTCCTCTTTCCGATCGTTACAGTGTGACAGCTGATGCCGATCGTCACTATGCAGGATCAGCCGAGCAACACAGCGACAACTCTGATCACCAACTGTCGGTGTTATGACCTGGGGGTCAAGACCACCAACGAGTAAATTTGTATATCGCGTGCTCCCTCTCTCAGACGTGATGCAAGATGGACACAAGATTTATCCTGGTTCGGGCAAAGAAGGTCCTACGTCCAACGGGGGGAGGATGACTTGTATTATCTCGCACCCAAAGCGTGCTCATACAGGGGGGGGTACAAGCTGTGTTACACGGAGTCGGCCACCCGAGGGGTCGATCGAGTGGCGGGGTGTGTGGTGTGTTGACTAAAGTCCCCGAAGAAGTAGGAGCTGATCGAGAGCTCCCCCGAAGTCCCCTATACTCTACCTCGGCGTCCCCTTTTATAGACCAAGGGGAGGTCCGAGGGTACAGGGCCCTAACTGTAGCAGTATGGGCGGCGTATCCGTGGCACAGTGTTGGTGGAGACGTTGAGCACTGTCGCGGCATGGTTTTCCCGTCCTTCAGGCGTCCCCGGTCGTGGCGGCAGTAGAAGTCGTCGCAGTGCAGTGTCCGCAGGCGGGCACGAGTCCCACGGCCGAAGCGAGACGGAGCGGATGGGACGGCTTCCGTACCGGAGTTGTTAAAGAGGAGGGGGTCGAGCCCCTCGGTCGAGGGAGGGGGTCGAGCCCCGTGTGACTCCGTCGCGTTCCTGAAGTCGTCGTCGAGGGTCGCACTGTTCACTTTCCTAGGGGTACTGTTGGAGTCCGTACTCACGTAGTGGTGATAGTGGCGGCAGAGTTGACAGGAATCGGGGACCTGACGGGGAGTTGGCGGATTTGACAGTAGACGCGGATGCCCATGTCGTTAGGTGGGTTCACTTTAACCATGCCGGAGCAGTTGGGTTAATCGAGCCCTCGTTCGAGGGTCGTCCGCTCGACCCCTGGCCGAGGTAGAGGTCGAGGCGTCGACGGGTTCCGAGAGGTTGAAGTCGAGGTAGAGGTCGGGGGGTCGATCGTTCGACCCCTCGTCCGTCGTCGAGGTGGAGCTGGGGGTCGTTCGCTCGTCCCCTCGTCCGTCGTCGAGGTGGAGCTGGCCCGTGGCTTGTTGCCGTAGTTGGTGTAGAAGGGGCCCTCGATTGATGGGCCGCGTCTCACCGAGTAGCGGGCCAATCCTTGCCTTAAAAATGGTTGCTATGTTTAGCGTTAATTTGTCGAAGGGTTTAGGGTACCCCTTACCTTCGTACCCGACAGTAGCCCCCGAGGCCCCAGAGGAGTGATTTAGAACTCCTCTGGGGGCTATGATACGCGTTTCTCGGAGGGAGTAAGGATTGCCCGGAGGTTTTGTCCTTGGCCTGCAGGGTTAGTGAGAAATCCGATTCTCCGCGGGGTGCGCGCGAGCGCACCCCGCGGGGGTAGCCCCGAGGCCCCAGAGGAGTGATTAAGAACTCCTCTGGGGGCTAAAATACGTTGTATAGTGGGGTCTTTTAAGGATACCTGGAGACGTGGCACCCTGTCGAGGGGTCGATTCCATTCCTTTCCCTGAAAAGAGAAGTGTTCGAGGGCGGCTGTCGAACCCTACCGAGGGCCAGCCTTCGCTCCCTTGAGCACCACTGGAGTCAGAGCGCCCCGCCCGAGAGGCCGACTCTGTCTACCAGGTTACGAGTTTATCGACCCTCTTTCGTCGAGGGGTGCCGTGCGCAGTCGGGCCCTCGAGCCCTCGAATGGCTAGGCCTTCACTACCTCATAGCGTCCTTCCCACTAATCCTTTCGTTCGGATTGTGGGGTGAAGAGCATCGTGCTATCCTCGTTAGGACGAGCCCGAAGTCCTCGGTGAGCTGTTCTCGGGCATGAGTCCATTAGAAATGGTGCCCTGTACGGGTAAAAATCTGAGTGAGAACTCGACCCCGTTCGATAGGGATCGACTAGTGGCCCGGAGGCGTTCTCATTGTTAAGCAAGCCATACGGCTTGCTAAGCACGACCATGTGGATCACCAAGGTGCCAACCCCATTCGATAGGAGTTGGTGGCTCGATGCCTCCCAGCGCAGGGATCCTTAGGTGTTCCTAGGTATGCCTCGGATATGTCCCATGGAGCCTCGAGAGTTCGTTCTCGAGCTACCGGGACATCCCTGACTCGTGTACTCGAGGGCAGCTGTCGAACTCCGTTCGTGGAGCCAGCCTTCGCTCCCTCAAGATTTGGGGGTGGACCGGAGTCCGTTAACCATGGGTCCTTCCTAACCTCAGGTACTCGAGGGCGGCTGTCGAACCCTATGTAAGGGCCAGCCTTCGCTCCCTCAAGATTTGACGGATGGTTCGTCATCCGACGCTATCCTCAGGAGGAGGAGTCCCACCTTGTGGACCGCCGAGGGGGAAAGCAGGTGGTTGTTGTATTGAATTTGGGGACATACCTGTGTCGGAGCTCTCGAGGGAGGCTGTCGAACCCCCGAACGGGCCAGCCTTTACCCCTTCGAGGCCATGGAACGATCTGCAGTTGACGACCCGAGGCCCCGTTAGGCCTCGGGTACTCGAGGGGGGCTATCGAGCCCGTTCGTAGGCCGGCCTTTGTCCCCTCGAGATTTTGGGGGTGGACCGAGGTCCTAACCCGAGGTCATTTCTGGCCTCGGGTACTCGAGGGTAGCTGTCGAACCCTCTTTCGAGGGCCAGCTCTCGCTGCCTCAAGATTCCTTACCCTCGAAGACGACGTTTCCGGCCGCGCGCTTTTTTAGGCGGTGTCCGTTCGGCGCAACAGTGCGGTTGCGGGGCGGAGTGCGGCCCGGAGCCCGATGATGGGACGGGACGCCTTATCCTGGAGAGAATACGAGGAGGAGAGTACAGGCGAATTAAATGCGGAGATTCTCTTGCCTGTTGCCGGATCCGTCCGTTGGCCTCCCGCGTATAAGTGGTGAAGGTGAGGGGTCTGGTGCTTTTTCCGCGCACTTGCCTTCCCCGCCTCCTTGCCTTCGCCTTCCCTGCCTTCTTCCCTCCGCCTCTGCCTTAGGCGTCCCGCGAGCAGGAACTCTGCGTGAGCGAGAGAGAAAGGGAAAGATAGGAAACGTACCCTCCGCCTCCAAGTCCGAGCAAACTACCGTCCCTATGGCCACTTTCCAGCTCGTCGGCACCGATGACTGGCCCGCCTCCTCGATCCGTCAGTCGTATCTGATGGGGTTGGTGGAGAGTGGTCTTCTCCGGCCCGTTACCACGGCGGAGAGGCCGGAGTGGATAGCTCCGCCGCGGGACCACGCCGAGCCCAACCCGCCGGAGGGGTACGTGGTGTCGTTCGAGGTCTTCCACCGGGCGGGGCTGGGGGCCCCACCCAGCCGCTTTCTGCGCGCGCTCCTCTACCACTACGAAGTGGAGCTCCAGCACCTCACCCCCAACGGCGTCAGCCAGGCGGCGGTCTTCGCCGCGGTGTGCGAAGGCTACCTGGGGATCGAGCCCCATTGGGAGCTGTGGCTTCACATCTTCAAGGCCAGCATCTTCCATGCCTCGGTCAACAAGGGCACCCGCCGAAAGGTCAGAGCCGGGTGCTGCAGCATCTCCGTCAAGCGGCCGAAGTTTTGGCTCCCGGCGAACCCGTCCTCGAGCCACTCTGGATGGCACTCCGGATGGTTCTACCTGAGGAATGACGACGATCTACTCCCGGCGTACACCGGGAGGACACTCGATGCCGAGCTCGACCGCTGGGGATATGGCGTCCCGACGGACAAGCAGAAGCGCCTCAACGACTTGCTGGACGCGCTCAAGCGTTTGAAGGAGAAGGGGCTCACCGCGGAGATCGTCACGTCGGCGTTCCACCGACGGCGGGTTCTGTCACTGATGGCTCGACCCCTCCGCATCGACGAGATGGGTCCGGGGGTCGATCTATCGGGCTGCCGCTTCGTCGAAGAAGAACTGACCCCGGACCGGGTGGTCGGCCGCGTCCGCCATTTCTTTGCGGGGGGGGGGGGGGTCGACCCCAAGAACGTCGCGAAGGTCCCCATGAAGCCGGACGAGGGCTTCTTTGAGCTGGTAAGGTCTTTTCCTGCGGTTAGAGTCCTCGCTCTCGTCCTTTCCGTCTTCTCCGCCCGTGCTCTAACTGCCTTGCGTTCCGCAGGGGAGGGTGTCCTACAAACCCTCGCCTCCGCCGGTGAAGGAGGACCGGGCCACGAAAGAGGCAAATCGCCTCCGTGGGGAGAAGCAGAAAGCCGACAAGGACAAGGCCAAGGCGAAGACGGCCAGGAAGGCTCGGGAGAAAGAGCTGAGAGATCAACGCCGGGCCCAACAGAGGCGGTTGGGCCTCGATGAGGAGTTGTCGCCCTCGGAAGAGGAGGACGAGGAGGAGGAAGATACGAACTAGAGCGATCTGGAGGAGGAGGAGGAGACGGCGCCTGAGCAGGCGGCCGTTGCTACTGGTGGACAGGAGGGGTCGACCTTGAGGTCGGCCCCTTTCGTTGAAGCTGTGCCACGGGCGGAGCACCCCGTGGCTTCGCAAGAAGTCGTGCCGCGGCAGACGCGGTCGCAGACGCCGCGGCCCTCGTCGGGGGGTCGACCGAGCGAGCCCCCGACGCCCGCCGTATCGAGTGCACGAGTGCCGGGCCCGCCAGCGCAGGTGGGGACCGGCAAGGGGACGAAGGTGGGGCCGCCGTCAAAGGGTCGATCGAGCGAGCCCCCGAAGCCTGCTGCGTCGAGCGCACGGGCGCCGGGCCCGTCAGCGCAGGTGGGGGCCGGCAAAGGCACGACGGTGGCACCGCCGGCCCCTGCCCGGGAGAAGGTGCCGAGGGCCGCCTCAACCCCCGCCCCCCAGGCGGTGGTGCTCAGGAGCTCGACCAGCCCGACGGTCGCCGGGCCGAAGCGCCGGGCTCCGACGGGGTAAGTCGATTTTATAGTCGTTGTCTGTTTTGTCTTTTTGTCAGTAAGGACCCGTGCTTATTATTGTGCACGTGTTCCTTTTTTAGGTCGAAGCGCCGGCAGGGAGCCGTGTCCCCCGCCCCCGCCAAAAACCTGAAGACGGGGGCCGCAGTTCAAGCAGCCGCCGAGGTCGATCCTGCCGCCCCGCCCCCTTCGACGGTCGCCCCCGAGGCGGCACGGGCAGCCACGGCCCAGGAGGTGGCGGCACGGGGGGAGGCACAAGGGGCCTCGGCGTCTGCCCAGACGGCGGAGGGGGCGAGCGCGCCGGCGGTGGCCGCCGAAGCGACGGTCGTGGCGCCCGCGCGGCCGTCAGAAGAAGTCGCATCTGGCGCCGTAGGGGGCGCGGAGCTTCTGCCGACAACAGTCGCGGCCGAGGTGGTGGAGGTGGCCAGGCCCCAGGCCCCTGTGAACGAGCGGGAGGCCCTGGCTCACCCAACGCCGGGGCGTTGGCCCGAGGGCCTGGCTGTGCTGGAGGCTCGACTCCAGCTCGAGTGCGGGGGTACGACTACCGCCGCGCCCGAGGGCCCCTCGACGACGCCGGGGCTCGAGGCGGGAGGTCCGGTCGAGCGCGTCGAGGGAACGCCCGCGCCGGTACAGGGCGGGATGTTGATGGAGTCCACCCCCGCCTAGGTGGACGAGATGGTGGCCGAGCTGGTGGACCCGGCGGAAATGGCCATCATCGCGGCTCCTCGGGCGGAGCCGGAGGTGGCTCAGCCTCCCCTCGAGGTTGGGGGGCCGCTCTCTCGAGGTAAGTTACACTTCGACTCGCTCGAGATGCGGTGGGTTCGCCTTGCTGGGTATTTACTTTTTCGAGTCCTTCATCGCGCAGGGCCGTACTATTGGCCGGGATCTTCTTCTACCGGTGGCGACGGCTTGGTGGGGCCGTCGACGTCCTCGCGAGGTGGCCCAGAGGAAGAAGCCTCGCCCCTTTCCGCTTATCGAGGAGGGGGGGCACCTACGCGATGGCGTTACGGGGACGATGGAGCAGAGGATCACCGCCCGCAGCGCAGTCTGGGGCCAGGAGGTTCTCGAGGTCGCGGACCCTCGAGACCCCGAGCGGGTTTTCCTCACGCTCGACGACCAGTCCGAGCTCCGACGGTGGGAGAACGTCGAGGAGTATCGAGCCTTGTTTGAACACTCGGTACGTCGCGCTGCGGAGGTCGCCGCCGCGGACATACGCGAGGGAATGGAGGTAGGTTCTGTTCTACCTTAGATTGTATTTTGAACTGTCTGGTTGCCGTTTGTTGACGATCTCCATTTTTATCCTCGTCAGTCGCTGCGGGTGAGGTCCTACGAGAAGTCCCAGTACATTCTCCGAGTACAGGGACAACTCTCGACCCTCCACGCCTCGCTGGATAAGGCGAGGGATGAGGTCGCTCGCGCGAAGGCGGAGGCGGCGACTGTTCAGAAGGATGCCGAGTCGAAGATCGCCCACGCGAAGGCCGGCTACGAGGCCATCCAGAAGGAAGCCTGGGAGGCCTTGTCGTCGGCGCAAGCGAAGCTCGACGACACCCTTCGGTCGACCGTCACCGTCGGGCGGGAGCGGGATGCTGCCCTCGAGGCCCAGCGCAAGGCCGAGGAGGAGGCCGCCCGGCTGAGGGAAGGCATCTGAGGGCTCCGGGGAGACCTCGACGCCGTCTCCCGCGAGCGCGACGCTCTGGCCACCTCGGAGGAGAAGGCTCGGACCCGCGCGACCTCCTTGGGCGTGGTGGCGATGAACCAGAGGAGGGCCCTCGAGGACGCAGGCAAGACCATCGAGGGCCTCGAGGCCAAGGTTAAGGACCAGTCCTCCGACCTTGAAGACATCCGCCGCCAGCTCGAGGATACCGAGCAGGCCTACTCCACCCTGGACGTGCAGGCCCAAGGTGAGTGCTTCGGGTGTTGCAGAGTCTGTCCTGCCTCGACCTTTTTTCTGCTTTTTTGTTGGGTTTTGACTGTTGCGTGCTTGTTTCGGCAGAGCTTGCGAAGGAGAATGCCCGCGCCCACAAGGACCTGGACAATCTTCAGGGCCTCCTTGGCACCGAGGCGAACCTCAACGCGACGCTCGCGGCCGCCATCAACACCTTCTGCAACGACCTCTCGGTCAAGCCAGAGCCGGAGGTCGAGGGGGATGCTCGAGGGGACTCCTTGTTGCGCCGCTTCTACTCCATGACGCGGGGGGTGACGGAGAACGTCCGAGCCGCCCTGCATGTGGGCGTGAAGCGGGCCCTCGCGGTCGTCAACTCATTCTACGACGTGGACCTCAACCTCGTTGTCGACGGGTTCGCCACCGACCCGCAGCTGACCAAGGAAGAGAATGACGCGAAATGCCAGGAGTTGATGGATCACGCAGAGGTGCCTGGAGGCATGCTGGCGAGCCTCTTCGAGCCCGAAGTGATCCCCTCGGTGGACGAGCAGCCCTCAGATGGTGTCGACGGGTAGTCCCGG
The DNA here is from genome assembly GCA_022036555.1 of Microstegium vimineum. Lineage (NCBI taxonomy): Eukaryota > Viridiplantae > Streptophyta > Magnoliopsida > Poales > Poaceae > Microstegium > Microstegium vimineum. The sequence continues at coordinate 11,640,264 of CM039139.1, read as the reverse complement.
GCCTGCGAGCCATATCTGGACAAAAAGGTCCATGTAATAGTTAGGCCATTGTACTGATACAATGCCAAGCCCCCAAGGGCTTTTTGTGTATAATGCGTTTTGATCGAGATGCATGCAGTTAATATTGTTTTTTCGAGCTTTCCCTGCTTTTCTTTGCCTGAGTCGACGCTTGTGAACTAAGTGTTCGACGCACGCTCTTATCCCTGGAAGGGGGTGGCGAGCGGGGATACCGTAGCCCGGGGCGTAGGTGGGTCCCTGGCTCGACGACACCCTCGACCCTTAGGGAGCTCGAGGCGCCTTTACTTAGTTAAGAAGCGTACTCGAGGGAAAGAACGAGAGGGAGAGTCGAATTTCGAAAAAACGTTCGAGTTTTTCGGAGACTTAGGAGGGGGGTGCCCCCCTGTTAGCCCTCGAGGGAGGCTCGACTTTGCTGAGGCCAAGTCGAGGCTACCTTAGTGCTATAGACGGGTTTGTCTCGTTATTTCTACTTCTCGAGCTCTCTCTACTTTTCTTTGCCTAAGTCGACGCTTGTGAACTAAGTATTCGACGCACGCTCTTATCCCTGGAAGGGAGGTGGCGAGCGGGGATACCGTAGCCCTGGGGCGTAGGTGAGTCCCTGGCTCAACGACACCCTCGACCCTTAGGGAGTTCGAGGCACCTTTACTTAGTTATGAAGCGTACTCGAGGCGAAGATCGAGAGGGAGGGTCGAGTTTCAAAAAAGCGTATGGGTTTTTCGGGGCCTTAGTAGGGGGTGCCCTCCTGTCAGCCCCCGAGGGGAGCTCGACTTCGCCCGGGCAAAGTCGAGGCTACCTTCGAGCTACGAACGAACGTGAAATGTGTTTCGAGAACATTTTATTCATTCGAGAATTTGTACATAAATGCGAAAATGTACAAGGCCCTGGGGCCTCAGGGATAGAAGCGACGTAGCTGTTCGATGTTCCACGCGTTGGTGAAGATCTCGCCCTTCGCGTTCTTCAGTTTGTAAGTGCCAGGCTTCAGCACCTCTGCCACGATGAAGGGTCCCTCCCAAGGTGGTGTCAACTTATGACGCCCCTTGTTGCTCTGTCGACGGCGCAGAACGAGGTCGCCGACGTTGAGGTCCCTTTTGCGCACGTTTTTGTCGTGGTAGCGCCGCAGCGTCTGCTGGTACTGAGCCGACTTGAAGAGGGCCATGTCACGAGCTTCCTCGAGATGTTCGAGGGAGTCCTCTCGGGCTGCCGTGTTGGCTTGCTCGCTGTAGGCTTTCAGTCGAGGGGACCCGTACTCGAGGTCAGTGGGGAGGACGGCCTCGGACCCATAGACCAAGAAGAACGGGGAGAACCCCGTGGCTCGACTCGGTGTCGTTCGGAGACTCCATAGCACAGTGGGCAGCTCGTCGACCCATCTCCTTCCATGTCTGTTCAGCCGGTCGAAGATCCTTGGCTTGAGGCCCTGCAAAACCATACCGTTGGCACGCTCGACCTGACCGTTAGTTCGAGGGTGGGCAACTGCGGACCAATTCACCCTGATGTGGTGGTGGTCACAGAAGTCCAGGAACTTTTGGCCGGTAAACTGCGTGCCGTTGTCGGTGATGATGACGTTGGGGACCCCGAAGCGGTGGATGATGTCGGTGAAGAATAGCACGGCTTGCCGAGACTGGATATTGGCGATGGGTCGAGCCTCGATCCACTTCGAGAACTTGTCGATAGCCACGAGCAGGTGAGTGTGCCCACCCTTGGTTCTTTTCAGGGGGCCGACCATGTCGAGCCCCCATACTGCGAACGGCCAAGTTATGGGTATCATCTGAAGAGCTTGGGCGGGTAGGTGGGTCTGCCTGGCGTAGAATTGGCATCCCTGGCAGGATCGAACAAGTTTGGTGGCGTCGTTGACAGCCGTCGGCCAGTAGAAGCCCTGTCGAAAGGCACTTCCTACCAGCGTTCTCGACGCCGCGTGGTGGCCACAAGGCCCCGAGTGTAGGTCCTTCAGCAATGCCCTCCCCTCCTCGAGGGTGAGGCAACGTTGAAGTACACCCGACGGGCTACGTCGATATAGTTCGCGGCCATCCCCGTATAGGACATAGGTTTTGGCACGCCGAGCTACTCGACGGGCTTCTGTGCGGTCTTCCGGGAGTTCGCCTCGCGTCAGGTACTCGAGGTAAGGCGCGCGCCAATCCGTCGGAGGGGTTGGCGCCGCGGCGGCCCCGTCGATCTCCATGACCTCTCCTCGCTCGAGGGGGGATCGGTCGAGGGGGATGGGTCGACCCCTTGCTCGAGGGCGGGAGCCCCCGAGCCTAGGTCGACGGATGGTGTGTGCAGATCCCTCGAGAAGATGTCGGGGGGGGACCGTCCCTCGAGTAGACGCGATTTTGGCCAGCTCGTCGGCTGCTTCGTTGTATCGACGGGCTACGTGGTTGAGTTCGAGGCCATAGAACTTGTCCTCGAGCCTTCGGACCTCCTTGCACTAGGCTTCCATCTTAGGGTCGTGGCAGCTCGAGTCTTTCATCACTTGGTCGATCACCAACTGAGAGTCCCCTCGCACGTCGAGGCGTCGAACCGCGAGCTCGATGGCGATGCGCAGGCCGTTGACGAGGGCCTCGTATTCGGCGACGTTGTTGGAGGCGGGGTAGTGGAGGCGGATGACGTAGCGCATATGGACCCCTGAGGGTGATATGAATAGCAATCCGGTGCCTGCTCCCGTCTTCATCAACGACCCATCGAGGTACATAGTCCAGAGCTCGCTCTGAACCTGCGCTGGGGGTAGTTGGGTGTCGGTCCATTCTGCAACGAAATCTGCCAGTACCTGAGACTTGATAGCCTTCCGAGGGGCATAGGAGAGGGTCTCCCCCATGAGCTCGGTGGACCACTTGGCGATCCTTCCCGATGCCTCCCGGTTCTGGATTATCTCTCCGAGGGGGAAAGATGAAACCACAGTGACCGGATGGCCTAGGAAATAGTGTTTGAGCTTCCGCCGAGTGAGGACGACCGCGTATAGGAGCTTCTGGATGTGGGGATACCTCGTCTTGGTCTCGGAGAGGACCTCGCTCACGAAGTAGACAGGCCTCTGAACCGGCAGGGCATGTCCTTCCTCCTCCCTCTCGACTACTATGACCGCGCTGACTACCTGGGTAGTTGCTGCGACATAGAGCAAGAGGGGCTCGGCCGGGCTCGGGGGTACCAAGACCGGGGGCGAGGTGAGCAAGGCCTTGAGCATCGAGAGCGATTCCTCGGCTTCGGTGGTCCACGCAAAGTGTTCCGTCTTCTTCAGGAGGCGGTAAAGGGGTAGGGCCTTCTCTCCGAGCCTCGAGATGAAACGACTGAGGGCGGCGAGGCACCCAGTAACCCTTTGCACGCTCTTGAGGTCGTTGATCGGGTCCATCCTCGTGATGGCGGTTACCTTCTCGGGATTGGCCTCGATGCCGCGCTAGGAAACTATGTACCCTAAGAGCATGCCTCGAGGGACCCCGAAGACACACTTCTCGGGGTTCAGTTTATGCGATTAGCCCTGAGGCACCCAAACGCGATCTCGAGGTCTCCGACCAGATTTCCGACGGTTCTGGACTTGACCACGATGTCATCGACGTAGGCCTCGACGGTCGGCCCTATGTGTTTCCCGAAGACGTGGAGCATGCATCGCTAGTAGGTGGCCCCGGCGTTCCGCAAGCCGAAGGGCATGGTGAGGTAGCAAAACATGCCGAAGGGAGTGATGAAGGAGGTCGCGAGCTGATCGGACTCCTTCATCTTTATTTGGTGGTAGCCGGAATACGCATCAAGGAAGCAAAGGGTTTCACATCCCGAAGTGGAATCTACTATTTGGTCGATGCGCGGTAAAGAAAAAGGAACTTTAGGACATGCTTTATTCAAACTGGTGTAGTCTACACACATCCTATCCTTCCCATTCTTTTTCTTTACAAGCACAGGATTAGCTAACCACTCGGGATGATGTACCTCCTTGATGAATCCGGCCTTCAAAAGCTTGTCGACCTCCTCCCCGATGATCCTGCGCTTCTCCTCGTCGAAGCGGCGCAGGCGTTGCTTCACCAGTTTGGACCCGGCTCGGATGTCCAAGGAGTGCTCGGCGACTTCCCTCGGGATGCCCGGCATGTCCGAGGGACTCCACACGAACACGTCGGCGTTCGCACGGAGAAAGTCGACGAGCATGGCTTCCTATTTGGGCTCGAGGGTGGCACTGATCGTCAGCACCTTCCCATCCGCGAGGCCGGGGTCGAGCGGGACGGTCTTTGTGTCCTCCGCCGGCTTGAAGTTGCCAGCGTGGCGCTTGGGGTCGGGGATCTCTCCGGACAAGTCGTTGAGGACCGCGAGGATAGCCGACTCCTCACGGGCCTCGGCTTTTTCCACGCACTCGACGTCGCAGTCGTATGCGTGCTCGTAGGAGGTGTCGACGGTGATGACCCCCGAGGGCCCCGGCATTTTGAGCTTGAGGTAGGTGTAGTTCGGGACCGCCATGAACTTGGCGTACCCGGTCTACCGATGATGGCGTGGTAGGTGCCTCGCCACGCGACCACCTCGAAGGTCAACTCTTCCTTTCGAAAGTTCGAGGGGACGCCGAAGCAGACCGACAGCTTGATGCGGCCGATCGGGAGTGCCTTCTTCCCCGGGACGATCCCGTGGAACCCCCCCGCGCTGGGCAGGAGCATGGTCCTCGGGATCCCTAGGAGGTCGAGGGTCTCGGCGTAGATGATGTTGAGGCTGCTCCCCCCATCCATGAGCACCTTGGTGAGGCGGGTGATGAGGATGATCGGGCCGACGACGAGTGGATAAGCCCCCGCGTTGGGGATGTGTTCGGGGTGGTCGTCCTGATCGAAGGTGATCAGCGTGTGGGACCAGTCGAGGTACCGCGGGGCCTGCGCCCGAACGGAAAAAACTTCTCGACGCTCCCTCTTGCGCTGGCGCGTGGTGAGGCGAGTCGAGGGTCCCCCGTAGATCATGTAGCAGTCGTGGATCTCGGGGAAGCCTCCTTTTTTGACATCACCCCTGACGTGGGCGTCACAGGGCGGGTCTTCCTTGTCGTCGTCTCTCCTAGGGCCAGGAGGGACGAAGTGCTTTCGGAGCATGCGGCAATCCTCGAGGCGGTGGTTGGCCGGCCCCATATGATAGGGGCAAGGCTCCTTCAGCATCTTATCGAAGACGCCGCCGTCGGGAGGGGGCCCTCGAGGCTTCCGCTTGTCCGCTGCAGCGACAAGGTCGTCGGGCTCGTCGTCGTGCTCGACGTTGGGCTCGATGTTGCGCCGGCCCGGTTGGTTCTTCTTCTTCTTCTTCCGGCCGCCGTTACCGTCGTTGTTCCTCCTGGGCCCCTTGTTTCTCTTGGGCCCATCGTCCGAGCCCCCGGGTTCATCCGCGTTGCCCTTCCCCTTCCCTGGGGGAATCTGGAAGAATGCGCCAACGGCCTCCTCGCCAGCCGCGTAGTTGGCGATGACGTCCATGAGCTCGTTGGCGGTTTTGGGGATGTTTCGCCCCAGCTCCCGCACCAACTCCTTGCAGGTCGTCCCGGCGATGAACGCCGTGATGACCTCGTGGTCGGAGATGTGGGTCAATGCGGTACGCTGCTTCGAGAATCGGCGGGTGAAGGCGCGGAGGGTCTCCCCCGGCTTCTGCTTGCAGCTGCGAAGGTCCCAGGAGTTGCCCGGCCGCTCGTAGGTGTCCTTGAAGTTGCCCTCGAAGATCCGGACCAGGTCGGACCAGTCCTGGATCAAGTCCGGGGGTAGCTCCTCGAGCCACCTTCGAGCGGTGTCGGAGAGGAACAATGGGAGTTGCCGGATGATGACGAGGTCATCTTTGGCTCCACCCAGCTGGCATGCCAGCCTGAAGTCGGAAAGCCAGAGTTCCGGCTTGGTTTCGCCGTTGTATTTGATCAGTCTGGTGGGTGGTCAGAAACGCACGGGCAGGGAGGCCCGCCGGATAGTTCTTCCGAAGACTCGGGGCCCCGGCGGCTCCGGAGACCGACATCGGTCTTCGTCGCTGTCGTAGCGCACACCTCGGTGAGCGCTGTAGCCTCGAGCCTCGGCGTCGCCATATCGACGTCGATTGTTCACTCGAGGGGGGAGGTCGTCGGCGAGGCGTTCCTGAACCGGTCGTCGCTCGACCTGGCCCTGGGGCGCCTTGTTTTGGTGGACAGAGACCTCCCGATTCTGTCGAGGGGGCGCTGCTTGTCGCTCAGAGGCAGCCCCTCGACGCCTCTAGGCCGAGCTCTCCGCCTGCTGCACGGCCGCAGTCTGGAGCAGCCCCTGGATTTCGTCCCTGATACGCCGTGCCTGGGGGGTCGATGGCGCCGGCATGTCGCGAAGCAGCATCGCGGCTGCTACGACATTCTGGCTGGCGCGGTTGAAGACTCGGGGTTCGGCGTTCCCCTCCTCGACGATCTGCCGGTGAACTTCCCGGGCCCGCTCGCGAGCTCCTCCACCCTAAGGACGCCCTCGATCCCGCTCGAGGGCGTGTTCGAGCTGCTGAAGACGCAGACGCTCCTCCTCGAGTTTGCTGAGAAGCTCTCGGACCTGCGTAATCTGGACATCGGGGGGTGGATCGGCTCTATCAGGACTTGGGGGAATGGCATCTCGAGGTGGTGTGGCGTTGGCCCCTCCCCCTTCTTCGGTGGCCGCGGTATCGTCGACATCGTCCTGGAGGACGGTTTGCTCGTCGAGGTGGAAGCACTCCCGAGTGGAGTCGTAACTCTCGTCGGGAGAGTCCGAGTCGGGGTCGGCGTGGTAGAAGTGGGGGAAGAGCCTACCCATTTCTTCCTCCTCCAGGCGCCGCCGTAACGTGCCCCACGTACGGGGCAGTTCTGGCTCGCCCGGTGAAGTGGTGGTGACGGGATCGGCCGTCGCCCACGACGGGGTCCATGGAGGCTCATCGTATGTATGTATCTGCAGCCCTGCAAATGCAGAGTAGAGTCCGGCACTGTTGCGGAGCCCGTACGGGAACGGGTCATGCTGTGGTGACGGGGTCGAGGGTGTCGGAGAGGCCACAGGAGCCTCCGGGGACGACGACGTGGCAGAGCCGAAGTCCCGCTTGGGGAGACGCCCGCCCTCGGCCCACAAGCGTGGGTCAAGCGGACCCCTAGGAGAAGGGGTCATGTCACCAACTGGGACCGGGGGAACGGCATCCGGCGCCCCAGAGCTCGCACGACGGCGAGCGCGTCGAAGCCGCTCACGCCTCCTCCTGATCGCAGGGCAGAGTTGCAAGCGGAGGGACCGTCGTTTGATCCTTGCTGGTTCCGGCGCAGCGGAGCTGCTGATGTCTAGGCCACGGGTGGAGGGAAAGACTATGAAGTCGCCCTGGTCCGTGGAAACGAACCCTAGACTGCCGAACCAGACGACGGTGGTGGATGGAAATGGTGGGATGATAGAATCCATCTGAGAGAGTAGTTCGGAGTTGATCGACACGCGAATCCCCCTACCTGGCGCGCCAACTGTCGGTGTTATGACCCGGGGGTCAAGACCACCAACGAGTAAATTTGTATATCGTGTGCTCCCTCTCTCAGACGTGATGCAAGATGGACACAAGATTTATCCTGGTTCGGGCAAAGAAGGCCCTACGTCCAGCGGGGGGAGGATGACTTGTATTATCTCGCACCCAAAGCGTGCTCGTACAGGGGGGGTACAAGCTGTGTTACACGGAGTCGGCCACCCGAGGGGTCGATCGAGTGGCGGGGTGTGTGGTGTGTGGACTAAAGTCCCCGAAGAAGTAGGAGCTGATCGAGAGCTCCCCCGAAGTCCCCTATACTCTACCTCGGCGTCCCCTTTTATAGACCAAGGGGAGGTCCGAGGGTACAGGGCCCTAACTGTAGCAGTATGGGCGGCGTATCCGTGGCACAGTGTTGGTGGAGACGTTGAGCACTGTCGCGGCATGGTTTTCCCGTCCTTCAGGCGTCCCCGGTCGTGACGGCAGTAGAAGTCGTCGCAGTGCAGTGTCCGCAGGCGGGCACGAGTCCCACGGCCGAAGCGAGACGGAGCGGATGGGACGGCTTCCGTACCGGAGTTGTTAAAGAGGAGGGGGTCGAGCCCCTCGGTCGAGGGAGGGGGTCGAGCCCCGTGTGACTCCGTCGCGTTCCCGAAGTCGTCGTCGAGGGTCGCACTGTTCACTTTCCGAGGGGTACTGTTGGAGTCCGTACTCGCGTAGTGGCGACAGTGGCGGCACAGTTGACAGGAATCGGGGACCTGACGAGGAGTTGGCGGATTTGACAGTAGACGCGGGCGCCCATGTCGTTAGGTGGGTTCACTTTAACCCATGCCGGAGCAGTTGGGTTAATCGAGCCCTCGTTCGAGGGTCGTCCGCTCGACCCCTGGCCGAGGTAGAGGTCGAGGCGTCGACGGGTTCCGAGAGGTTGAAGTCGAGGTAGAGGTCGGGGGGTCGATCGTTCGACCCCTCGTCCGTCGTCGAGGTGGAGCTGGGGGTCGTTCGCTCGTCCCCTCGTCCGTCGTCGAGGTGGAGCTGGCCCGTGGCTTGTTGCCGTAGTTGGTGTAGAAGGGGCCCTCGATTGATGGGCCGCGTCTCACCGAGTAGCGGGCCAATCCTTGCCTTAAAAATGGTTGCTATGTTTAGCGTTAATTTGTCGAAGGGTTTAGGGTACCCCTTACCTTCGTACCCGACACCAACGGTCCCTGTCCTGGCGCGCGTGGGAGATGCCACGCTGGCACAAGAGGGAATGTGAAAGATTTACCAAGTTGCTAACGAGTGCGGAGATTTACCAAGTCCGGGGCGATGTTTACCAAGTTGGTAAATATACCAAGTAGATTTAAGGAGTTGTTGGAGAGGTGTTTTTGTGTTTTTTCCAAAAAAATAAGAATACCAAGTGGATTTGAGGAGTTGTTGGAGATGCTCTACCTTCACGTTCACCCTTTGCTCCATATTGAATTAGACACCAAGTCTTGGGTTCTCAATGTGACTAATTTAATTACGTTACTTCTTGCAAAACACACTTAGTTACACATACTTGTGTTTATCGGTCACTGAAATCCCATTATCTCCACAAATGGAGCCTAGATGCTTTCACTCACCCCATACATACTAGGCCGCAACAACTTGCCCTTATCGGTGGCTTGCAATTAAGGGTATGTTTGGCACAACTCTGTTTTACTAGCGAAACTGTTTTTTTTTTAGAAAATAGCTTCATGGGTAACTCTCTAGGTGAAGTTGAGCTATTTTGAAAAAAAAAAACGCTTGAAAAAAGCTTCACCAACAACTTTATGCATGGATGAGAGAGAAAGAGAGATGAAATAAGCTACTTTTTTTCAACTTCATCTCACTTCATCTTTGTGAGAAGGGAAGAAAAACGGATTCACCAACGAAACTATTTTAAAAATAGGTATTTAGCAAAAATACAAAACAAAACAGCAGCTTCATGAAATGGGACGACGTGACAAAGATGATGCCAAGAAAGGAGGCGCACGAGCTTAGGTCAGGGTGGAAGCAGGTGCTAGTAAAGTCCTGAAGGGAATGTCAGAGGGGTCACGAAGGAGGGAGGTGGGCACACATACAAGGAGAAGACGGAAGGCTTGGCAAGATGCGACGCCACTGGAGGGGCAAGTCCATCCACTGTTCAGCTCATGGTTTCATGGGGTGAGTCCATTCTCCTCTGATAGTTTTCTACGGCTAATAAGTTAATTTTAGTTATTTTTTATTGTGAGAAAAAAATATTATTAGTTGATAAGTAAGACAGGTAAGTTAAATGAATAAGCTTAGGTATTTATATATTGACAGATTTTTTTCACATTTTTTTGTTGGACCAGCTTGGGTATATTCCCATAAAGGGATGACCTCAACCCATGACTTCAGTCGGTGCCCATCCGCACACATCATTGCTAAAAAGTAGCATCCATATTGATCTTTTCAATCAGGCTGGATTTCAGACATTTTCAATACATTATTTCAGCCTCCTTGCATTTATAGGAGTAAAGATTGTAAATATCGATTCAGCCCTGAAGAAACGCAAGTCACGGTAAATTTAAAAGATACCCAAAACATAAGTTACGTTAAATTTTAAACATACACGTCAATATGAATACTGCTCCATTGAATTCGATCAGTGCAGAGTACATTTCATTTTTTATTCGACTAGTATTGAAGTATAATTTGAGATAATATCATAACCAAATTGAATCTAAACTATACCTCTATCATATTGCGTAGAATTGGGATAAAACTATTCAAAAAATTATATAGCTGCATAAAGCTCAATGCATCACATAGATCATTAACATACAAGCGAGATTTACTCTCAATAAAAAAGAATCAATTTATTACCATCAATTAGAACTAAATCTACTCACAGGTGAAGTATATTTAACATGGTACAGAGGGGGTTCTGCAAGCTTCAGGAAAAAGCTGTACGCCCTCTCATGTCTTTCCTCATATCAAAAAAGGTGAAACAAAATTTTTTGAAGGAACCTTCAAGTAAGCTTGCTAGCTATACCCGTCATGTATATGACCTGTTCCACCGTCGGTCTAGCCATGTTTGATATCATAAGGCAATATACAGAGATTAAACTTTCCTATCCATGCCCGATACTTACCAAGATCAAAACAATCAATTCTGGAAGCAGGCATACAAAAGTATTGACGAAGAAATGACGCGTTGCAGATGTCAAAGAATGAATTTCCCATTACTCCTCATCCTCAGAGTCTGCATTGTAGCAAAAAAAAAAAGTTGAACTCATGCACATGCCTTCACCACTAGGGTTTCTATCCAACGAAAGTTCACATATCTATGCTATTATATTATTATGACATGACAGCTCGTAAAATGTGCGTCAATCCATTTTGCCATAAGAAAATCTAAAATAGAAATGCTGGGCCTGTTATTAACACAGATGTCATAAGGATACTCTACTTCTTTTACCTAAATATAAATACTGTCTTAATAAAATAAATTGTCTAAATGCAAACCAACCATTCAAGAAAGATGTGCCCAAAATAACATCTATGATTCATGGATCAATGCAAATCAACCATTTAAGTAATTCCACCAAAGAAAATTCTCTTACCAGATCGAACATCATCTGTAACTTGTCCTTTATTATTCAATTGTCTCATTATCATCAAACATATGAGTTTCCCCCAGTACACATGGAATACAAGCAATGTGAGAAGCATTGTGTTCACGACGTAGTACAAAGCTGTTGGAAATTCATCCAGCTTCCTCATGTATGCAATGGAATGATAGCTGGCATTGCAACGGCAACAACAGTAAGTCTAAAACTACAAGACTACAGAAACGGAAAGTTATCACAAGAGAAGTAGCAAACAAACCTAGAGGCTTTGATTATCCAAAATGGGAAGTAAATCAGACGCAATAGAAGCCAGGAGATAGCGAAGAGACCGAAAAACAAGCTAGCCCCCAGCTCCTTTTCTGTGTACTTGCACAATTTGGCAGTCTCAAGAAATACATCACTAGCATCATGAAGAGCGAGAATGATGGTCCCAATTCGGTGAAATCTGAAAGTGAGCATAACTTTAATTGTCTTAAAATAGCAATACCCTAGGCCTACCGGGCTACCGGAAGCACATAATATACCCAAAAAAATGAGGTGGAAGCAAAACTGGTAATACCATGCTAGCTAAGCACACAGATTATCAGACAACTAATGTACTCTTAGAGTACATAGTTGGACTTAAAGGGAGAAAGGCCAAATTAAGGACCAGAGCTACATCAAGATCAACCGATGCCAATACTTACCTTTACATCTCATTACCATTGAGAGTTCGCTTTTCTTCTATTGTATATATAATCTTAGATCCAACCGTTTATCATTACATTTTGAGGAATCAAACTACCACACTTTTCTCACTCTAGAAAATATTGACTACTCAAAAGATCTGAACAATTATCTAAGTTTAGAATATCCTTGAATTCTTCTGTAAGTTATGAACTAATTGATTACGCTGTATCCTCATAAATTCACAATATGATCAGTTGACCCTAAATTGATAGCACCAAAATATGAGAGAATAAAGTTGTTAAGTGCAAATACATCATTAAGTGCACGGAAAAAGATTTACCCGGTCAGATATGAAACTCCGATTAGAATAGATGTTATTACATGATGAGACATCATTACAGCAAAATCTTTTCTGCGGGTTTCCCAAGCAACAAGAGCACCGATGCTGTAGATATAAAATCCACACTGGCACATGTAGAAAAGCATCAATGAGAACCTGAGAGAAAGCAGAGTATACATTAGAGGGAGCAAAAATCACCACTTTGCTCCAGAGAACATGTTAAATGGTCACAGAGTAATATGCCTGGGTGTCTTTCACTTCTGGAAATAAGTAAGAATGACAACCCCCAATCTAAACCATTCAGTCAGCATGGGAACAAAGACAAGGTGTTTGATAGTGCTGGCATTGAATGGTACAGATCAAAAGTTTGTATACCCATTGTTAGCAGAAGGCCACAAGATGTGCCCCTGCCATTTGTACAAAAAAAATGGCAAACAGAAGTGAACTTGAAGATTACATTTATGATTTATATGTTTACAGCCGGTAGTGGTTTAGCAATAAAAAATACAAGATGCATAAGCTGTGAAAACAACCATGCTGAACTGATGAAAAGGCAGTAGCATGTTAACAGATTTTGTTTGTAAATTGTATGCATGTGGCATGCTCCAATATCACCTTTGACTACATAAAAATGGAAGATTAAATAACGACAGTGTGTGAATAGAGCTATACAAATAAGCTACTCCGTATTGTTCTTACTTTCAACTTTTCAAGTGCAACAATCAAAATGGAAGAGTAAGAACATGCAGGTGTTGCAGTCATGCAGTGTGAAATCCTAAATAGGTATGGTTGCATGAAAAAAATGGGTTTTTTTTTTGGTAACATTCAATTTTATGTGTTGCCTTAAACAATAAACAAGCAAATGATGATTTCCACAGTAATCGAACCAAGCACTTAAAGGCCCTTGAAATTTCCAATGGCTATACTTTTAAGAACATTCGGAGGATAATTTATCCTAATGATATAGTCAAGTGTTGTCTCTTCAACTTCAAAGAGACTGGATATAGGACATGCCAACTAGCCTGCAGTAACTATACAGCGAAACCTAGAAACCAAAAGTAAGGGAAAATGCTCCAGCAGGACTAGTATATTTAAGTAATTTATTGAGGAAACAGTATGCACTCACGCGATGGGTTGATTCGGCCAGCCATCAAAGTATTGCATCATATTCAATGTCCATGGTTCCTGTATTATTATCATAAGGACCCATGCTTGAACAGAAGCATAGTAGGTAAGTTTCCAACTGGACTCTGAGAACTTGACAATCTTTGCTTGCCTGGCCTCATCATTCATCAACTTAGAAGCTTTGGTGTTGAAAAGGTAGACTGCCAATGGCTGGAAACATAGCGAAATGTTAAGATGTGTAGTTAAACTGCCATGTAATGTCAAAATGTATTCACACTGAAATTTTAGAAAACGATTCGATGCCAAGATAATCAAGAGGTTACATATGGGCACAGCTATATGAGTACCACTGTCCTTGTATAGAGGGGAAAAAAAACTGTACATACAGCACCTTTTCACCTTATTTACATCAGCACCTATATCGGGCTCAAACCTTCTAGACAAACATAAGACATATAGCTGACTTGCAGCAATTCAGGAAAAGATCATGCAATTGGCAAGCCATGTCAGATGTAGATTCGTTTAGGTGCAAGGTTCTATTGCAAGCAATCCTTGCATAAGGACAAAGTTATCGATCCATGCTCTACTGCGAGAGCATACTACTGCTTAAACCGCACCCAGGGCATGAGAACGGAAACGCAAGCTCTTATAAGCCAGCACCGTTGATCCTCAACAGAGTAGCAGCCACCAGTAACGCAATTAACGACCGGTTTCCAATTTGGAAACAGGCGTCGGGGACCATTACGTCACCCGCACTCGGATGATCCCCCGCCGGATGAGCGGGATCGACTGATCGGTTACGAAGATGCAACGAGCAGCGGCGGAGACCACGCCCCGCGCCCGCGCCCACGTCGCGACTCGCGACGGGGAGCATTGGGGCGCGGGAGCGAAACCGGGGTGACCAGAGATCTCGCGGAAACCGGCGTAAATCTGGCGGTGTCGGGACGGGGGGAGATTATACCTTGTAGACGAAGCGGTCGAGCAGGAGGCGGGCGCAGAAGAAGGCGAGGGAGAAGAGGAGCGCGACGGAGGCCGCCTCTCCGCCGCGGACCGCCATCGTCGCCGCGGACCAACCAACCAACAGAACGACCTCTTCCCCGCGGGCGGCACACGCACCGTCACGCGGCCCGCACCCGCACCGGCACCAAGAGAGCGTCCGCACGGCGACGCCACCCACACGCTACGGCCGCTCGCTCGCTCGCGCGCGCGCGGATAATGTGAAGGGCTGGCTACGAGTCGTGGCGAAGGGGGATTAATCCGAGGACCGAGGAGCGAGCGGCCGAGGCGGCACGCGCGCCTATTTCTACTAGTCGCTCGTGCAGGCAGGAGGAGAAGGGGTAGTGAGGCGTACGCCCGCCCGCACGCACGCCCGAGGCGAGTGGGGCAGCGGGGAAGCCGGGAAGGGAGGAGGACGACGATGTGCGTGAGCGTGGCTGGTGGGGATGGAGATTTGGATCTCTCTCCTCTCTCACTACACACAGTACACACCCCTGCGGCCCTGCCGTCTCTCCCCGGCTTCCGTTGCGTTTCCTCGTTTTGGATCGGCTTGAGCAGATTCGATTCAAACCGGCCGCCTCCCTCTGATCTCGTACGGGGGGGCCTTGCTTCGATTTAATGCCAGGTCTCTCAGTCACACTGTCGAAGAATGTTGTTGGCTTTTCTTTCCAAATAAGATATAAGTTATGATATTTTTTCCAATATAGAAATTATCGCTCAAAAAACCATAGCCACTTGACAAGTGTTTTGGTTGCGCTGTCTTCTTCTTATTAATCGAACATATGGTATACATTCCAATAAAAATATATATAGATATATATGGATATAGGACTATATATATATAGGAGTATGCATCAAGCATAGCTGGCTTACGTTTTGGATGCACATGATAAGAAAACATGACCTTAGAGCATCTTCAACGGTTTTGCAAATGGCTTTGCATTCTTGTTTTTTTAAAAAAAATCTAAAAAACTCCTATCCAACGGTTTGGCAAATAGGCTTTACATTTTTGTTAACTTGGCAATTTCCTGGGAATGATTGGCATATATGCCTAGCGGATCGCGCTTGACATTTTCCGCGCTCGACCAATTTTGGTAATCGCCGCAATAATTTTCACAATTTTGGTAATTGTCAAGTCAATTTTTTTAATTGTCAAATCAGTGTTGCCAAACCGTTGGAGATTGACTCTTTTTATCTTTGCTATATTTATTTGGGACTTGTCAAACTGTCAAATTTGTCAATTAAAATATGCAAAACCGTTGGAGATGCTCTTATATAACTAGATTTTTCGTAGAGTGCCGTAGAATGTTGGCTGGACAGATCTGACCGTATTGCTAAAGGGCATTCTGTTATTTGTTTATGGTGACTGGCTTAAAAACGAATAGAGTCACTATGGGCATTTAAAAAAATACATCCATTGCTTTGCTGCTGCCAATGGGCATTTAAAACCATCTGTCAATGCAGAACTAGCAGAGATAAGTCTGGTCGTTTCTGTGACTAATGTTATTTTTTACTATTTTATTGTAAGATAAAAAATATTATATCATAATTGATAAGTCGAGCTGATAAGTAGGACAGTAAACTTTTTTTTAACAATAACACTTTGTGTTTTGTACTTAAATATAATTAACATTTTTTGGTATATTTAAATTAGTATAGATATTTATATATCCATTGGAGAATAATATGATTATCTGAATGGTAATGTAATTTTCGTCTGTGGTTTTAGTTGCATTGATAAAATATCCTTTGATTTTTATATAATTTAGGTGGGTAGTCGAGTACGTGCAAACTATTATATATATACTTTCTAATTATTAGGAACAAATATTTTTAATAAAAATGTGTCCCAATAGTTTCTTTAATTGGATTTCTAAATTTAGACATCCTTTATTTTAGATTTCTCGCTAGCTAAATGTGCACAAAACATAGAAAAACTATTGGAGAGTGTAAAGATATAAAGAACAATTTTGACTCACATGACTCCCTAGATGATGATTTAGATAGTAAATTTTAGAAATACTCTTGAAGATGCTCTTATTGACTGTATTCTTTTATCTCTCCTCGTTCACATGGAGTTGGTTTTTTTTTTTGTGATAAAACAAAAATTATATTATATGAAACGTAAGTATATCAATACATTATAAAACACTATACATTATAAAATAGTACTCACACTGTGAATATCACAACTCAAAACTTAACATGTTAATTGTTTTATAGTGTGATGACCGCACAGGCAAACAGACGTCAAATGACATGCCCAACAGACGACGACCAACATTCATGTAGGTGGAATTAAGGATCTTTTTCTTCTTTCTGGTGTCTTTCTTCCTCTTTTTTCTGCCACCAAAGAATAAGGAAGACTAATATGAAATTTATTCTCTATAGTCTTTCACAGTGGCCAGATCTAACCACAACAAAACGGAGAAAAGATTGGAAAAAATTATTCCATGGTAGCGACATCATCTTCGCTTCGATGTCGTCGTCCGGAAATAAAAGTCTCCATGTCGTCATGTTGATGAAGATGGTGACGTCTAAGTTGTTGTCCTCATCTTCAACGGAGCTATCATGGAGAAGACGATTTCACCCTTCTCCTTCAGCATATAATCTGGTTCTACTATGTGACACACAGATGATCATTCGGTGAGGCCGTGACTTGACTACATGTCAATTGGCCAAGGTATCGGAGTTCATTGTATAAACTACTATGACTATGTGATGCCCAATAGATGACCCTACACCCTATTTACTATATAGTGGACCATATTTTGACATATTCCCTTCTTACTGATAGAAAACTAACATGTATAAGATCATCATATGGTCTTTTGTGACTATGTAACTCCCTATATTGATGATTTTAATTATGTCTACATCTGAGTCATTTTTTTTCAATGGTTAGCAGAGCCTTTTTATCTAACTATGTGGGTTCCCTTGCTCATTTTGAGCTTCTCTTTCACCCCAGGCATGAGACACATAAAGGGAGATTGTGAACTATGTAAGAGCCATCTAAGAGTAGATTACAAGTTGGCAGGGTGTGCTTAGTGTACATATGATGTTCTCGGTTTAGATTTTATCAAAGCGTTGTTGAAGACTTGTACTCTAGTTGTTTGTCAGCATCTCGATGCACCGATGAATGACTTCTAGGTGAAGCTTCTTGCTAGGCTAGCTCCTATTAACATACTCGGTTTGAGATCCAGTTATCAGTCTAAGTGAAGTTTCTTGTGGGGATCGAGACTCCTATAGTCCTATTAGCATAGAATGCCATCTAAACAGGCTAGAATTTTATACGTAAAATTAATAAAACCAGAGCTATTTTTATTCAGAATCCGGATTCTTAAATCCCATCCAAACAGTGCCGCCGTACATCCTGCATTAATTTGAGGTTGATTTGCGTGGAACTTGACTCTGATCTTACAGACAGGTGGACATTTGTTGCGCATGAGTGCACATGACTGCATCCAACAGACCAAAACCGCCGACCACAATGCTTGCTACAGTACTATTTGCCGCCATCTAGCTAGCTAGTCGGCTCTGGTTGCTCGTTCAACGGTGTGCCTCAAAAATGGTTTCTCGAACTTGATTTTTACTTGACTTATTACGTGACTGCGATGTGGATTTTTCTTTGAATAATGGTCTTTTTTGGGCG
>CM039139.1:11608930-11622400 GCA_022036555.1 Microstegium vimineum | reverse complement strand
TCGCAATAGTCATGGGACCATGCCCCCTCCAACCGACGATGCAGTGGTGGTTCCCGGCGCTCCTCCGCCGCGCGGCGCGGCGCGTCTCTTTTCCTCGTCCACCCTCCTCTTCGACGACACGCGGGAGCAGGTGCGTCATGTGCTCGCCCCCTCCCTCCCTCGCTTGACCCAATTCCTCCCCCGACCTCCCTTGCTCCCCACCACTAGTTCAGAGAGAGTGCGCAAGTTCGTGCAGGAGCCCATCTTGTCGCACGCAGCAGCCATCGACGCCTCCATCGGCGTCGTCGGCCTCTGTTAGGATGGGACACGCAAGGAAATGAAGAGTCACATTTATTCTATTCTGTGATTGTGAATCGACTTTTCCATGGCTCCGTGCGATGTTGGCTGCTGGTGACTCTCGTCTCGATCTCATCTCGTTGTACATAGCAAGCCGGCAAAGGCGCAAAGCTGAGCATAGCGCAGAGATGAGTCCCACACAGGCAAAGAGCGAGGCAAACGCCACTGCGGCAAGTTGCCAAGGTACAGTAAATCTCCTGATCTCCAATGTCCACTATAGTACTACGTTTAGTAGTTTATTTATTTATTCCTTTGACCGTTTAACTGATTATAAATAGTTGTTAATTCTGTGGTTAATTTCCTCTCCAATTTTTACCTTTATTAGGCAGTTAACATTTGATCAAAGATTCAAGATGAAAAGATCTAGAGCGATGATGGGTTTTTTAAGCCAAGATCAATCTCAGGCAATGACAACGGTGAAAACACTAATGCAGTCAGCATATAGAAGTACAGTACAATCGACTGAGAAGCATACTCCCAATCAAGGTACTTCTATTCCCTCTCTAGCTGAACCAGAATTTATGTAGAATTAGGTTAGTGGAGATGTAACAAAATTTGTGGAGATGTATTAAAGTACTTTCTTTTATGTTAGTAGACTTATGCTATGTTATTTTGTCATGTTGATACACAGTGTCGAGGCCTATGAAGGCATCAAGGCATGGAGCCATGATGATGCCTTGGCGGGTCCGCCCCCCCCCCCCCCCCCCCCCTTTGTCCGGATCCTGGCTACGGCCTCTGTTAGGATGGCCATATTCATATATATTGTTGCTGTTATGTGCCTTATTATTCTGAAATTAGTGCCCCCATTTCTTTTCTTTAGAGCTTAGCTGAGGCATTATGGCCAAGTCAAGCAAGAAGTCCAGTGTTGAGGTTGCACCTGCTGCTGCTTGAACTTGATGAGATATAAGGTAGTCATTTTAGGGGATGGCTAGCATCAAAGATTTTATACTCATTCTATGGTTGAATTACTCTGTAAAATATAAATTTTCATAACTAAATTTTACATAAAATTATTGAGTGAGATTTGAATTAGCATTCTTGTTAATAAGTGATTCGAGATACCTTCTGATGCCTCCTATAAAATGGATAAAATAACCACTAAGCTTAGTAGTTCTAGTTGTGATTTATGAATCTCCATTGAGTAGTTAATGGATTCAGGTTGACCTTTTGTCGACATAGTTAGTATGGTTTGAATCCTACTAGTATGTTTGGAAATATGGAGCCTCCAAATCAAATACTGAGGGGTTTCCTTACATAGAGGGATACTGAGGGCTTGTGGTATTTTTTTAGAAAGATGAATCATGTGAGGAACATAGATGATGTATTAGGGAAAGCAGATATGCACTTAGTTCCCTTATGTGCCTCTGTTATGTATATGTCAGATTTATCAAAACTGCTTCTATGCAGCAAGCGTTGCAGCTGCCTGCCTACAATTACTATTCTTTGTAGTAGAAAATAAGTAGTAGCAACTGTTGTACCTGATTCAAAAGCACAGTTGAGCAGGTCCCATGAGTTGCAGAAAACGATCTGATCCAATCTCGATGCATATTAATATCTTCTTTTTTGGTACTCATCATTTTCTACTTGATAGCAAGCAACTTGGTCTTCGTTTCTCATCATGGGTTTAGCAACCTTGATTATTCTGTGGACTGTTAACTGTACAATGTTAGTCTTAAAGAAATATTCTAACTAGTGTTTTTCAATTTTTCATGTATTGAATGAATTTGCTTTTTTGCTGACAGTTTCTTGTTACTTGAACAATGTGAGCAAATCCGATGTATGAATCGAAACTACACCATGTTGGGATTTCCTATGAAAGCTCACCTATGGCATAAGGTATGTAAAATTTATTTATCAAGTTATACTCACCCTCTGCTGGTGTAGTACACTAGACTTGCTTTTTCAGAATTCATAAATCGCCTACTTAGAAAGACAATGTTGCCTAACCAATGAAACTTAAATTGTCTAAGATAATACAACTGATATTAGGTGGGGCTGTGGGTTGCAACCTCAGTTTCACCATGCAACAATGCCTGAGTGTGTTGGAAGTGAGCTCGTTTGCTCTGGGCACGCCTCTATCGCGACACTTGCATGTTGCATCGTTTTCCTTATCGCGCACCGATGAGAGGGGTGGACAACGACAACGTTGTTGTTCATCCTGGCCCCTGAAGCTTATGCGGCTGCTGAACGTGCCAAACCGCAGAAGTGGCATCTTGTGGTGTCCATCTGTGCAAGCATGAGCTTTTGTTTTTTTCCCGTCTCAACCGAGGAGCAGATTGTGGTGCTAATCATGTTTATTTGGATTTTGGGATTAAAAAAAACGTCATATAGTGGCGATGTTAGCACATAAAGTCTCAGTTTCGTTTATGCCCTGCTTTGGCTATAGCTACCTGCACTATACCTTACTTTCCACTTCGTCCACATATAGAATTCAACCTCAACCTCAACCTAATTATTATCCCATGGAAAAGTCAACCTCAGTTTCACCATCACTGAAGTTATAGAATTTAGAGTTCCCCAAATCTCTTGTCCAAGTAGCACAAGATAAAGCTTAGTGCAATTACATATTGGAATTTTTAATACACTGTTTGCACCAACAAACTGATATAGTCCTGCTGCAAATAATCACCATGTGAGTGCAATATGTACAGTCTCTCCTCATCCCACACAACCTGACTAGTATTTTCACTAAACATTTGGTCTGTGTTAGTCGTGTTGTGCTGTAGGGACATTAATGATCCATCTCCAAGTGATATCACCCGGGCCAACAAGTGGACCAGCAACCAGAATCATGGTCTCTACATTCAAATACTCCTGGTCATCTACTAATTGTGTCAATAAGCCCTGTGAGTTGGGACTGTGCTGCAATTCCTCATCCCAAATCACATCCACAAGAGATACTTCATTGAATACTTTAAAGAAGCACACTCTGACAACTTGGAAGTGTAGAGGAAAGTTTCATCCTCTGCCAGTGATGTTGCTCTTCCCTCAGTACGTGTTCCATCAGACACCTCTTGTGTGCCTACCTTGGATGTCACTAGATTCATTGACTCAACACACTCATGCATTGTTGCATGGTTATCCTCAACGTATTTCAGGAAACTCATGCACAGCTTCAATGCCAAACTCCAACAGACATGGAGATCCACTGACATGAGTGAGAACATCATATGTAGGTGGTTCAGCGTTCGGCTTTTGCTCCTCACCAATAAGGTAATTACTGCCTGTGTTTCGCTTTTACAAATAAACACAAATACTATACTTGATTTTTCATAATACATATATTGCCTATTTAGAAATATATAAATTGCCTATTTAGAAATACATTGTTGCCTAATGAATGACACTTAAATTGTCTAACAAAATAGACAATAGAATAGCCTAGTCAAAATAGACAATTTAAGTGTCATTTGTTAGTCAATTTAAGTGTAATTTGTTAGGCAACAATGAGCTCCTACATATGCAATTTAGCCTTTTGTTGCAGATCTGAAGGTAGCTCATTAAGATGGTTCCTTGCATGCAAAGTAATGAAATGTGAGTTGCTATATCATGACATGTAGGCAACAAATTGACACATGTCATCTTTGTTTTAACTTGCTAGATGCAGGCCATGTACAAAGGAGCAAGCTACAAACCATGGACAACGAAGCTGCGCAAATATGTCTCCTAGGAACTTAGATATTTTGTGCTTTAGAAAACAACAGGACAACAGATGTAAATGTGTTCTTCACCGATGGGATGACAATTTAAATTAAACTTAGAAAAAAGCTTACTGCATGTGCCCATTTTTTTGTGAAATATTGCAAAATATATATTTACACCTGTAGTACCTAAAAGCATTTGTTTGGACGTGATTTGCTTTATCGCCATAATAACTGTGGTCTAGGCATGTGTCAGTGCAAGTCACTTGGATACATACGATGTGAAAAAGTTTCTTTCATCCGCAACCAACATGACTAGCATCATTGCCAAAAAAGAATATAATAACTGTACTTTTTACTAAAAAAGGTAAGGCCGTGCAATAGCTTATATTACGGTCGGCCGTAGTTTAGCTGCTCCCTTAAAGGTAAAGCCCTCTTGTAGAAATTCAAACTTCTTAACACATGAGTTCATTAGTGATTATCTCTAAATTTAACCCACCTTGTATTAGAGCTTTTGATATTTTTAAAAAAATAAAGTACTCTAAAATGTAAAGCCCTCTTGTAGAAATTCAAACTTAACACATGAGTTTATTAGTGAAAGTAATTATATTGTCTTAAAGGGCGCAGCCTTGCCGCACGTGCTTTGGACGACTCCCCTGAATCTGGGTTAATGTAGAATTTGGTGTTTGTGCGTGGATAGCAGGACATATTAAAATTGATTTAATGACACAGTTCACACATAACTCTATTCGCTAGAACTACTTCCAACTTGTTTTAACTTGTTTCAGTTTATTCTCTCACAGAAAACTATTCAATCAGTCAAAATCAGTCGGCTTATGCCGAACAGAGTAGACAAGTGAATTTCACCCCTCTCGAATTTGCTCTTTGAGACAATATAATGATTTGATTAATAACACTGAAGAGTACATCGCCTTATGATATGATATCACAAAATAATACGGGATAGTATTTTTATTTGAGAAAAAAAAACACTAGTACATCGCCTTATCCGTTTGCTTACTAGAACCACATATCCATCACAAAATAATACGGGATAGTATTTTTATTTGAGAAAAAAAAAACACTAGTACATCGCCTTATCCGTTTGCTTACTAGAACCACATATCCATTAGTCAAGATAGGTAATGGTGACAACTAAGTCGTAGTGGTGGGAGTTGACGGTAAGTAGTGAGTTAACTACTGTTATGATAGAAATCAGGTATCAATGAAAATTGTCTCTATTTTTCATCCTCAACCCTCTGAAGCTATTTGTCCGATTTTTAGGAGAACCGTGATAGGAGACTAGGAAACTCAATAAACGTTAGTTCAATTTTAAAATTTAAAATCAGGTGTTCTTTGGTGGAGCAAGGAATTTAATTATAAATACATAGGGATCAATAGAAGATAATAGAGGTTGATGTGGCTTCACAAAATTGCAGAAAAATATGTTAATGCACATATAGATATAGATGATACATATTGTGTGTTTATTGTCAAAAGATGTTAAAATAAAAAAATGCAGAAAATGCGTTAATGTACATATAGATACAGATGATATGTGTGCTGATTGCCAAAGGATATTAAAAGAAAAAGATAAAAAAAATTAAAAAGAAATAAAATGGTATGAACTTCTATTTAGTGGTATATCTAAAAGCCCATTAATTCAGCCCAAGCCCACGTCTCGTCGCATCCATACGTTTCTTTACCCTGACGCTGCTGCGCATCCGCCACATCCGGTCATCCACCGCCGTTTCTTTGTCTTCTTCCCAGGCGACGGAGCCGGCGCTCAGGCTCGGCTCGAGGCGACGGCGGGCAGTCCCAGGCTCGGCGGCGGCGTCAGCGGCTCCCCTCCCCCCCCCCCCCCCCCCCCCCCCCCTCTCGCCCTCGCCTCCGTCTTCCGCACACCGGCCGGCGACCCTGCGTACGCACCTCCCTCTCCACTCCCGCCTCCTCTGGACCGTCGACGGCGCCCGGGCCCGGCCCCTGCGGCTGCCCTGCGAACCGCGCGCGGCCGACGGGCAGCGGAGCCAGCAGCCGCTGCTCCACCAAGGGGTCGCGCAGCTTTGGGAGCGCCGCTTAGCGCTGAAGCTTGTGCTTAGTGCCCGCCTTTTGGAACCTTGGCATGGGCATTTGACCACATAGAAATAGACCATAGATAATTCATTTTTTTTCCCAGTGGCGTTTTCCATTTTTATTTCTTGTTTACCTGTTTTTGATATAGTGTTGTTTTGCTTCGTAGGCCGTAGGGAGAGCAATTTGGGTCTCAAATATTTAAATATTGCTAGAGATGTTGGGTCATGGTCTAGCAACCGATCCCTCAAGAACCTTACGACGTCCAGTTACTTCAAGGGTATCAAGTGCACCCTTAGGGCTTGTTTCTTCGTTGAGTTTCAACAGGGATGCAAGGAAAAGAACAAAATCTTCATCAATGTGGATAGGTTAGGTTTCTTACACTTCTTGCGACTCAACCTCAAAGCTTTCGTCTAATTACTGCCGTGATTGAGAAATACAATTTCTCATCCAAATCCTTCAATGCAGATACTCGAAGTACATCACTTCTTTCTGTTATGCACCAAGAAATGCCAGAATCACACCACTGGCAACTGCATCGTTTGGGGATATGGCTGATTCTTCAACTCGTGAGTATTTGGTACCCACATGTATGACAAGAGAGTCTTACATAATTAGTTTATGTATACTTGAGATTGTTTGTCACTTTTTTCATATTGAATTTCAATAGACCTGAGGTAAGGCTTTCTAAGGAACATCAAAGTAGCAACTTGTTCTCCAGAATAATTCATCTTACATAAACATTAAATGCTGTCATTGTCATGTGCATCGTATTTGACATCCATGTATGTAGGCCTGTAGGGAACAACTAACTTTGGTAATCAGTATCACCTGTTTCTGTCCCAACCTTGTTTTATAGATTACATGTACATGTGACTGACCTTTTGATTTTGTTGTTTGTAACAATTCTTCTGTATGATAATCCTTGAGCATCCTTTTTGAGTTTTGACTGCTTGATTTTATTTCAGCTATCTTTCCCAGAATCCAAGTTAAGGATCCATATCAGCGTATTGGAATCAGCAGGGAAGCATCAGAAGAAGAAATTCGAGCTGCTAGGAACTATCTGATAAGCAAGTATGCAGGACACAAGCCAAGTGTTGATGCAATTGAGTCTGCCCATGATAGGATTATCATGCAGAGTTTCTTTGATAGGAAAAAACCAAAATGGAATTTCAGGAAAAAATTTAGGGATCTTAGTCAGTCACGTGCAGTGAAGGCTATTGAAGGCAGATTTCAAACACCACGTAGCAAAGTCATATGGCAGACAGCTATTGCTTTTATCTTGCTTGGAGTGCTTACCTTTGCTTTCCCTACTGAAGAAGGACCAACCCTCCAGGTGGCCATCTCTTGTGCAGCAAATATCTATTTCATTTATCAGAGGGTCAAAAGTGGATGGCGAGCATTCTTTTATGGGTATGCTTTCTTCTTATTGTAGGATTTTAGTTTATTATAAGTATACATATGCATTGGCCTATGATTTGCTCTTAGTACAATTGCATTTGTTTTGGATTCATTTACTCTGTATATTAGATATGGTGCCACCATTTTTAGTCTGTAGCATTTTCTTCCCATTGCGAAAGGTTTGTTTTTCATCAATAAATCAAATTATGGTACTTGAGCCTGACAACCTAACCTACAATTCTAGTACAGTAGGACATCCCACCAGAAGACTATTTCTTAGCTCCTGGCAGCAGTGCTAAGTACGTCTGCTGTGGTGACAATGGTTTGTCTGCCACTGTTTTCAGGCTGTACAAGCCAGATATTTGGTGGTGCATATTTTCTCACAACTATTTTGAATTTTCTCATATCCGGCAAGCTAGCAAATGCAAAATAGATGATCTCCTTATCTAATCCTTATCTGGTAGTCATGAACTTCTTCGACTGATAGGTCTGTTATTTCAAAATATGCTGGGAGATGTATTTATGTTCCTGTGACTGTATTGCAGTGGTCAATGGTAGAGCTTGGACTTAACAACTTAGCACTTTAGTTTGGAAGTAGAGATTATTGTAAACATATATATTTTAACATTGTAGGTTGGCCTGCAGATATATCGTTGTTATGATAATTTACAAGTTAAGATTTTAGCTGTGTGATAGAAGTTAAGAGGCTACTGAATGGAGTAGAAACTATAAATCACAGCAGCAGTTATTTCAGCTTCTAAATGGTCACTCCATGGAGTGGGAAATAGGTCATTTTTTCCTAATACAGTACTATAACTTTGCCAAGCTTGGAGCAAACCACAGACTTGACAACTTTTCTGTGAAAGTTTTCTTAACCAGAATATTCAAGAGGACCTGTTCTTATCAGCTCATGCTTCCACACAATCTCTTTGCTGGTATAACTTATGGTGTCACAGGGGCAGAGCGAGAGCCAATGCTGAGTGTGCTGCAGCATGGGTCCAGCCAAGTTTATCTTTTGTAAATATTTGTAGGTTTAGATCCAAAACGCTAGAATTTGGTCCAAATTATGGTAATGCAGCTCCTGTCCACTAGCACAGGCCTGGTTAGAAGCTATTTCTAGCACCACTGTTCCTTGGTGTTCACCGATAGATCAACCTCATGCCTAGTTGCTCAGTAGTGTGCGGAGGCCTGTCAACTTGTTGATGCTAATAATGCCAGTCCATATTTGAATTAATATGTCAGTTTTCTGATGCATAAGCATACAAAAGTTGTGTGCAAATTCTTGTGGATGTAATTGACAGAAAATGACCAATTGGGCACAATTGACGTCAATCAACTCGATTAGTCAATATGACTGCAGTCCTCGTACCCACACCCCGTTACTGTAGTCACTGCAGTTGTACTGTGCATGGCAAGGAAAAGTGGTTGTGCTGCCTTTGCATTTGTTTGGATATTCTGTCGGCTGAGTGGCTGATCAATCTGAATCGAAGAAGGAACCATTTCTTTACTGAATGTATTAGCTGACTTCAGTTGATAACTTGATGCTTCTGCCTCTGTCGCAAACTCGCAATAGTTGACTGGAATTTTCCTATAGCTTCGAGATTTTCTTCTTATAACTAGGTAGTAGTACCTTGAGAACCTCTTCTGTGAAATGAAACTTTTGAAAATCCACAAAAATGTCACTACTGATATGTTGGTAGTGACTGGTGTATTTATTACGGAATTCTAGATCCTGTGAGCCAGATTGCCCTAGTAGGTAGATATTTGTAATTGAACACTGCAGTAGCTGGCATTTCCTAGAATTTGTTTAGTTTGGTTTGGGTCATTTTGGGCTTATTATAATCTTGTAAATGGGCCCACCAACATTTTCTGTCAATTCACTGTAACTGCTATAGCTGAGATTAACATACACTATTCTCAGTGCTTGCTTTAGTATTCTTTTACAAAAAGTAAGCAGTCTTTGGCATCTTAATTTGTGAATATTAACCTTTGTTACATTGCTTTAGGTGATTCGTTTAAAAGAAAACTTTATTTTTTTTTTTTTTTTTTTGGTAATATTGTATTCTGCTTTAGGTGGTTCCTGACGATGTGGTTTATGTGATCTTTCAGGTTTGGTTCTTTCTTTGCTTCCTGGTTCCTTGGCACCTTCTTGATGGTATCTGTAATTCCTCCTATACTCCCCGGTCCAAGAAACTTGGAAGTGAGCACCGCGTGTGTTACTTATGTGCTCCTTTTCATATCTTCAACCTTCTTGAAGTAAGAGATCTTCGTGTTTCCATGTTAGCCCAAAGCCCTGCAGAAGTTATAAACATGGTATCCTGCTTCAAATAGCTTGTACAATCCATCGGCTTTTTCTTTGTTTGTTTCACGTTCATGGAGTTGGAAATGCTAGTTCCTTGGTGAGTTGATAATAGTTTTCAGGTTGCAATGTGAGATGTAGAACTTTTTTTTTTTTTGGCCTTGGCCAGTGAGACCTTAAGCAGAGTCTAACACCTCTTGTAGGCATTTTCGGTTGATGTATTAAATACAGTTTGTTATCGAATAGATCATATAAGATAACATCCATGCGATTTGAACTGCTGAAGTCATTGGTCGTCGTTTGGATGAACATCACGTCACCTCGGAACATTACAATCCGTTCTCCCTGAATGCTGCGGCTCAACTGTTCTGATCGCGTTTGCAAGATAGGAACTGGAGAAGGATATCTTAGGTTGCTGCTACGCCTGATGCCCTGATCCGATCTTTTTTTTTTTTGAGACAATACGCCTGATCTGATCTTGGTATCGCTCGAGTTGTTTCGCTGGCTTTGTCGTCTCATAATAATGTGCAGCTCATCTGATATTTGGTGATTGGCAAATCGTCATCTGTTTCGGTTATCCATTATCTAAGGAGTGAAAGTCCGTGACCCATAGCCACTAGTGTCTGGAACAATTGGTGCAACTTACTAGTACTTAGGTGCTGTTTGGAAGTACCTAACTAAAATTTAGCTAATTAAAATTTTAAAGTTAAACTTTAGCCAGCTAAAAATTATTCTAACTATTTGGTAAAAAAAAGTTCTTCCAACTAATTAACTAAACTTAGCCGGGTCTTTGGATGCGTTAGCTAATAGACTCATTTAAATTTTAGCTGGCTTTAGCTAGGTTGAAGTAACTAAACTTAGTTAAACTTTAGCTGGAGTTTTAGCTAAGTTGTTTGGATGTGAATGACAATATTATTAACATCGCTGGTGGTACTCGACTGCTAATGGCCTACTACTACTACATACACATGGTCCACCTAGGGCATAATGAATAGCTTCTGCGGCAGGCAGTCTTGTTGCATGTGTAGCATGTCCTGATGCCGCGGGAGATGCCGATGTTGACGCATTGATCTTTTGCAGTTGCAGAAGGCACATTGCACAGGACAGGCGTCAGTCACAGGGAAGGATGTCCTCTCCCAAAATCCAGTACTAATATTTTACTAACAAGCCCTAATCACTGTGGAGGATAGAGTCATGGAGAGTTGTTGGCACACGATGGTGTCCGTTTTAGTCAGCTACTTTTCGCGCCTACCCATTAATGATCCAAGTCACAAAAGAGTGGTTTCCTTTCGTTGATCGTTGCAATCTGTGTTGACTCGTCTGCTTGGGCACAGTGGTCCTCTATGATCTGTGCTCGAATCTCAAGCGCTTCGTCGAATGCAGATTGCGTTTGACGAGTGTCACTGTTGCCCTTATCATCGTGGAATTCGGCTTCAGGAGCAGTGGCATTTCTGCCATATTTCAGCGACAAGATAGCTAGACGATAGGTGTGTATGCTCGCACATTGCTTTCTTATTATGATCTTATCTACAAGAAGTAAGACTGCATCTCTTGCACGGCGCGAGTACTGGCTGTGCTTGCGTGACACCAGTTTTGTACGTCCCAAGAGGGTTATGTGCACTCCAAAACTAGATAAATATATACTAGTAGTAAAAGCGACGGACGGAGGTAATCACGCCTGTAATGTATATGTGCAAATTGCAATGACACACGTTGTTATCTTCTTCTTTTTCCCCCTTCAGATTCAGATATCGTTCTGATACCTTGTGCGACATGGCCACCAAAGCGATCTCGTCTGTCTGTCGCCTTCACTGATCTGTCCATGCCTTCTTCTTTTTTCTCTCTCTCTTCTCTGTCCATCCATTCATTCGTTCGCTCGTGGCCTCATCAGACAGAGCAGTACGTGGTGGGGGCAGTGGTGGTGCCTAAACGGCAGCGGCACTCTATAGGAACCAGTGTTTTCAGCGATGCCCACTGAAGAACACGAGGACGCAACGAATGTGGCCTATCCTTTCGGCGTCCCATTTCATCGCGAGTCAGATGCCTGTCGCGCGGCCTTCCAAGGGACGCTAGCTAAAAGCCGTGCCGTGCTACGGCGCTGCCATCGTCCGTCCGTGTCGGCGTCGCCCCGGATGATCTTGCAAACAAGCATGAGTCCGCGTCAGCGTCACCCGCGCGCGCCGTGCTCATCCGCTTTTGCCGGATTCGTGGGGGGATGCGGATAGATGCGAGTACTCTCGCTCGTCGTGCGGACCGATCCATCTGCCGAGAAAGGGAGTGTTTTCGAATTCCGACCGACCTGGTGATTGAGCCCCTGTCCGTGCTTTGCTAACCCTTCCTCCAAGCAAAAACTCGATCTGTGGTGCGGGTGGTGTCTACAGACTACTCTGATCCAATCCAGCCCAACCCACGCGACGAATCGCGTTCGCTGACGACGTCACTTGCCCAGGTTTCCTTCCACACCCAAACCTCCGTAGTCCGTACCCCGTCTTGTCAGTCGATGATAAGGCTAATCAGAACCAAATTTATTAGACGCGTAGGTAAACAATCAAGGGAAGAAGAAGGTGACGTGCAGCAACAGTCCAAACGTAAGTGTCCAGGCCGGCCGCGGCCAACTGCCGCTTCGGCGGTGTCTTCCTCCGCACCGCGCCATGGTGCCCGGCGGCGCGCACGCCGCCAAGGGACAGGAATCGAGTTGACGCCGAGAGAAAGAGAGCGCCGGCGCTGTACACGTCCACACACTACGACGAGACTGGTGACCGGAGGACGCCACCGCACAGGACACCGAGGAGTGCTTCGGATCCGCGTGTCAGGACGCGGAGCGGATGGGGATGCGGAGGCACAGCGACGCCGCAACGACAGAGAATGGGAGGCAACGGTGACGCCGCAACCGCAGCTGGGTTTTTTGCAGCAGCGGCGTCTCGTGCGTGCGACCTCTGAACATTCTGCATGCGACACCAGTCGCGTTCTCTGTCCGTTTCGGCAGGACAGACAGTCACGAATCTTTTGGGTTTTGGCACCCCCATTCTCTGCTCGGATCAGAAATCCGAGGGTATCATTCAGGGCATTCACTAGTCAAGGTATCTGGCCGTCCAGACTACAATTTTTTTTTAGTTTGCTGGCACTAAAGGAGTACTAGTATCTAATATAATACTCTGGATCACAATGTGTCTATTATTGCCAGGCAACGAGCACCGGACCGCCATCACGTACTATGTAACTCGGTTGGGAGCTGCGACTGCAAGCACCATGGTTGGCGGCGGCTGTTCTTGAGTTTCTGGCACGAGGAGGACGTGGTGCCATTGACTCCGAGCTTCAGTGGGTTAGGCACCTATAGTAGGTTAGGATTCGCTGCCGCCATTCTCAGTTTTCAGACAAACAGACAGACAGAAAGGCAGGCAGACACGTCCTGTGGCCACCTCCCGAGCTAGTTAGTTTCGGACAGGTCAACGTGATGGACGGGGACAAGATACGCATCGCCACTGATCAACACTAGTCCTACAAGGCATGCTTTTTTTTTTTTACTAGTGATGAGTAGTGAGATCGAGCGAGCACTAGTGCCATCGATTATGGTAGCACACACTTGTATACACAGTTCATGTAAGTTGGCGTGTTTGGTTTATGATATACTCCGTACTGCATCCGGCCTCTTGAAATTCAAGAACTGCTGCTCTGGTGAGAGTAGCAGTTGCATCACATGATTCCCATGAAAAGAGACAGTAG
>CM039139.1:11586195-11598896 GCA_022036555.1 Microstegium vimineum | reverse complement strand
GGGTTTTCATGAAAAACTTTGAATACCAAAGTTGCTCAAAATTTCATGATCTACTTTTTGTCAATCCACACTTTTTCAAAATCGGCCTAGAAATGAAAGTGCATTTTTGAAATTTAAAATCCTTTTAAAAAGGATTTACCCCCTTTTTAATTACTCTAAAAACTGGAATAACACTTGAAAAACTGTAAACACAACAAATGCAATTGGAACAGAGCTCTACAAACTTTGCTTAAACAACCATATGCAAATTCTTTTTAGATTTTTTAAATCATGTTTAGGGTTTGATTTAAACCCCTCTCGGAATTAGGGTTTGAAATAGAATTTGAAAAATTGAATTTGAAAACATAGTCAACATTCAAATAATTGAATCAAACTCAACCAAGTAAACTCATTTTAATTCAATGCATAGCAAGGTTCTCAATCAAGTGAATGATGCTTAATGCATATGATGACATGATCAATTTTTTTACTAAGCGCTTAACACCAGGGGTATTACAACCCTTCCCCCTTAAAGAAATCTCGTCCCGAGATTTAGGAGTGAAACAAAGTAATGGAAAAGGAAATGTGTCAAGCACCTTCTCTTTTTCATTTCTCATGTTACAACTATGACCAGGTCTTACAAACAACTCAAACTATAGAAGCATAAAACTTTAGGAAATTCTCTAAAAGATAATTTTCAGATTCCCAAGTAGCTTCTTCTTCTGAGTACTGATTCCACTGAACCTTGTAGAACTTGATGGTCTTGCGACGAGTAACTTGATCTTTCCGATCAAGAACCTTTACAGGATACTCGGAGTATGTCACATCAGGTTCTAGCTGCACCCCTTCAACTTCCACGATTGTATCCTTAACTTGAAGACACTTCTTCAACTGGGATACGTGAAACACATCATGCACTACCGAAATATTTCCAGACAACTTCAAACGATAAGCCACATTGCCAATGCGTTCTAGAACTGGGAATGGACCGAAATAGCGAGGTGCTAACTTGCCTTTCCACCCAAACCGTGAGATTCCTTTCATAGGTGTGACCTTTAAGTACATGTGATCTTCGGGTTGGTATTGGAGTGGCCTTCTTCTCTTATCAGCATAGCTCTTCTGCCTTGACTGAGCTACTTCGAGATTGATGCGAATTTGTTTAACTTTATCTTTAGCTTCCTTAACTACGTCGACACCAAAGAACTCATGTTCCCCGGG
Organism: Microstegium vimineum; assembly: GCA_022036555.1. Classification (NCBI taxonomy): domain Eukaryota; kingdom Viridiplantae; phylum Streptophyta; class Magnoliopsida; order Poales; family Poaceae; genus Microstegium; species Microstegium vimineum. The sequence continues at coordinate 11,597,699 of CM039139.1, read as the reverse complement.
TTCTGACCAATTAAGAGGAGTTCTGCAACCTCGACCATACAAAGCTTCAAATGGCGACATTTTTATGCTTTGCTGGTAACTATTGTTAAAGAGAACTCTGCCAAAGGTAAACATTCATCCCACTTCTCAGCAAAGTTAAGCACCACAACACCTCAACATATCTTCAAGAACTTGGTTTACTCGCTCAGTTTGGCCATCAGTTTGGGGATGATAAGTCGTACTGTAGAGGAGCTTAGTATCAAGTGATTCATGGAGATGCCTCCAGAAAGCTGAGACAAACTGAGTCCCATGATCAGATACTATGGTTTTTGGAACACCATGAAGACTTACTATTCTTGATAAATATAGCTGAGCATACTTCCCAACATGAAAAGTAGTCCTCACTGGTAGAAAATGAGCAGATTTGGTCAAACGATCCACGATTACCCAGATGGAATCATAACCATCTGAGGTTTTAGGTAAACCTACGATAAAGTTCATACTAATGTCTTCCCACTTCCAAACTGGAACTGGCAAGGGTTGAAGCTGACCTCCAGGTTTCAAACGCACTGCTTTCACTTTCTGGCAAGTATCACACTTAGCCACATAGCTTGCTATTTCAATCTTCATCTTAGTCCACCAGAACTTTCGCTTCAGATCCTGGTACATTTTATTGCTTCCAGGATGAATGGACAAACGAGAAGTGTGAGCTTCATCAAGAATAGCTTGCCGCAACTCGGGAAATTTGGGCACCACAAGACGATCTTTGAACCAAAGCACATCGAATTCATATAACTTTAAACAAGTGGGTGTCCCAGATTTCACCTTTGCCTTAAGATGTGTGATGACTTTATTGGTCTTTTGAGCCTCGATAATTTGATCATGAATGCTGGGTTTCATCGATATGTTAGCTAGAATGCCATGTTGAACCATAGATATGCCTAGCTTTTCTAACTCATAACACAGTGTGGAATTTACCATCTTTAGGCTCAGACAGTTGCAACTACCCTTACGACTTAAGGCATCAGCTACAACATTCGCCTTGCCTGGATGGTAATGCACTTCAAGATCATAATCTTTGATAAGCTCTAACCATCTTCTTTGCCTCATATTCAACTCTAACTGAGTGAATATATACTTCAAACTCTTATGATCAGTATAGATATGACAAAGATTGCCCAGAAGATAGTGTCGCCAAATCTTCAAAGCATGGACAACTGCCGCTAACTCTAGATCATGAGTTGGATAGTTCTCTTTGTGCTTCTTCAATTGCCTAGAAGCATAAGCAATGACTCTTCCTTCTTGCATCAAGACACACCCGATACCGATACCGGACGCATCGCAATATATATCGAAGGGCTTTTCAATATTAGGTTGAGCTAACACTGGAGATGTAGTCATTAACTTCTTCAAGGCATGAAAAGCTTCTTCACATTCATCAGACCACACGAACTTGGTCTGGTTCTTCAGTAAACTGGTAATGGGCTTCGAGACTCGAGAAAAGTCTGGAATAAACTGATGATAATGACCAGCCATACCGAGGAAACTTCGAACTTGATGGACTGTCGTTGGTGTCTTCAAATCCAGAATGTCCTTCACCTTACTCGGATCAACTGCCACTCCTCCATTGGACAAAACATGCCCTAGGAATTGCACTTCTTTCAACCAAAACTCGCATTTGCTGAACTTAGCATAAAGTTGATGTTCTTGCAATCGAGTCAAGACAATCCTGAGATGGCGGGCATGTTCTTCTTCATTCTTGGAATAAATGAGAATATCATCAATGAAGACCACAACGAATTTGTCTAGCTCCGGCATGAACACTGAGTTCATCAGATACATGAAGTATGCCGGCGCATTGGTCAAACCAAACGACATTACCAGATATTCATAAAGCCCATATCTAGTGGTAAACGTCGTCTTGGGGATATCTTCGGGGCGGATCTTGATCTGATGGTACCCCGATCGCAAGTCAATCTTGGAGAACACTGTAGCTCCAGCGAGTTGATCAAAGAGAAGATCAATCCGCGGCAAGGGATACTTGTTCTTAATGGTCACTTCGTTCAAAGGACGATAGTCAACACACATACGGAGAGTATGATCCTTCTTTTTTACGAAAATAGCAGGACAACCCCATGGCGATGAACTAGGTCAAATGAAACCTTTATCGAGCAACTCATTTAACTGAGTCTTCAACTCTGCTAGCTCTTTAGGAGGCATTCGATAGGCCCTTCTAGAGATAGGTGCGGTGCCAGACTTTAACTCTATAGAAAACTCAACATCTCTATCGGGAGGTAAGCCAGGTAAGTCATCAGGAAAGACATATGGAAACTCACGTACTACTGGAATATCATATATCCCAACTGTCGTTATAGCACAGACTTTCTCCACTTCCCTCTTTGGCACCGAAAGCTGAATCAAGAGCTGAGATTTACTGTTTGGCACATCTACCTTGATAGTTCTGTTTAACACATCGATCACATCTTTGTGTTGCTACAACCAATTCATCCTCAGGATCACATCTAAACCCTGGTTAGGAAGTACTACCATGGTCGTGGGAAATATATGCCCACTCAGACTCAAAGATACCTTATAAACCAACTCTCTAGTTGAGATACGACCACCCGGTGTTTGCACATGAAAGTCCATTTTTAACTCAGACAAAGGAATACTATGCTTGAGCACAAATGACTTATCAATGAAGGAATGTGATGCACCAGAATCAAAGAGAATAACTGCAGGATGATCGTTGATAGGAAACATACCCTGCAATACTGGTTCTCCTTCCGACATTCCTTCACCGTGGGCATGAAACACCCGCCCAGTTTTCTGCTCACTCTTATTCTTCTGATTTCTAGCACTGCTACCCTGCTTTTGCTGCTGCTAATTCCCAGCAAACTTCTGATTGTACTGCTTCGGAAGAGGACACACATTGGAATAATGCCCCACCTTTCCATAGTTGAAACAAACACTGCTGGTTTGCTTGGCAGCCACTTGATTATTTGGACCAGAATTCTGTCTAGGGTACTGAGAACCCCCAGAGAATTGCTGCCCAGATTGCTGCTAAGGAGGACGATATTGAAAGCGATTATGGTTCTGAGGGTGGTAGATGATCTTCTGCCTCTTCTGATTACCACTAGAAGACCCAAACAACTCTCTTCTTCTTTGTCTCCCTATGGATGCGCAAAGAATTCTCAGCAGAGATAGCCATGCTCACCACCTTATGGTAGGTAGCATTAGGATTGTGATTGAGCATGGTGTGCAACTTAGTTGAGAGCCCCCTGAGAAACCACCTCTTCTTCTTAGCATCAGTACTGACATGTTCCACAGCATACTGTAAAAGATGATTGAACTTGCCCACGTACTGCATAACTGTGGAATCTCCTTGCTTCAAACTTAGGAACTCTTCCGACTTAGACTCCATGACACCATTAGGAATATAGTGTGCACAAAAAGTCTCACGAAACTCCGTCCAAGTGGCACGATGGCCCGCAGACTGCATAGCGGTAAAAGTCGACCACCAGGATCCTGCTGCACCACGAAGCTGCTGAGCTACAAATACTGGCTTCTGCACCTCTATGCAATTAATCAGCTCGAACTTCTGCTCTATGGTGCGGAGCCAATCATCAGCTTCCAAAGGCTCATCTACCTTAGTGAACACCGGGGGACGCGTGTCGGTGAAATCGACATAAGTCATCTCTTGATTATTATTGTGACCCCGGTTTTCATGACCACCTTGCTCAAAAGAGGCGAGCATTATTCGTTGAAACATTGATCAACACAGCCAAAGTTTGTGCCAAAGTTGGTGGTGCCGGGGGTAGATCAGGAATTCCCCATTTTGAGTCCCAGCATTGTTATGTTCAGCCATCTGTGTGCACAAACATACTTTTATTGAAAACACTAGCATAAAAGTACCAAAGTGCACAACATATATTACATGACCAACATAGCATACAAGGTGCTGATAACTAAAGAGTTCTGAAAGCGATAAAGGTAGATCATATTACACAAGATCCACTACTCGCATCGAACTATATAGTTAAGCGAAACATGATCTACTCGTCGTCACTAAGGACTACAACCTCCACCTCCTGCTCGTCCTCGACGATCACCACTGGATCTGGCTCTAGTGCAACTCCAACCTGAGCCTCAGGAGTGGGTGCAAAGAACTGGTCTGCAAAGGACAGGTCTGTCTGAACAAGCTCTCCAAGGTCCTCTGCCATGGCCTGCTGCTGGTACTCTGGGTTCATCATGTTGAAGAGATGATGAACCTCCTCATGAAGCACGCCGTTGTAGAACTCGAGGTTACCCGCATAGTGCTGCAGGTTGAGGTACATGTCGGACAGAAGGTGCTCTTGGTCCCAGGCTTCATTCCCCTCTCCCAAAAACTGGTACATGAGGTCCTCGGCGAAAGTCACCTCAGTCACCTTCTCTGCTAGCTGCTCCTCCTTCTCTGTCAGCTGTGCCTCCACCCCTGACAGCTGGGCCTCCTTCCCCACCAGCTGCTCCTGACACTCCTGCAACTCAGCCTTCATCGCCTCCACCTTGTCCTCAAGAGTGTCAGTCCTGCCAGCAAACTCATCCTTGTTTGCCTTCATCCGGCCCAGCTCGGTCCGCAGGTACTCGATCTTCGCCTTGCGACGAGCGCTGCGACTAGCACCCTGCTGGCTGCTCTCGCCATCGCCTCCACGTGACGCCAACCTGTAGCGGGGAATGCCCCGCGGTCCGGAGAACTTGCGAGCCGTGCACTTAGTCCTGGCCATCCTATAGACAAGATTTTTAAGAGACAAGTAAGTAACATGACAAATTTTAATTGATTAAGAACAAAATTTTAAACTCATCCCAAGTTGTATGATATGATGCATGTAACGTCCCTACGAATACGATAATATTTACATAACATATATATAGGGCATATACATAAACTATATTCATACCATCAGCTTGATATTCCTAAGAACTACTCTCCTAACCTTGGAAAGAGAGAAAAGATGAGTTAAAGAAATTTTTAGACTCAAATCAAATTTTAATTTAAGATTCAAAAATGTTTTGAAAACTTTTATAACTGCAAGATTGGTAATAAGGAGAGCTTTGATACCAACTGTGACAAAACCTCTTAAGATAGGGCCCACTTGCCAGGATTAATAGTCCATCCGACTTAATCCCAAACAAATGATCCAAACCTTAATTAGTCCGTCAGGTGTTGCCACTTTACAGCGGGTCATCCACCTCTTTCCGAACAGGATCTCCTCCTTACAAACATTGCAGAAGTAACACAATAATTTAATTTACATCAAAGTAGCGGAAATTTAAAGTCATATTACAAACTATAAGTTTTGAAACATAACTTAGTGTCATACGATATTATTACATCAAGCTGCTGATAGAGTTTAAACAAAGAACCAAGGTACTCTTGCCCAAGAGTCAAGCAAAGACTTTTCATTCATCATCTTCATCCACAGTAACCACGGTCATGCAGCACGAAGCCACACAGACCAAGCTGTGGCCCTCATCTGCAACAGGGGTTAACAAACCCTGAGTACGGGAGTACTCAACAAGACTTATCCGACAAAAGAAAATATTTGGTGGACAAAAGGTATGCAAGTCATAGGATTCAAGATGTGGTTTGCAAGAATCAAGTATTTTGCATAAATGAGCATTTGTAAAAGAATTGAAATTCATTTAATTCGTTCATAAGATTACTCAAGAACCGATCTAGATTTATGATCGATAACAAGGTAATAAACCAACCATGAAAAGAAACCATCAAGTATCCAATTCAAGTTTCATTAACTACGAAGAAAAAGGCAGGGTTATGTTTCCATATCCGAGAAACACGACGATTCGAACCGGTTAAACCTAGTTGGGACTTCCCTATCACACGACATATACAACACTAAAGCACGCATATGACTACTTTCCCTGGATCCTCTCGCCAAAACCGGGGTACACACTACTTTTCCCTGGTTCCGCCACCCGAGAGCACATTACACCTCCAACCAGTTCCTCGAACTTGGAGGGTACACACTACTCTCGTCATCTCTCCACTCCCAGTGCGGTTTGACCGTTCTTAAAACGAGAATAGCCAGAGTCCAGCTTCTCCAAAGATATATGATAAGTACTCCAAAGTCACAACCCTCAGCGTTTTACAACGGACGGTTCCTAATGACACAGGCGGAAAGAACCCGCTCACCAGTCACCACTGATGGCTCTCAAACACCGTGTCCGCCCGGTCTCGATTATTACTTCCAACCACATCCTTTCTCAAAAGCGCAAATGGCAGCTAAATAGATGATAAAAAATCAGGAAATAAAAAAATAAATTGTTTCCCAGAAAAATAGAAACAAAATTGGAAAAAGAAAATAAAAAAGGAAAAGAAAAAGACTCTCTGATGGACATGATAAACAAAGAAAAACAAGAAAGAACGCTTGTCCTTAAAAATAAAAACCTCAGTACATACGAACCTACATGATAGGATACGACGCCCGTTTATAAAAAACCAAAAACCTCTCGGTAAGTACCAAATTCAAGTGTATTATAGGAATTAAGAAAATATGTTCAAAGACACGGTTCGTTAGATAAAGATTATCTATTTTTTAGATTAGAATTAGAATTTGTATGAGTAATATATAAACATAAACTCAATATATTTTGGAATCAGACTCCATATCGTGCTAGATAAGGACTATTCTAACTTGAGATTATTAATTATATATATAAATCGGTACGGAACAAACTCTCCATTGTTCTGTAGTTGCAGGAATGCGGACAAAAAGAATGGATGGACGAAAAAATAGCTAAAATTTTTGCCTCTTTATTATTACTAGCAAATATGCTCGTGCGATGCAACGGGAATTGATTTTCTCTCTCTCGACTTTGATAATGTCGCCGCCCCGTGCATAGTCAAAATAAGGTTCACATGTAAAAATATCTTACTTGTTTGATTATATATGCTTAATAGTCATGGATGCCAACGTAGTGTCCTTTTAATTTTGATTTGGAGCTCTTTTGTTTTCTTTTAGTACTGATTGCGCGATATTTCTATTCTTGTTATCCTATTTCTATCTAGATTAGAATTTCTTTTTATATTATTTGGAAGTCTCACGCGTTTCATAAAATTTAGAGCTCTATTTTGATTACAATTAGAACTCATAGCTTTTAAGGTTAAATTAAGAAACTCTATTTGTAATCGAACTCTATACCGTGTTAGACCAGAACTATTATAACTCGTATATGAGCACTGATTATATATATAAGTTCGGGCAGAAGTAACTATCTATTAGCCATTAGTTGGAGAGAGATCTAAAAAAAATGGATGGACGAAAAAAAAAAGAACCTGGAATTTTGGCTCTTTATTATTAGGTATAGATGTATAGATTTTTGTATGATTATTCGTTGTGCATACTATGTGGATAAATAAAAATAATATTCATGTTAGGTTCTTTATATCTACGCTATTTAATTTTTTAAGTTTGAAGATTGACTATTACAAGTTTGTCTATTATCTATACTATAAAGGAACGAACAAATTGCAAATTCATTCTCACCTTAAAACTCTCTACCCACCTAGATTTTCAATGCTCAGATCTATATCTAACGAATCTGACATATGGAACATCTGTTTTCCTTGAGGAAACCGATACCCGCGTCGAAGTTTTTTACACCAACAACGTTTCTTACCCGCCCGCACATACCCGCTCCTCCGAAACCTCCAGACGCCCGCGCTACTCGCCCCTGCGTCTCCGCCAAAGGTCGCGCCCCTGCGCTCCTGCGTCTCCGCCAAAGGCCGCGTGCTTCCTCGCTCGCAGTCCGCGTAAACTGCCGCACTCCCTTGTTAGCGAACGCCGAGGGCCGCTCGGCTGCTAGACCGTCAGGGGAACGTCTGCGCTTCGCATCGCTGTGCCCGCCAGCCAGCGCCCCAGCGATTGCCGTCTTGCCGCTGAGACGAAGAAAGGCGGCGGCGGCATGAAGTTCCACGGGTGCGTGTGGGCATCGCACGGCGCCGGGGCGCTGCTGCAGTCGTGGCGGGCTGGCGGCAGAGGTCGCGGACGTCGCAATGCTCGACGGCTTTCTCCATTGCGACGGCGGATGCCCACGACGCCTCTCCCAAACCCGACAGAAGCCGCAGTACCCTCCGCTGCATCGCACAGGGGCGGTAGTGGCGCCACCTCCCCATAGGCCATGGCGGCGCACCCTCGCATGGTAGCGCGTCCTTTCCCGGCCTCCCAACCGACAGCGCGTTCCTACCCCTATAGGTGGCGTCCACTCGGTGGTGGATCCGGCGGCGCCAGTGATCCATGGCCCTCCCCGCATACGCTCCCCGTGGTGAGTCGTAGCACGATTGAACTCCAATTACCAGTGAGTTTCCTAAATCTAAATTTCTATGTTCTATGCAGATCGGACACTACATGAGGTGTAACAACGTCTATATTATCTATTGAGCAGATTTATTTTGATTTCCTGCAGAAGTCTAGCGTCTCTCACATCTATGCAGAGCCGCACTGAATTCCGTTAATTAAGTTTTATGGATTATAATTGGTTCAAGGTGGGTCGTGCAGAAGCTTAGTCAGTCCGATGAGAACATGAGCGCAAGCAGCATGGATATTGCACCCCCCCCCCCCCCCCCCCCCGGTACGTTGGTTATTGCTTCTGCTCTGTATGTATATATATATTTTTTAACTTTGTTCATTGGGGTATTACTGGTATACATGTGTGCTCTGTCGTTGAGTGACCTTATCTCTGTAAAATCTTCTGAATAATGGTGTCAGGATGGCAACGTGACAGAGGAAAGCCATCAGATTCACTGCAGATGGATTGGTGTGTTTACTTCTCTATCTATGCAAATGTTTGGATTAAAACTTCTCTCAAATCAATATACATCAGTATTGTATTTGCATGCACACAACATTTATTAAAATGTCTTCATTCATTTAGGGGGAGATGGTTTCAGTCAACATGCACGATCTGGTTGGTGTTTGTTTGCTATGCAACATTGAGAAAACTGAAACCTTTATGCTATTGGCTTTATTTGGGAAAAAAATGTTTGAGCTGAGGAGAGCAAGCATAAAAGGAAAATTGATGAGATTTCACACATGTTCTCGTTAGTGTTTGTTTGCTATGCACCATAAAACTGAAACATCTTATGTTATTTATGCAGTGATTGTCATAGGCTCATAGCCTCTTATGTATACTTGTGGAACCTTAGGGTAGAGTTGCTCAAATTCTCGTAAAATGATTATTAATGCAAGAAGCAGTAGTATTGTTGAAATGTTTTACATTTGTAAACTCTTTTGGATTAGACAATTGTCCTGTTCACTAGTATTTAGAAACTGTCATTACAATTCCACCTGTTCCTCGTCGATACTATTTTCTATCCCTACTAACATGTACACGGACCCACTGTCAGTTGTTATACATACAGGATATAGCGTATAGACGTAGTACCCGCCTCCTCCGTTAGAAAGAGCCCGCCCGCGGCAGAGGATCGCGCGAGGCGGAGCGGCGGTGCTCGCCCTCGGCGGCCTGCGCGCGAGGCGGGCCTGAGGTGATGCGCATTCCGGACAGGATGGTGTCCGTTGCGTGCTAGAAGCTGTCCCAGAGCACCGCATCCTCGCTGCGCACCTCGAGGCCGTTGGTGTCCCGTGGGCCCGCTTGTTGGAGGACCAGAGAAGCGGCCGCGGTAGTGCCGCTGGCCTCGTGCCTTTGAGGACGCGGAGCTCTTCGGTGACGTCCCCGAGTCGATGGACACGACGAGTAGGTCGTCGATGGTGGCCGCGGCGGAGAAATCGCGCCGGTTGTTCAGCACGTGCGCGATAGCAGCTGCCCTGGGGTTGCCCCGCCGCCGACGGCACGGATCCGCCATGGACACCACCACCACGGATCCGCCACGGACGCCACCTCCACCCCAGCAATGGAGAAGAGAGGAGGCTACGCGCCCTTCATCCTTCATCAGAGTAGCGATGCCATCCAGTCCTTCAGCGAGGCAGAGGAGCTCCAAGAGGTTGGTTGGGTGCACGAACACGAGCTCGCCTCTGCAGATTTCTTCGTTCTTGTTACCTTCTCGCAATGCTCACGATCGGGGTAATTTCGTTGTGGTTTTTTTTCCCCATATTTATTTTGTCCCAGCGTTCCATCCAGCAAGTCATAAACTCCGGGCTTCAGCAGAATGCGAAACCGAGAACAGGAGCGACACACAGAGCTCCCTGAAGAAAGAGACAGAGACCTGAACTCTGCTGCTTGCTGTTCTTCACGTACCCAACACAAAACTGTGCCTGAATATCGCAATGTTGCAGACAACCCGATGAACTGAACTGAAGTACTGAACCTGAAGTTTTTGTGTCCCTGTTTCTTGGACTGACATGATGCGCACATGCCCTAATAAGTCGTCTGTGGATGCGCGAGAAGTAGAACGGCGCCCGCGTCGCCGGGTGGTAGCAGGAGATCAGCACGGAGCGCACCGTGTTGCGGAGGGGCAGCGGCGACGCACGCGGCTGCAGAGGAAGGCCAGCGCCTCGTCAACGCTGCACATGGGTCGCCCGCGTGCGAACAGCAGGGCTGCCGCCTTCCAGGGCCGCCCCCCGCGCCGCCGCGTCAAAGAAGTCGGCGAGGGCTGACACCTCTCCCGTGCTGGCGGCTGCCCATGGGGGCCGGAGGACCGGCCGCCGAGCAGTGTCTCGGTGTACCCAAAAGTCTGTATACTACTAGAGGATAAGGTGGCTAGCCTGCAGACCCTACGCTCCAGCGCTGGTTCATCCCCACATGGTCATGCCGCCATGGCCATGGCGTTCCACTTCCACATAGCTTGTGCATATAGATGGTTGACTCCTCTCTTGCATGGCACATCTGGCAAATTGGATTGGCCTGTTCGGCTGTCCCCCACGTTTGATGATGCGGTCAGCAGTTGACAATTTCCGTATAGCGCCGCGTCATCAGCATACAAACTTGTCCGGCAACGGATAGGGGCAGCGCCAATTGGTGATTGGTGCCCAAGCTGAGTGGCCCGATACAACACGAGCTGCAATGTTTGGTTGGTTGCCCAGGTTTGCCATTTACGTGATCCTTGAGGATGTTATAGCCCATAGTATGGAGATGGTATCCCGCCAGCGCTCTGAATTGATAACTATTGACATGCCCATTCTTCCACTCTGAATTGATAAAATTATAGGTCACCGTTTCACAACTACTATTCATTATTGGTGTATAATAGGCCATGCAAGAAAATATACTTCAGGAATCGACCGAATGTATGAAGGCTTGTTGATGAGTCAATCCAAAGAGATATGGGATGACTGACATGCCAATGCCTGGTTATTTCTATTCATGGTGAAGTTTGTAGAAACCTTCCTTTCCCCAAGCTGGTCATGTCGCTTAGCACTCTATAAGGCTGGGCATAGTGGTCATGTCGTATTCTAGACACCTCCACCCCAGGTGATACTGTTCAGTACATAAGTGCGCCAAGCAGGTTTCTTTAGGCTCAATGAGACGGAGGTGAGCGAAAGCTAGTTCAAAAGTAAAGCAAAGAGTAC
>CM039139.1:11517278-11586095 GCA_022036555.1 Microstegium vimineum | reverse complement strand
ACTTCTGCTTGTTCATTAGTGATGCTATCTTGCTTAATTAACTGGCTTTTCTCAGCTAGTGAGCTCAGTGAAAATTATAGGCACGGGAGAAGCCGCAAAGATATGTGATGAAATTTTACGTGCAAGCGGTGTGATGTACTCTACCTATCCTTGCTGTGATATATCGAAACTGTATCCTTGCTTGAGCGTTGTACTGCTTCCATATACATAAATTGGCGTGGCCATGTAAATTTAACAAAAGAAGAGTTTGTAGAAATTATCTGGATTTACTAGTATTTGATCGAGCACCGCGTGTGTGTTCCTCAAGGTGCTTTAAATTTGCTGGAGGTGAATCGAAATCGACGCTTGTTTCGAACAAATGAAGAGACCATAGCGTAAGGAAGAAACAACAATCAAGCATATTTGATGATTGGCAAAATATTCCTCATAACAAGTCATATGGTCAGCGAGTCGCCGGATCATCTATTGGCTGCTTTTTGGGCCCATTAACGCGTTGCACTTTGGTTGGGCCGAGTAACATATATTTATAGCAGCAGCATGATCTTATCCAACAAGAGTACAGATCAGTACAAAGACTTATGATTTAAACAAATACTGTATATCACAAAACCATATTTCATGATTAATCCAATAGTACGCTGTATATTTCAAGATAAATGTAGTCGAATTTAATATGGTTTAGCTTTGTACGTACTAAAATTGTATATATTTTTTTTGTGACTGCTAAAATTGTATTCTTTCTGGCATGGAGGGAATACATGTTACTGTCTGGATCGGAACATAAAGTGTTGTTCTTAGGATATATTATCGTCTTTTAAAAAGTGTTAATGCTGTTAAGAAGCAGAACATCAACTAAATACTAGATGAAATCTAAAGCTACTTTGTCAGAAGCCAGTGCTTTTCGTGTAGTACAATTTTTGCAGCACTTGGACCTTGCTTTTGGTCTTTTGCTTTTCTAAATGGGTATATTTGATAGTTGCTTCGACCAAACAGTTTTGAGCTTATCACAACACATATTTATCCACAACACATATCTCATAATAGCGTTTCTACATCTCGTAACGCATCACAACTTTTCCATAGTTTACAACCGAACCAAACAGAGCTAAGTATACTTAGTCATATTTTTAAAAAAAATTTCTTCTATTTTTTCACATTTGGGTCGGTAATTATGATTTGCTAGTTTGACTAAAAAGTTGCAAGATCCGTGAAATTAAAGTATTATTACCCTTACTGTTCTTCCTCGTAAAACAACTGGTCACCATATCGAAGAATTACCCCTTTGCTAATCTGCTTGAGAACTGGTTATTACTTCTACCTAATGGAGCAATCTAGTCATCGGTTGTCTGTATGACTATTGATTTTCGATGTCAACGTGAAGAAACTAAACACAAGATTTAATTTCTGTGAATTCTTGTCATGTTATTTGCGAACCTAACTACACTCATGCAAGTACAGAATTCGGTTTCACATATATTGCATTTTATTTTATTTTTAAGAATTACACAGTACAACGCAGATAATCAACACGCACACACACAGCCTGAAATTCGATCCCACAGAAATCGAACTCAGGACCTGCCGCTCGAGTGACTTAGCCAACCAAACTAAACACCATTTTCCAGCACATATATATGCTTATAAATAAACTAAAAGCCAGTGAAGCATCGCATCACCGATAAAACATCGAAACCACGGAGTGCCAATACTAGTTTCAATCCACTGTCCGAACATGAAAACGTTAGGATCGAGACAAACAGGCAAAGCAAGAGGAGGTTTCTTTAGTTTGAGTTGTCGTGGTTGCAGCAGAAGAGCGCCCGTACGACGCGCGCCCGGTGGTCCGGATGGAGGCTGATGACGAGCCAGATCAAGGCGAGGACGGCGACCCAGATGATGATGTCCAGCGACAGGTGCGTCCTGGACTGCGACACCACGAAGGTGAGCACCAGGCTGGAGTAGGCCACGGCGAACGACCACAGCACGTGGCGCGAGGCCACGGACATCCGCACCAGCAGGCTCAGCGTCATCACCATGGAGCTCGCCACCCCGACCCAGCTCGCGCCCCTGAACACCCAGTACCTCGGCCGGTGCAGGTCGCGCATGATGGGGTCACCGGCGCGGTACCGGACCTCCACCCTGCCGCCGTTGCCCACCACCGTCTGGTCGGCCTGCCAGTAGCCGCCGGGCACGCTGAGGCCCAGCAGGAAGTTGAGCGCCGTGATCAGCGTCGCCACCACGATCAGCGTGTTGTGGTCGTTGCCCGCCCAGCCGTCCCTGCTGCCCCCGGGCGCCGCCCCGGCGAGCGGCTGCGGCTGCTGCCGCCGCACAGGCAGGCCCGTCGCGACGACGAGGCCCGCCTCCATGTTGCCCGGGGTCGGCGGTGCGCTCGGGTACATGGTCTGGTACTGCTGATCTATGGGCTATCGATCGATCGATGGATCGAGGAGCTAGCTAACGGCGAATTTTTTTCGATGATCTGAAACTATGCAGTTGAGTGCTGCGTGACTGTCGATCAGACGATCCTTGTAGTGTATCGTTGTTGGTTTTCGATGGAGCGATGTAGAGAGCAAATGATCCACGGCACGTATATATACACGACCCCCTCTGTGTTTCCTAGCTCCAGGTCAAGTTGTCCAAGTCAATATTTTTTTGTCGCCTGCACCTAAACCGCTTTTGCCACTTGCGTGTCATATTCCTCTGCACCCAATTGCACGGCACGATCTAGACTAGCAATGGAACACGGTGTGTCGAAATGTTCAACTACCAGGCGCCTGAAACAATGCCCCCATGCCAACATTACCTAGTACCCACAATTGTTGGCGAAGATGTTGTATTGCGCGAGAATCTAACGTTCATCAAATTCTCAATATCAAACACTAATTGTACCGCTGTTACACATTTGAAGATAAAGCGACCAACTCCCTGCGTTTCAAGTTATGAGCCATTTTAACTTTCAAAAAGTTATAATCTCTACTATAATTGAAAACTCTTAAAAGAGTGGGAAGTCTGGATCTTACCTCTTGACCCCACAGTCAGACTTCTCACCCACGCCGAGGCTTCCCACTCCTCCTCACATGTCCTCACGTGGGTTAATCAGGGAACGTGATTATAGAAAACAAGTCCATTCGTACGTAACTATACGTCTATAATTTTAGGGAACAAATTCAAAATTCAAACCACGTCCATCCGCCTATCCTCCACAAAAAAAATTCACCTGTGACTCCTCTCCCACGCAACCGTGCATCCTCTGATGTGGCAGGATGAGGCTAGGGTTTTCTGGACGCCGCCACACCTTATCCTGTCCCCCACGCCTGATGTTCCCCTCCCATGTCGCCACGCCGCAGGTTGTTCTGGGGCACCAGCCATAGGAGCAGAGGCGGAGGCCATCGGCGGCCGTCGGCTCGGGCTCGCGGCGAGGAGAGCTCGCGCTGCCAACGAGCGGGAGCGGGAGGCCACCGCGTCGGCCGCGGATGCTGGGTCGACGCCCCTCCCCCCGCTCGGCGATTGGTGGCCTGGTGACCGCATCGACGCCGGCACGCTGGCCGCCGAGCTGTTCCCGGGGTGTAGCCACGCCGAGGGGGACCTCGTGGTGGAGAAGAACACATACATCGCCTTCGCCGCGGGCACGTGTGACAGAACTTTCTAAGAATAGGGCCCACTTATCAGGATTTTCGTCCATCCAACTTTAATCCCAACAAATGATCCAAGTTTTAAAAGATTCGTCAGGTGTCGTCGGATTCAACCGAGTCATCCACCTCTTTCCGAGCAGGATCCACATTAAAGATATTGCAGAAGTGAACTTGTAATAAATTACATTTCAAAGTTTTACACAGATAGCGGAAGTCTTATAAAAGTTATATTACAAATCATAGTTTTGAAACATAACTCAAGTGTCATTACTACATCAAGCCAAGTGGTAAAGCTTATAAGACAAACAAACCATTACCCTGCCCAAGGGTCACGAAAGCAACTATTCTTCATCATCAACATTAGCTATGTTCATACAACACAAAGTTGTACCCACCGTATTCTGATCTTCATCTGCAACAAGGGTTAACAAACCCTGAGTACGGGAGTACTCAACAAGTCTTACCCGACAAATAAAAATATTTGGCGGACAAAAGATATGCAAGTCATAGGATTCAAGGTGGGTTTGCAAGAATCAAGTATTTTGCATAAATGAGCATTTATAAAAAGAATTGAAATTGATTTAGTTCTCATAAAAGTTACTCAGGTACCGATCTGAATGTTTTAATCGATAACAAGGCAACAACCATCTCCAAAAGAAACCATCAAGTATCCAGTTTAAGTTTCATTAACTACGATGAAGAAGACAGTATCATGTTTCCTTATCCGAGGAACACGACGATTCGAATCGGTTAAACCCAGCTGGGGCTTCCCTATCACACGCCATATGCAGCACTAAAGCACACGTATAACTACCTTTCCCTGGATTCTCTAGCCAAGACCGGGGTTCCGCCACCCGAGAGCACAATACACCTCCATCCAGTTCCTCGAACTTGGAAGGTACACACTACTCCCGTCATCTCTCCACTCCCAGTGCGGATTAACCGTTCTTCAGACTGGAATAGCCAGAGTCCAGCTTCCCGAAGTATATGATAAGTACTCCAAAGTCACAACCCTAGTCATGCAACAACGGCAAGGCCCTAATGACACAGGCGGAAAGAACCCGCTCACCAGATATCCACATCTGGTGACTCCCAAACACCGTGTCCACCCGGTCCCGATTATTACTTCCATCATCCATCATTTCCTTTTTAAGACATAGCCATTTGCCTCAGCAATCCGCTATTCTTCTAAAAAACATAAGCATTGTCGAAGCAATCATGATATCACCTATACTCGCAGATGACAGGAAATCATCTGACTCTATCGGTCTAAGCATGACTAAGCAGCATAAAGTATCATTCGTATTTTAAAAACGGTATCAAGGTACACAAAGAAATAATTCAAGGTAAGGCTATGCATCAAGTAGTAATTTTCTTGAATAGTAACCATGCAATAATTAACCATAAGTGTATTTAAATAAAATCTTTTAAATACAAGGTAGGGTTTGAATGCACCGGGGCTTGCCTGGGTAAGAACACTAGTCAGTGTTTGTTAGATGACACGATTGATAAAAGAATTCCGAGATTATTCATCTTCTGGATTCATTCACCAAAACATCTTCGATTAGATCCACCAATCACCATCTCCGGGTTCGACATTAACCACCACGTTTGAGTCTAGCGTACCTTAATGAGATGCAAAGATGCAAATGTATGAATGCAATGAAACGATAACACAAAGTTGCATCACAAACAAACATTCATTTGAACATGCGGTCATACAAGACTTAGACATTTTTAGTTAATTAAGAAACATCATTTAAGCATAAAGGTTAGACATGCTAAGCATTTCAAACATGACATGCAAGATGCCTTAATTCAAAACATGTCAAGTATAGAGCAAACAAAACTAACTAATAAGTTTAGTCAAGTAAGGACAGATTAAAACACTCAAGGCATCACAATAATATACAATACATAAACATCTATAGTTGATTAACTTAACCTTACTAAACATGATATTTGGATAAAATAAGAACCTCAAGTATGACACACAATTGAACATGGATTAAGACTTGCCAAGTATTCATTAACTAAAAGGAAAACATTAGATTAAACAACCAAGATAGAGTTAAACACTTAACCTATGCATGCAGTTTTTGGACAACAAGACAACAGTCACCATTTTAATCATATCTAGAGTTTTACAAATCAAAAGGACTTGTAAGAAGACATTCTGGAAAGCTTATGAAATTATCTACATTTCATTTAATACTAGCACAGCATGATTCACAAGTTAACTAAGTCGAAATTACAAAGTTACAGAATCTGTTCCTGAAAAACAGAGAGCAACCATTTCTGATCGCCAACTTGCAACATGCATAAATCATAATCTACTTGGTCAAATGCCACCAAATTTTAACAACAGATAGATAAATGAGTTATCTACAACTTTAGTATTCACAAGATTCTCAAAGAACATCATTAACAAAGGGTAATTTACATTGCCCCTAGAACTGTCCAGAATCTACTAAATGCAATAAATAAAAGTTAACTTATGTTGCAAACACATAATTGGACAAAACCAACTTTACCAACATGTCATATATGACTAATGAACACCAGAAAACATAGTGTTCATAGCTAAATAAATTCTTTGCATACACTTTCTTAATTTATTTGGATAATTAGGTGTAATTATGAGCACATATCAAACATGCACAATAAATTCTAACAAAACTACAGAGACATACATATGCTTTCATTAGTCTATTGTATAAATCTCATACCATTTAAGCAAGTATAGAAACCTCTATGAAAAAGACAAAAGTTCTATTGCAAACCACTCAAACAAAGCAACAGATTTGAATACTTAACTTTAAACAGCCATAACCTGAGATATACACCACATAAAAATATGAATCTTAACTTTTTGGAAAGCTTAAGAAATATACTTCAAATGTTTGCACAGTGACAAAGCATGAATCTATATATAAATTGCTCAAACAACTCATTCTTATTAGCTATGTCCAGAGAGTAAACAGATTCACAACACAACTTAGAAAATTCATAACTCCTAAAATATAAAAGATAGGACCATGAAATTTTAAAAGTAGCTGGATCATAAGATTATATACCACTTTGGTATTCAACTAAGCCACAGAAAACATCATCTTGACCACGCAATAAATTGCTTAAGAAACATCACAGCAGCAGTCTTAAACAGAGTCATAGTCACATTGCCATTTTTATAACTCTAAAACCATCAAACCTAAAATCATGAAGTTTTAACCAGACATCAAGAATAAACTTGTACTCATCATATAAAAATTTTAGATTTATTTGAGAAGTATAACAGTGGTTACGAAAATGATAAATACATCTTAACAGAATTGACATGCTTGCAGAAAATGATTTTTACAGAAAAATTAATGAATTAAACCATAACATATGATAGATCTAATGCATAGAGAACTTCATGAGGCTTACAAAAAGTCCAAAAACACATTCATACGATTTTTCTATGAATTATTACAAATTTTCAACGATCAGCAAAATTATGAGAAAAACAATTACGAGATTTCACTTAAGCATCAGGAATCCTAACTTTTCAAGAAATTAACCAAGCCCCTATATGTAAATTCATGAGTCATGACATATTTGCATAAAAAAACACAAAGACCTTTCTCTTTCCAAACCATACCTTCTTCAACCTTTTACCGGGAAATTCCATGGGAACCATGGATTGAAGGTCACTGATCCTGGCCTAGTTTAGGAACCAAAGGAAGGAGGAAAGGGAGTAGGATTAGCAACCAGCAGGTCACCTTCATCATCCCTTTTCCAAAATTTTTTTAATTAAGAGCCTCTGATAAACACTTGACTTAATTCATCTGAGCTTTAACCATTATTTATCTTAAGATAACACCTGGGGTGTTACAGCACGGGGCTGGAGACGACGCTGCGGCGGGTGGGCACCGAGGAGGTGATCGTGGCGGGCGTGATGACCAACCTGTGCTGCGAGACCGCCACGTGTGACGTCTTCGTGAGGGGGTTCCGCGTTCTCCGACGACGCCACGGCCACGGCCACGCAGGACCTGCAGGAAGCCACACTCGCTAACTTGGCATACGAGTTCGCCTACATCGTCGACTGCGAGTGCATCGAGGCGGAGCTGGCGAAGGCGGCCAAGTGAGGTGCGTGCGTGTGTGTGACGTTGTGATCCCGATGCTCTGCAGCTTATTTAGTTCTCATTTTGCAACGAAACTTTGCTCAGATGTCTGATGCAGTGTTGTTGTGTCGTCTCTCCTATCAGTTTTGTTGCCAATGAGTAATGGGGGCTTTATTATCGATGCTGGTTAACAAACCTGAATTTACCTTTTCCTTGTTTAATTTACATGTCCTGACGAGAGGATAGTTTCGTAAAGGTCGGTTGGAACTTAGACAGGCTTGGCGATTTCAAGATTAAAAGAAGCACTGGACAACATGTGTATAATTCTATGTGAGAGTTAACGATGATAAGGAAAAAGGGAACTCTCTTTCAGGGTTCTTTTGAATGTCTGACACCATTGGAGTTAAGTCTTTATCCTGTTTTGTTTTAGAGCTGAAGAACATTTTTCAAACACATTGTGGCATGCTCTAATTTATAAAGTAGTACCCTATGTCTTCTTTTAGCTTGTTTTTCATAATCTATTTTATTGACAGATCAAAAACTTCTAACATAAAATGGTGGTCAGGATAAGAGCAAGTACATCGACGACATGAACAACGATGGTAGTAGAGCCTGCGGCAGGCTGGGCCCAGATCCACTCGTGTGCACGAGGTCAGCGATCAGATCAGCGCGTCGCTGGTGGAGGTGGCCAGGCCGACTCGTTCGCTCACGGTGGCTATGGATGATCCTCGCCTGCACGAGGCCCTCCGACTACACTTGCCCGCCGACGACGACGCTGCCGGGGCCGTCAATAGAAGATGTGAGTAGGGCAAGGAAAAAGAAAAAGACATTTTATCCCTTCTGTCTAATATTCATATCCTAATATTCACTCATTTAATTTTCTGAACTAAGTATTTGTGACAACAAATTTTATAACATAAAGATTAACAATTTTGCTTGGGAGACAACAATTTTTGTCATATATGAATTTTAATGAAATGAGATTGAAATACATCGATGCCTTTTGAACTTGCATTGCTCTAATTTTTTTTAACCACATAATTATGCTTTTGACTAAATCTTAATGAAGTATTTCAAATTTGGTAGAATTAAATTTGGACTTAATATAACCTGTAGCGTTAGCACGAGCAAATATACTAGTAACTTATAATTTAAAAATAAAGTTACCAATAATAAACAAACAAAAGGCAAAAAGAACAACCCGTCCTAGAATTATCAAGCAAGTTTACTGATTGTTTCTTTTAGATGCAAGCAAGCAGCTCACATCGAAACGAGGCAGTGAGGCACGTAGACAGAACAAAGTTTTTTTTACTGTCAACAGAACACAAATTAGGTGATCACCGCTGGGCGTCGAGGAATTGAGATTGAATATAGTTCTAGTTGCAAGGTTTGTGACGTCTTAGCAACGCGATATAAATAATCTTGATTAGCTCTAAAGGAACGGTGCATAGCCAACGTAATCATGGACTGCCTGATTTGAGATTGACCAAAGGGTGGACTCGGGTCGTCCCACAGTCCCACTCCCGCGGTCCCACCTTGTACGTACAGTTTACTATGACCTAAAGCTAGGTCTTCGATGGCTTTATATTTTATATTGCCATGGAATTATGCGTCCAAGCATCGTCAGACGTCAGCTGATCTCCCTCTCCATGACTTGA
The DNA here is from genome assembly GCA_022036555.1 of Microstegium vimineum. Taxonomy (NCBI): domain Eukaryota; kingdom Viridiplantae; phylum Streptophyta; class Magnoliopsida; order Poales; family Poaceae; genus Microstegium; species Microstegium vimineum. Next base: position 11,576,702 of record CM039139.1, on the reverse strand, counting down.
CAGCACGTTTTCCCCTAGTCTTACCAACTGACAAGTTAACCAGGGAACAGAGCTAATTAGGGCTTGTTTTCATGGGCATCAGGTATTTTTTTTGATAGCAATGGGCATCAGGTATAAATTGGGGGTGCAGATACAAAAAAAATTCCTGAAAAAATTCGAGTGTTGTGCTGTGTCCCTAACGCATAAAAAAATTACTCCTATTCAAGACTTGCTTATGTTTTGCTTTAGAATATTTGAGTTTTTGAATGGTTTTGAGCAGTTATGAGCATATATTGTTTTGTCCGTAGCAAAGCATGAGGGCTAGTATAAATGTCAAGCTCTCGCACCTTCAGTTGTTATGTCAACAAGTTCCACATGTAAAAAAATATAAAAAATAGTCGATTTACATGTAAAAGAATATAAAAATAGCTGATTTATTTTAGTGATTACTGCAAACAAACTCTGAAAACGATTGATATAAAAGTTTCTTTTCTATAGATTACTGGACGAAAGACTATTCTGGGATTCTAACCTACAATTCATCTACTAATGATGCTGCAATTAAGGAGGATGGCAGATCAAGGGCCTTCGCTTTCAATTACAAAGCCCACCAAAACGCACCCTCCGCTTTCAATTACAAAGCCCACCAAACAGCACCTCTTTCCATCTAGGAAGACTATCTAGTTGCAATTGCAACAGTACTCGAGACGACTCAAATCACAACGTAATCAGAATTTTGGACAGCATACTACACAATAAAATTCTTACACAGCAGTGCTTGCAGTAATAGATGGATCAGATCCTCGAGGATAAATTGCTTCCTCGTCCTCCACCTCCAGCTCGGCGTACCCTTTGTTCTTAAACTGGCTCAGGATGTCAACCTCCAACTCGATTAGAGATTGGATCTTAGCCGCACCACCTCTGATAACCTCTCGCAGATGGGGAAACTCGTCGAAGAAAGATTCGGGAACAGGACTAGCAGGCTTAATCGGAGGAAGATTCTTCAGCCGATTGATGTAAGCATCCGACACCCTCACCGTCTTCTTCACGGTACCCGCCGGCTTCTCGTTGCCTGATGACCCCGCCTTCGTCTCCATGTCTTGGAATCCTGACGGCTGCGGCAGTTTTTTCTTTTGCCCAGGGAGAAATGCCGGGCGTCCCAATATATAGCCACGCAATTAGGCAACCGAGCTCGTCTTCGGACTCTTTCCGTGTCGGCTCCGGACTCTTTCCAACTTTTATTTACCTACTATATAATAGTAAATAGTATAGAGTACTCAATAGTAATATCCTATGTGTAGAGTTCTTAATTGTTAGCTAGATGTCCAAAATAAACCGGCTGCTAGCCTGCTACTAGCATTACCCATGCCGATAGATTGCCATCCAACGGTTCAGAAGCCATTAAAGATTTGCAACGGGATTTGCTACATCTTAGTTGACTAGCTGAGAAAAGACATCCAATTATCCCATCACCGAAAAAAGCAACAACTAACTAATCAGTTCACGAGCCATCAAGGAGGGGGAAAAAACCAGAGAAGAAGCCAGCAGCAGTTATCCTCGTGAACACACACAACTTGAACTCGATCATTCGTGGTTGGTATGGGGTCGTCGTCGTCGTCTTGCCTGCTTCAGGTTTCGCGGCCGCCGCAGCAGAGCACCTGGATGGCGCGCGCGCGGCGGTCCGGGTGGAGGCTGACGATGATCCAGAGGAAGACGAGGACGGCGGCCCAGATGATGATGTCCAGCGACAGGTGCGTCCTGGGCTGCGACACCACGAAGGTGAGCACCAGGCTGGAGTAGGCCACCACGAAGGACCACCGCACGTGGCGCGAGTCAACGGGCATCCGCACCAGCAGGCTCAGCGTCATCACCATGGAGCTCGCGAACCCCACCCAGCTCGCGCCCATGAACACAAAGTACCTGCAACATGCCCCGTCTGTCTTAGGTGGGTCTCAGCTCGCACAGAAGGCAGCCGTGCGTGGCCTCTGGCCTGTGGCGGAACCGCGGAAACGATCGATCGAACCGTACAGCACGCACGTACGTACCTTGGCCGGTGCAGGTCGCGCATGATGGGGTCGCCGGCGAGGTACATCACCTGCTGCTTGCCGTCCCTCGACAGCCCCGGCGTGTTCTGCTGCCAGTAGCCGCCGGGGATGCTGGTGCCGAGCTGGTAGGTGAGCGTCGTGATCAGCGTGGCCACCACCAGCAGCGTGTTGGCGTCGTTGCCCACCCAGGTGTGGATGCCGCCGCCCCCTCCCCCTCCCCTCCCCCTCCCCCGCCTTGGCCGAGCTGCTGCTGCCGGTTCACGGACTGGCTGCTGTGAACTGGCAGCGGCGGGTACACACCGTCGCCTCCGTGTTCGCCCATCTCCAGATTACCGGCCCCCGCCGCCGCCGCCGCCGTGTTCGGGTGCACGCGAGGCTGATGAGCCATGGGAAGGGACGCAGCGCACACGGGCTACAACAAGCGAGGGATTATTAGGCAGCTGATGTGGATCGGCAGTTTGGAATAGTGTTGGGTGAGAGGGAGTGTGAAGAGAAGAACGAGAGGGATCCTAGGTCTATATGCAATGCAACTCACCTCGCCCAGAGCTCCAGTACCCAGTGACCCACACGGCTCCAGCTCCATGCTCCAAGTCAAGTCAACGTATTTTGTCCCGTCCTCGGTTCTCCCAACGCGTTTGCAACTTGTGTCTTCTTATAAGTCGAAGAAAAAAGTCTCCTATTGGCTACTGGCTACTGGCTCATCTGATAGTGTGCACACGGCATCTGAGTTGAAACGTTCAGCGTATGCATTACCTCAGGTAATGCTACACCCACGTAAGGTACAATAATAATAATAATAATTATTATTATTATTATTATTATTATCCGGTTATAATGTTTTTTTGAATGAATCATGAGGGTTTTGCCCCTACTAGATTTTATTAAATTTTAAAAATAAAGGGTTACAAAAAGGGGAAGAGGGAGCTTAAGAAACAATCAAAAAGAAAGAAATAAAGAAGATAAACCAAGCTAACAAGATCATTGTTTAACCCTAATTCTATTGAGGGGAAGTATTTTCATTTCGGTGCGTAAGATGAGCGGCCCAAATTCTTTTCTGAACTCTCTTTGAGACTTAATCGGGTTATAATGTTCAAACTATACGTAATGTACAACTAAAATGTTTGCTATTTCTCTCTATTTCTCTATCAAGTTATCTATAATGCTCATCCAAAGTAAATGAAGTGAACAAATTCTAGACATATCTTTTTTTGAAAAAAAATCCCACCCCTTTCTGTTTTTGACAGCCACGCCCACGGGACGCATCCGCGCGCACATGCCTCCTCCTGCATGCTTTTTTAACGTCATCAAAAGAAAAAGAGAAATGTTTATTTTAAAATGCTATAATTTTAAAACGGTATGTCCGTTTTTAATTCCGTCTACACCATTGTGACCTATACGAAACGAAGAACGAAACGACCCCACATGCATATGTTTAGAAGAATTTTTTTAACATTAATTTTTATATATTAACTTGTACTATAAAACTTATAACATATAAGTTACACCATAACTACTATGTTTCTAAGCTTTCGGATTACAGCTGTGGGTTGAACCATCCTATCAAATAGAAAACATATTTCGAATATCTGAATATATCAAGTGGAAGATGATGGATTGCTTTGTTTTCTTGAACGGGTGTCCAATCGCGTATACTTGAGTACTTGACCCAGTCTCGTATATGCTCTTGCAATAATGTTAACCTATGGACATGATTGCGTTTTTATACAACATGATAAAGCGTGCATGGCAACAAACAGAGAAAATGGAAGACTCATATCTCCCCCATTTATTACTGACGTTATCCATCCTTTACTCGGACCATGATATATTATGAGTCGTCGAACGTTGAAGCCAACCAACGGAAGTAGGACAAGCATAGATTAGAGTAACAACCCACATCTATCATCTATCATCAACTAGCCCATACATACATTAAGTAGGACAAACATTAATTATTCTAATGATGATTAAGTTGAAGCCAACAGAGGTAGGAGAAGCATAGATTAGAGTAACAACCAGCACATCTATCAAATCAACATAGAAAATTCTTTTTTTTGTTTCCTGAACCCTCTCTGTAATAAAAAAAACTTTATTTATTTCTTCAATAATTCCCACAGTAGGGGTATACCCCTCCTGTTTTGCCTAAAAGAACATAGAAAAATCTAAAAGTTGTTTAAAATTATAAATGAGGTAAATAAGGTAACAAATGTAAATAAGATACCGTGGAAAATTAGCTCAAAACTCATTTAAAATTATAAATTATTTATGTGGTATATATACAATTTGGAAAATTATAAAATACTCGTAGCAGACAGGGTATAGGATTGGGACTCTGTAGTCACACCAAAATCTCAACGAACTGTCGAAATTGCAGTGATGACTGACGAGTGTGCGCTAGCACAGGTGCAGGCGACGACGATGGCGGCATCGATCGGTGTCTCGCGTCATGCCACGGAAATAAATTGAATGGACACCGGGTGTACCAGTGTTACTATGAGACCCTGCTTAGATGGTTGACACGTGGACAAACAGCCTAATCAAACGAACATCAATTTGATTCGTGCAGGGTCCTACCCATGCATGCACAACAAGTTAGTTAGATACGGTTGTGGTTAGACGTTCGATTTTCTCTACCAGCTACGTGTCAATCATCTAGACATGGTTTGTTCATCCAATTTATTTCCCATGCCACGGCCGGAAGCCGGAAGCCGGAAGGGAGAGTCCTCTGTTTCGGAGACCGCGGGAGGGGGCTTTTCGTGATATCTCTTTTTGTTAGTCGTATACGTATATATAGAACATAGATAGATAGATATAAGAAGAGAGACAGAGAGAAAAAAAAATATTGGAGGAAAATAAAAACGGATCCAACGTGTTAACCGCGTGCCCGGCTACTTGCTGCTTACTTTAAAAGGAAAAACATAATTCGGGGAAAAAAAACAGATCTGACATACGTGTCGCCGCAGGCCGAGTAGCAGGCGGAGGCGCCGACCTAGCTACGACGACGACTACGAGTCGATCACACGACATGGGTGAGGTGAAACAAGACCTGCATCAGGTCATCCCTCAACCCGTACCCGTGGGGTATCTGGAGGTCCTGCTCACCAGGCCGAGGATGAGCGGCTTCGCTGGTCCGGCGTGGCCGCGGACCTGCACCATCTACGTGGGCATCGACGGCGCGGTAGTCGGCGGGCAGAAGCTTCTGTTCGAATTCGACAGGGACGAGTTGAAGCGGTGGAGGCTGGGCGTCAGGATCCCCGTCGCGTCGGACTGGCCGCAGCTGTCGCTGGACATCTTTTTTTGGACATCTTCGTGGAGCGCGCCGACTTCCTCTACCGGAGGGTGACCCGCGGGGGACCGCATACCTCGGGCCACACCGCCGTCATCAGCAGGGCGCGGGTGCGGCTGCTCGACGCGCTGGTGCTCGGGGACATGGATGATGATGATGATGAGGAGGCGGACAAGAAGATGAAGAGGCGCCGCAACGAGGCGGAGGCCGCCGGTGGCCCGAGGCTGATGGATGGGACGATGCCGTTCTTTATTAGGTAGCTTAGGCTGTTGGTTGTTCATTTGTCTCTGGTTCCAATTTATCTCGTCTAGGTCAGATTATTCATTGGCTGCTCATGAGACTGGACACATGCATGGTAGCAGATTAGAGGCGGTATGTAACAGAGCTCGATGGATACAATATCCATGCAATTTTGTCCCAAATCTAAGATACACTTTCACCCTCAAAAAGTTCCAATTTCTTTGTGGCTCTCTCCCCTCGCACGGTCCTTTCTATGTTTCTGTTTAAATGTACTACTTCAACACTACTTTTTAGTGAATCATATTTTTCTCTCACAATAACATAACAAATTAACATAAACATTCAGTATAAGTTAAACTTTAGCATAACGAATAGAGCCTATTTTCTCTTCGATCTTTCTCGGCTAGGATAAGATCCGCCGCCAGCCTGGAAGTGACGCTGGAGCCGCCGAGCTCCCCCACAACAAGGTCACTGGGTTCCCTGCATTGTCTTCCGGTACTACATCCTTGTTCCTGATGCTCTTTCATGTGTTAGATAAATCTAGCTTATAAAAGTGGGTACATATTATTTTTTGGAACCTCTTACTCCTGGGACCTATGATATTGATGTGACTTTATATCTACTAGCAAAACATGTCCGTGTGTTACACCACAATGTATAATTTATTATCCATTACTCATGACAATAGTTAACGTGTCTATATGACACAAGTGGGTGTATTATTGTGTGGTTATCTAAAAGATATCTATCTTTGTTTAATTTTAGTTAGACCAACCTTATTTTTCTTAGTTAAATATTAAGATCGTCTAAAATACATATGTGTAATAAAGTATTAGCCTCACATGAGTAGTGTTGCATCCACTGGTTTCTTGCAAAAATACGGTAGCCGCGGCGAAGCTACCCTGAGAGGAGGCGGTGTTGGTCGTGCTAACACTATTGTGACAGAACCTTTTAAGATAGGGTTCACTTCTCAGGATTAATAGTCGTTCCGACCTAATCCCAAACAAATGATACAAACCTTAATTAGTTCGTCAGGTATCGCCACTTTACAGCGAGTCATCCACCTCTTTCCGAACAGGATCTTCTCCTTACAAACATTGCAGAAGTAACATAATAATTTAATTTATATCAAAGTAGCGGAAATTTAAAGTCATATTACAAACCATAAGTTTTGAAACATAACTTAGTGTCATACGATATTATTGCATCAAGCTGCTGATAGAGTTTAAACAAAGAACCGATGTACTCTTGCCCAAGAGTCAAGCAAAGACTTTTCATTCATCATCTTCATCCACAGTAACCACGATCATGTAGCACGAAGCCACACAGATCGGGTTGTGGCCCTCATCTGCAACAGGGGTTAACAAACCCTGAGTACGGAAGTACTCAACAAGACTTATCCGACAAAATAAAATATTTGGTGGACAAAAGATATGCAAGTCATAGGATTTAAGATGTGGTTTGCAAGAATCAAGTATTTTGCATAAATGAGCATTTGTAAAAGAATTAAAATTCATTTAATTCGTTCATAAGATTACTCAAGAACCGATCTAGATTTATGATCGATAACAAGGTAATAAATCAACTATGAAAAGAAACCATCAAGTATCCAATTCAAGTTTAAAAAATTTTTTTTAAAAGCAATCTTTTAAAAAATACAAAAGGGGTTTGAATGCATCGGGGTTTCCCTTTGGTTGGGGGGTTTACCTTTTGGGGGCTCAATTCCACAAAAAAAACCCCCCTTTTCACCAGGGGGTTTCCCCCAAAACCCAACCCCAACGAATACTAACTTAAATGATTGCTAAGATGTTTTTTGGGGAATAAAAAAAAAAAAGCTTCAACATTCAACTTGCACTAAAAAAAAACAAAACAACCCCCAAAACCTTTTGATTTAAACCCCTTCATGAAGAAAACAAACTGAGATAAAACCTTTTAAATAAACCCAAATTTTAATAATTTCTTTTTTAATAATTCCCCCCAAAGGGGAATGATCAAAAACACTAAATCAACAACCCATATGGGGTTTTTTTGGGAAAATTTTTGACCTTTATAAAAAAAACCCACAAAATCAAAAAAAAACCAAAAGGGGAGGGGGTTTCCCTTTTAAATTTTAAAAAAAACCTAATTCACTAATTAGCCATGTAAATTTTTTTTCACCCAAAAAATTTTCCCAAAATTTTTTTTGTAAAAAAAGGGTACCGGGCAAAAGGTTTCCCCACAAAAATTTCAGAATTTTTGAACTTTATACAGACCCATAAAAATTCGAAAAAGAAAACTTTTCTTTTTTTTTGACTTTTTAAACAGGATTAAAAATGAAACTGAAACAGGAAAATTTATATTTTTCTTAAAAAACAAACCCCCATCACAGAAAACTTCACAATTTTTTTTAGAATTAAAAACATGAAAAAATTTTTTTAAAAAAAATAAAAAATAAAAAAATTTTTACTGTTCAAACAAAAAAAGGGGGAAAAAGGCCCTTTACTACTCTCACTGACGCCTGGCCCGTCGTTAGCGACCACGCCAGAGTTTGGCGCCGACCCCAAAAAACACGGGGGCGCGTCCCGAGGGGAAACCCAAACCGTTTAAAAAACCCGGGGGGGGGGGACTCAACACTTCATCCCGAACACGGGGGGAAAACGCCTGAACTTCCCCCCCCAAAAAGGTCTCCCCCGGACGAAACCTGCCGGCGGAAACTGGAGCCAGTGGCAACGTCGTTTCCCGGATTTGTGGTTCCCCAAAGAAGAAAGGGACAGGCCGAGGGGGATCAACGTGAATAAGGAACAAAAAAACAAAAACAAAAGATTAATGTGGCTCCCGCATAGGGGGATGACAATGCACCAGAGGGGGGGGCTCCCCGCCGGACCCGAGAAAAAGGGAGTCCCCCCGGGGGCAAAATGGACCCGGGGGCCCCTTCAACCAACTAAACCCCGGGGGCCCCCGGGGCCCAAAAGCGAAACAATGGCAGGGGAAATTTTGGGGGTTTGGGCTGGCAAACCCGAGCTGGGAACACTCGCGAGGGGGCCCCCTGGGGCGGAGAAAGGGGGAAACGACGTCACAATTTGAAAAGGGCAAGGGGGGGATGTCCCCTTTTAAAGAGGGCAAGGGACCGGGGGTGCCCCCAAACGACTTAAAGCCGTCGGGGGGGACATGGGCCCGGGGAAAAAGACCCGGGGCGGGGGGCCACTGGGTGTCGACCCCTGACTCCACCCCCCCAAAGAAAAACCCTCATAAATGCCAAACTCCCTTTTTCGCTTTTTTACAAAAAGCTAAAATTTTGGGGGGGTTTTAAAAAAAAAAACTTTGAAATACCAAAGTTGCTCAAAAATTTTTTGATCTACATTTTTTTCAACCACACTTTTTCAAAATGGGGCCCGAAATGAAAGTGCATTTTTGAAATTTAAAACCCCTTTTTTAAAAAGGGTTTCCCCCCCTTTTTAAAATTTCTCAAAAAAAAGGGGAAAAACACTTGAAAAACTGAAAAAAACCCAAAAATGCAAAATTGGGGAAAAAGCTCTACAACTTTGGGTTTTAAAAAACCCTATGCAAATTCTTTTTAGATTTTTTTTAAAACATTTTGGGGTTTTTTAAATTTAAAAACCCCCCTCGAATTGGTTTTTAAATGAATTTTAAAAAATTTAAAATTTAAAAAAAAAAAAGTAAAATTTTAAATAATTGAATCAAACTCAACCAAGTAAACCTTTTTAAAAACAATGATAGCGGTTTTTCCCCCAAAAAAAGGGAAAGACTTAAAACATATTTATAAATGATCAATTTTTTTTTTCTAAGCGCTTAAACCGGGGGGATTACAACCCTTCCCCCTTAAAGAAATCTGCCCGAATTTAGGAAATGAAACAAAGTAATGGGGAAAAGGGGAAAGGGGTTAAGCAACCCTTTTTTTTTTCTTTTCCCCGTTACAACAAAAACCAGGCTACAAACAACTCAAATATAAAAGCTTAAAAAATTAAAAAATTTTCCCAAAAATATTTTCAGTTTCCCCAAATAGCTTTTTTTCTGATATGATTCCACTGAACCTTGTAGAATTTTAAGGGCTTGCGACAGTAATTGATTTTCCCCAAAAAGAACCTTTACGGGGGCTCGGAGATGTCACATGGGGGTTTTAGCTCCCCCCCCTTCAATTTTCCCACGATTGTAAACCCTTTAAATTGAAGACACTTTTTTCAACTGGATACTAAACACATCATGCCCCCCGAAAATTTCCAACAACTTCAAAATAACCCAAACATGCCAATGCGTTCTAAAGGGGGAAAGGCCCGAAATAGCAAAGGTGCTAATTTGCCTTTCCCCCCCAAACCGGGGTTTTTCCCCTTTCATAGCCCCCTTTTTAAGAAACATGGATTTTGGGGTTGGTTTTGGGGGGCCCCTTTCTTCTCTTATCGCTGCTCTTCCCCCTTGACTGGCTACTTCGAGATTGATGCAAATTTTTTTAAAATTTATCTTTTTTTTCCCCTTAAACCCTACGTCGACCCAAAAAACTCTTTTCCCCCGGGGTTCTGCCCAAAAAAAGGGGAGTTCTGAACCTCGACCATACAAAGCTTAAAAGGGGAAACATTTTTGCTTTGCTGGTAACTTTTGTTATAAAAAAAATTGCCAAAGGAAAACATTATCCCATTCCACAAATTTTAAACCCAAAAAACCCCCTCAACATATCTTAAAAAAATTTGGGTTTAAAACTCGCTTTTTTTGGCCCCATCTTTTGGGGATGAAAATCTACTTAGGGGCTTATATCAAGTGATTGGGGGAGTCCCCCAAAAAAAGCGAAAAAAACTGAGTCCCATTTCAATACTAGGGTTTTTTGGGGAACCCCATAAGACTTACTATTCTTGAAAAAAAAACTGAGCATATTCCCAACATGAAAAGTATCCTCATGGAAAAAAAGAGAATTTTTGGGTCAAACATCCACGATTCCCAGATGGAATCATAACATCGGGGGTTTTAGGTAAACCTACGATAAATTTCATACAAATTTCCCCCCATTTCCCAAAAGGGGGAAGGGCAAGGTTAAAAGCTGCCCCCCAAATTTTTCAAACCATTTCTTTCACTTTTGGCAAGTATCACCTTAGCCACTTTATTTTGTTTTTTCAATCTTCATCTTAGTCCCCCAAATTTTTTCGCTTAGATGGGGGACTTTTTTTTGTTCCAGGATAAAGGGAAACAAACGAGAATTGAGCTTCATCAAGAAAGTTTCCCCCAAAACTCGGAAATTTGGGCCCCAAAAAAAAACGATCTTTAAACCCAAAAGCCTCAATTCTATAATTTTAAAAAAAGGGGGTGTCCAATTTCACCTTTCCCTTAAGATGTTAAATGTTTTTTTGGTCTTTGGGGCCTCAAATTTTTTTGATAAATGAATGGGGGGTTTCTCGTATTTAGCTAAATGCCATTTTGAACCTAGAAAACCTATTTTTTCAAACTCATAACACAGTGTGGAATTTCCCATCTTTGGCTCAACAGTTGAACTCCCTTCGACTTAAGTCAGCACAACATTCGCCTTGCCGGGGGGGTAATGCACTTCAAGATCAAAATCTTGAAAAGCTCAAACCCCTCCCTTTTTTGCCTCATTTTCCCCTCTAAAAGAGTAAAAAATATTTTAAAAATTTTTGATCAGTATAAATAACAAAAATTCCCCCGAAGATATGTCCCCAAAAATTTTTTGTTTTTAAAACGCCCCAAACTCTAGACAAAGAGTTGGATTTGGGTTTTTTTTGTGCTTTTTTCCCCAAATTTCCTAGAAGCTAAGAAAATTTTACTTTTTTCCCTTTTTGCATCAAGACACACCCCATACCGATACGACCATGAAAAATATACAAAGGGGGTTTTCAAAAATTGGGGTTTAGCTAACACTGGGGAAAGTATCATTAAATTTTTTTTAAGGCATAAAACTTTTTCACATTCATCAGACCCACGAATTTGGGGTTGGGTTTTTTAGTAAAAATTTTGGGGGTTCGGACTCGAAAAAGTCGGGAAAAAAAATGATATAATGACCAGCCATACCCAGGAAAATTTGAATTGGGTGGACTGTCGTTGGGTCTTCAAATCCAGAAGGTTTTCACCTTTCTGGGGTAAAAAACCCCCCCTCCTTGGACAAAACATGCCCCAGGAATTGCACTTCTTTAACCAAACTCGCATTTGCTGAACTTAGCAAAAGTTGATTTTCTTGCAATCGAGTCAAACAATCCGAGATGCGGCATGTTTTTCTTCATTCGGGAAAAAAAAGAATACCCCAAAAAAAGACCAAAAGAATTTGTCTAGCCCCGGGGATGAAAACTGAGTTCATCAATACATGAAGGGTCCCCCCGCATTGGGGCAACCCAAAAGACTTACAAAAATTCTTTAAAACCCCTATCTAGTGGTAAAGTCGCTTTTGGGGGTATCTTCGGGGGGGGTCTTGATCTTTGAACCCGATCGCAAAATAAAACTTGGAAACCCCCTGTAGCCCGGGATTTTATCAAAGAGAAATAATCCGCGCAAGGGATACTTGTTTTTTAAGGGGCAAAAATCTTTTTAAAGGACATAGTAAAAAAAAAACCCACAGAGTATGATCCTTTTTTTTTCGAAAATACGGGGCAACCCCGCGATGAACTAGGGGCAAATGGGAAAACCCCCTTTTCGAGAACTCATTTAACTGATCTTAACCCTTTTCTACTCTTTAGGGGCATTGATACCCTTCAGAAAGGGGCGTCCAGACTTTAACTCTATGAAAACTCAACATTCTATCGGGGGAAACCAGGTAATTTTCGGGGAAAAAAAAACATATAAACTCAGTACAAAGGAATAAATATCCCAAATTGTTTTACACAAAAAATTTTTCCCCTTCCCTTTTTTTGGGACCAAAGCTGAATCCCAAAAGCTAGATTTACTTTTTGGGGACTCTCCCCTTTAAATTTTGTTTAACACTCGATCCCCATCTTTTTTTGAAAAACCCCAAATTTATCCCGGGGTAAAATCTAAACCCGGGGTTTGGAAACTACCCCGGTCTGGAAATTATCCCCCCTCAACTCAAATCCCCTTTAAAAACCCAAATTCTGTTGAATACACCAAACCCCGGGGTTTGCAAGGGAAAACCCCTTTTTAACTCCCAAAAAGGGGAAAATATGCTTAGCACAAATCTTATCAATAAAAGGGAAATTTATGCACCAGAATCAAAGGAAAAACGCAGGGTACTTTTTGGAAACAACCCCGCAATATTTTTTCCCCCTTTCCCACTTTTTCCTTTTCCCCCGGGGCCCGAAACACCCCCCCTTTTTTTGCCACTCTTATTCTTCGATTTTTGCACTGCTCCCTGTTTTTTCTGTCAATTTCCCCCACAACTTCTGATTTACTCTTGGAAGAAAAAAACTTGGAATAATCCCCCACCTTTCCATAGTTGAAACAAACAGGGTGTTTCTTGCAGCCACTTGATTATTTGGACCAGAATTCTGCTGGTACTAAACCCCAAAATTTTGCTGCCCAGTTGCGCTAAGGGGGAATAAAAGCGTTATGGTTCTAGGGTGGAAAATATTTTCTGCTCTTCTGATTCCACTAGAAGCCCAAAAACAACTTTTTTTTCTTTGCCCCCTGGGGATCGCAAAGAATTCTACAAGATGCCATGCCCCCCACCTTAGGGTAGTACATTAATTTGATTGACATGGTCAACTTAGTTGAACCCCCCCGGAAAACCCCCCTCTTTTTTTTAACATATGACATTTCCACACATACTAAAAAAGATGATTAACTTGCCCCGTATGAAAAACGGGGGAATTTTCCCCTTTTTTCAAATTAGGAATTTTTTCCGACTTAGACTCCATGAAACTTTGGGGAATAGGTGAAAAAAAAGTCTCAAACTCCGCCAAAAGGGGGGCACGGGGGCCCCCGTTTTCATAGCTAAAAGTCGACCACCAGGACCCGCTGCACCCAAGTCGACACAAATACTGGCTTCTCACCTCTATAAAATTAAAACAGCTCGAATTCCCCTTTATGGGGGGCCAAATTCCTTCCAAAGGCTATTCCTTAGTGAACACCGGGGACGTTTGTCGGTAAAATCGACATAATCATCTCTTGATTATTATTGTCCCCCGGGTTTTTCATCCCCCCTTGCTAAAAAAGGGGGAGCATTTTTTCTTAAAAACATTATAACACAGCCAAAAATTTGTCCAAAATTGGGGGGGGGGGTAGATCGGAATTCCCCTTTTTTAGTCCACATTTTATGTTCACCATCTGTGTGCAAAAAACAATTTTATTGAAAACATAGCAAAAAAAGTACCAAAGTGCCCCAACTTATTACATCCAAAAATAGCATCAAGGTGCTGTAACAAAGATTTTTTAAACGATAAAGGTAGATCATTTTACAAAAGATCCCTACTCCCTCGAACAATTTTTAAGCGAAAATGACTACCCGTAAAAAAAGGACTACAACCTCCACCCCCTCTCTCCTCGCGATCACCACGGATCGGGGTCTAGTGAATTTTCCAAAACCCACCCAGGAGTGGTGCAAAAGGGCGAAAAAGGGCAGGTCGTCTAACAACTCTCCAATCCTTGCCAGGGGCCCCTGCTGTACTCTGGGTTCATCAGTGAAGAGATATGAACCCCCCTCATAACACGCCTTGTAGAACCGGGGTTACCCCATGGCTGGGGTTTGGGGGGCGTCGGACAAAATGTTTGGGCCCAGTTCTTTTCCCCCCCCCAAAAACGGGGACAAAAGGCCCCCCGGCGAAAGTCACTCATCCCTTTTTCTGCAAATTGTCCCCTTTTTCTTCAGCTTCCCACCCTGACACGGGGGCCCCTTTCCCCCCCACTGTCCTGACACTCCTAAAAACAGCCTTCATCGCCTCCACCTTGTCCCAGAGTGCAGTCCCCACAAATCATCCTTTTTTCCTTATCCGGCCCCCCTCGCCCCCAGTCTCATCTTCCCCTTGCGACAGCGCTGCGACTAGCCCCCTGCGGTGCCCTCGCCATCCCCCCACTGACGCCAACCTTGGGGGGAAACCCCCCCCGGTCCAAAACTTGCACCTGCCTTAGTCCTGCCATCCAAGAAAAAATTTTTTAAAAACAAGTAAAACATGACAAATTTTAATTGATTAAGAAAAAATTTTTTAAAACCCCCCAATTTTTTGTAGATCATTTAAATCCCCTACGAATCATAATATTTACAAAAAATAATGGGGATTCAAAACTATTTCCCCCCAATTGATATTCCTAAAACACTTCCAACCCCGGGAAAAAAAAAAGATAGTTAAAAAATTTTTAGACTCAAAAAAATTTTAATTTTTAAAATTCAAAAATGTTTTAAAACTTTTTAACTGCAAATTGTAAAAAGAAGCTTTGATACCAAAAAGTGACAAAACCTTTAAGATAGGGCCACTTGCAGGTTAATGTCCCCGATTTTAACCCCCCAAAAAAATGATCCAAACCTTAATTTTTCCGTCGGTTTTTCCACTTTACAGGGGTCATCCACCCTTTCCGAACAGGATCCCTCCTTAAAAACATTGAAAGAACAAATAATTAATTTTCCAAATAGCGAAAAATTTTAAATCATATTACAAACAAAAATTTTTTAAAAATAACTTGTGTCAAACGATTTTACACAAGCGCTGAAGAGTTTAAACAAAGAACCAAGGTATCTTCCCCCAAGGTCAAGCAAAGTTTTTCATTCATCACTTCATCCACAGAACCGGGGTCTGCAGCACGAAGCCCACAGACCAAGCGGGGGCCCCATCTAAAAACGGGGTTTAACAAACCCTGAACGGGAGTAAACAAACTTATCCGACAAAAAAAAATATTTGGGGACAAAATATAAATCAGGGGTTTAAAAGATGTGGTTTGAAGAATCAAGTATTTTAAAAAATACATTTGTAAAAGAATTGAAATTCTTTAATTCTTCAAAATTACAAAAGAAGCTAGATTTAGACGTAACGGGTAATAAACCAACCATAAAAAAACCCCATCAATAAAAATTTTCAATTTTTTTTAACTACAAAAAAAAGGGGGGGTTATGTTTCCTATCCAGAAACAACGATTCAACCCGGGGTTAAACCTATTTGGGGGAATTCCCCCTTCACCACTTTTAACAACATAAACAGATAAATACTTTCCCTACCCTCTCGAAAAAGGGTAACACTACTTTCCCTGGTTCCCCACCCAAGCACATTACACCTCCAACCATTCCTCAACTTGGGGGACACCCACTCTCGCATCCCACTCCAGGGGGGTTTGACCTTCTTAAAACGAAATAGCCAATCCATTTCCCCCAAAAAAATTTTAAATACTCCAAAGCCCCCCTCACGTTTACAAAGGTTTCCCCAAAGGACACAGGGGGAAAAACCCCTCACCGTCCCACTGATGCTCCAAAACACCGTGCCCCCCCGTTCGATTTTACCCAACCACACCTTTCTAAAAAAGCGCAAATGGCACTAAATAGATATAAAAAATCGGGAAATAAAAAAAAATTTTGTTTCCAAAAGGGAAAAATAAAAAAAAAATTGGGAAAAAAAAAATAAAAAAGGGAAAAAAAAAAAAAACTCCTGGGGACATGAAAACAAAGAAAAACAAAAAAAAACGTTGCCTTAAAAAAAAACCCCAGTACTACAACCTACTGATGGATACACCCCTTTTAAAAAAAACAAAAACCTCTCGGAATCCAAATTCAAGGTATTATAGGAATTAAGAAAATATTTCAAAAAAAGGTTCGTTAGATAAAGATTATCTTTTTTTGATAAATTAATTTGTAGGTATTAAAACATAAACTAAATTTTTGGAATCAACTCCATATCGTCAGATAAGGATATAAAAACTTGAGTTTTAAATTTAAAAAAAGGGGTACGGAAAACTCTCCATTTTCTGTAGTTGCAGGAATGGGACAAAAAAATGGAGGACGAAAAAAACTAAAATTTTTGCCTCTTTATTATTACTACAAATTTTTGCTCGTGCGATGAAGGGGAATTGTTTTCCTTCTCGTTTTGATAATTCCCCCCCTGCTATCAAAATGGTTACATTAAAAATATCTTACTTGTTTGATTATATTGCTTAAAGCCATATCCAACGTATGCCCCCTTTTAATTTGTTTGGGGTCTTTGTTTTTTTTTACTGTTGCGCATATTTCTTTCTTGTTACCCAATTTTTATCAATTAAATTTTTTTTTTATATTATTTGGAAATCTCACGCTTTTTTAAATTTAGAGCTTTTTTTGATTACTTTTGAACTCAAGTTTTTTAAAGGGTTTAAAATTTAAAAAAAATCTATTTGTAATCGAACTTATACCGTGTTAGCCAAACTATTAAAACTCGTAATGACATGATATATATAAGTTCGGGGAGAAGTAACTATCATTAGCCTTATTGGGGGGATCAAAAAAAAAGGGTGGACGAAAAAAAAAAAAACCCCAATTTTTTCTTTTTTTATTGGGGAAAGTATAATTTTTGTTATTATTCGTTTGCATATATTGGATAAATAAAAAAATATTCATTTAGTTCTTTATATCTACGCTATTTAATTTTTTTAAATTTGAAGTTGCTTTACAAGTTTGTCTATTACTTACTATAAAGGAACAAAAAAATTGCAAAATTTATTCCACCTTAAAACTCTCTACCCCCCCAGATTTTCATGCCAATCATACTAACAATCGACTATGGAACTCTTTTTCCTTTTAGGAAACCGTACCCCCGTCGAATTTTTTTTCCCCAACAACGTTTTTCCCCCCGCCATCCCCTCCTCCGAACCTCCAGACGCCCGCGCTACTCCCCCCTCTCCCCAAAAAGGGCGCCCCCCTGCGCCCCTGCGTCTCCCCAAAGGCCGCTCTTCCTTTTGCTCCAGCCCTAAATCCGCCTCCCTTGTTAGCAACGCCGAGGGCCGCTGGGGTGCTAGACCGTCAGGGAACTCTGCGTTTTTCCTCGCGGGCCCCCAGCCACCCCCCCAGCGTTCCCCCCCTTCCCCTAAAGAAAAAGGGGGGCGGCTAAGTTTCCAGGGTGCTGGGCAGCACGGCCCGGGGGGCTGCTGCAGTCTGGCGGGCTGGGCAGAGGTCGCGGACGTCGCAATCTCGACGGCTTCTCCATTGCGACCGGATGCCCAAAAAGCCTCCCCCCAAACCCCAAACCGCAACCCTCCGCTGCATCGCACAGGGGCGGTAGTGGGGGCCACCTCCCCATAGGCCATGGGGGGCGCACCCTCGCATGGTAGCGCGTCCTTTCCCCGGCCTCCAACCGACACGCGTTCCTACCCCTATAGGTGGCGCCACTCGGTGGTGGATCCGGCGGCCCAGTGATCCATGGCCCTCCCCGCATACGCTCCCCGTGGTGAGTCGTACACGATTGAACTCCAATACCATGATTTCCTAAATCTAAATTTCTTTTTCTATGCAATCGGACACTACATGGGTTAAAAACGTCAATTTCTATTGAGCGATTATTTTGATTTCCTGAGAAGTCTAGCGTCTCTCACATCTATGCAACCGCACTAAATTCCCCGTTAATTAAGTTTTAATTATAATTGGTTCAGGGGGGTCGTCAGAAGTTAGTCAGTCCGAGAAACATGAGCGCAAGCAGCAAATATTCCCCCCCCCCCCCCCCCCCCCCCCCCCCCCCCCGGTACGTTGGTTATTCTTGCTCTGTAGTATATATATATTTTTTAACTTTGTTCTTTGGGGGTATTACGGTAACATTTGCTCTGTCGTTGATACCTTATCTCTTAAATCCTAAATAATGGTTTCAGGTGGCAACGTACAAGAAACCATCAGATTCACTGCGAGGGGTTTGGGTGTTTACTTCTCTATCTATGCAAATGTTTGGATTAAAAAACTTCCTCAATCAATAACACATATTGTATTTGCTGCACACAACATTTTTAAAATGTCTTCATTCATTTAGGGGAATGGTTTCAGTCAAACACACGATTGGGTTTTGTTTTTGTATGCAACATGAGAAAATGAAACCTTTATGCATTGGCTTTATTTGGGAAAAAAATTTTGAGCGGGGAAGCAAGATAAAAAAAATTGATAATTTACACATGTTCTCGTTAGTGTTTGTTTCTATCACCATAAAACTGAAACATCTTATGTTATTTAGCAGTGATTGTCATAGGCTCATAGCCTCTTATGTATACTTGTGGAACCTTAGGTAGAGGTTGCTCAAATTCTCGTAAAATGATTATTAATGCAAGAAGCAGTAGTATTGTTGAAAATGTTTTACATTTGTAAACTCTTTTGGATTAGACAATTGTCCTGTTCACTAGTATTTAGAAACTGTCATTACATTCCACCTGTTCCTCGTCGATACTATTTTCTATCCCTACTAACATGTACACGACCCACTGTCAGTTGTTATACATACAGGATATAGCGTATAGACGTAGTAACCCGCCTCCTCCGTTAGAAAGAGCCCGCCCGCGGCGAGGATCGCGCGAGGCGGAGCGGCGGTGCTCGCCCTCGGCGGCCTGCGCGCGAGGCGGGCCTGAGGTGATCGCATTCCGGACAGATGGAGTCCGTTGCGTGCTAGAAGCTGTCCCAGAGCACCCGCATCCTCGCTGCGCACCTCGAGGCCGTTGGTGTCCCGTGGGCCCGCTTGTTGGAGGACCAGAGAAGCGGCCGCGGTTAGTGCCGCTGGCCTCGTGCCTTTGAGGACGCGGAGCTCTTCGGTGACGTCCCCGAGTCGATGGACACGACGAGTAGGTCGTCGATGGTGGCCGCGGCGGAGAAATCGCGCCGGTTTGTTCAGCACGTGCGCGATAGCAGCTGCCCTGGGGTTGCCCCGCCGCCGACGGCACGGATCCGCCATGGACACCCACCACGGATCGCCACGGACGCCACCTCCACCCCAGCAATGGAGAAGAGAGGAGGCTACCGCCCTTCATCCTTTCATCAGAGTAGCGATGCCATCCAGTCTTCAGCGGGCAGAGGAGCTCCAAGAGGTTGGTTGGGTGCACGAACCACGAGCTCGCCTCTGCAGATTTCTTCGTTCTTGTTACCTTCTCGCAATGCTCACGAATCGGGTAATTTCGTTGTGGTTTTTTCCCCATATTTTATTTTGTCCCAGCGTTCCATCCAGCAAGTCATAAACTCTCGGCTTCAGCAGAATGCGAAACGAGAACAGGAGCGACACACAGAGCTCCCTGAAGAAAGAGACAGAGACCTGAACTCTGCTGCTTGCTGTTTTCACGTACCCAACACAAAACTGTGCCTGAATATCGCAATGTTGCAGACAACCGATAACTGAACTGAAGTACTTGAACCTGAAGTTTTTGTGTTCCCTGTTTCTTGGACTGACATGATGCGCACATGCCCTAATAAGTCGTCTGTGGATGCCGAGAAGTAGAACGGCGCCGCGTCGCCGGGTGGTAGCAGGAGATCAGCACGGAGCGCACCGTGTTGCGGAGGGGCAGCGGCGACGCACGCGGCGCAGAGGAAGGCCAGCGCCTCGTCAACGCTGCACATGGGTCGCCCGCGTGCGAACAGCAGGGCTGCCGCCTTCCAGGCCGCCCCCCGCGCCGCCGCGTCCAAAGAAGTCGGGAGGGCTGACACCTCTCCCGTGCTGGCGGCTGCCCATGGGGGCCGGAGGACCGGCCGCCGAGCAGTGTCTCGGTGTACCCAAAAGTCTGTATACTACTAGAGGAATAAGGTGGCTAGCCTGCAGACCCTACGCTCCAGCGCTGGTTTCAATCCCCATGGTCATGCCGCCATGGCCATGGCGTTCCACTTCCACATAGCTTGTGCATATAGATGGTTGACTCCTCTCTTGCATGGCACATCTGGCAAATTGGATTGGCCTGTTCGGCTGTCCCCCACGTTTGATGATGCGGTCAGCAGTTGACAATTTCCGTATAGCGCCGCGTCATCAGCATACAAACTTGTCCGGCAACGGATAGGGGCAGCGCCAATTGGTGATTGGTGCCCAAGCTGAGTGGCCCGATACAACACGAGCTGCAATGTTTGGTTGGTTGCCCAGGTTTGCCATTTACGTGATCCTTGAGGATGTTATACCCATAGTAGGAGATGGTATCCCCCAGCGCTCTGAATTGATAACTATTGACATGCCCATTCTTCCACTCTGAATTGATAAAATTATAGGTCACCGTTTCACAACTACTATTCATTATTGGTGATAATAGGCCATGCAAGAAAATTTACTTCAGGATCGACCGAATGTATGAAGGCTTGTTGATGAGTCAAATCCAAAGAGATATGGGATGACTGACATGCCAATGCCGGTTATTTTCTATTCATGGTGAAGTTTGTAGAAACCTTCCCTTTCCCCAAGCTGGTCATGTCGCTTAGACTCTATAAGGCTGGGCATAGTGGTCATGTCGTATTCTAGACACCTCCACCCCAGGTGAATACTGTTCATAATAGTGCGCCAAGCAGGTTTCTTTAGCTCAATGAGACGGAGGTGAGCGAAAGCTAGTTCAAAATAAAGCAAAGAGTACTCTAAAGCAAAATAAACACAGATACAAAGGGCATGTCCCACAAGGGGTCTTGGTCACGTCCTCATGCTTTCAGCATCGCTTCTACTCTGCTGCAGTGATAGCATGAATAAATAAGGGTCTGCCTGGTACATAACAAAGAAAAGTGTTGCAACCAAATACTATCAATAACATTCTTCCTAAATATCAATACCGGTAGTTAGATTGGGGACCTAAATTAAAATTTTGGCACATGGCCCATTGATTTGCTGGACCGTCCTGAATGATATAGGTTGAGAGTATTCATTTTTTAAAATATAATGTGTGGTTGCTTTTTTATTTTCTAACCAAGTACTATATTTAAATAGGGAATGCTGCCTACAATTAGGGAAGGCTTTCCATTGTCCATGGCCGCGACCCCTATCCTATGCTGACATCTTGACTGAGAATTAACTTCTCATCCTGATGTAAGGACAGTCGATAATGTTTGCTGCTTGTACCGGCATTCGTCAAAGACAAGTGCCTCATGGCCCGTGGGCTGTACCCTATCGTTGTCCATGTATGCTGTCGATGGCGTTGCGGCGTTGAGCCGGTGACAGTAGATAACGACTGCGCGAGCACGGCCAAGCGCGTGGCCCACATGTAATCGTAATAGCATCCGTGCCCAGTTGTAAGCGTGTGTGGTGAGCCCTGAATTTTGGCTCTGATCGAGAAAACCCTCTATCTGAAAGTTTGTAAGCCTTCAGCCGGCGGCGTGGCCCAATACACCCGCCCACGCTCTCCTCCACCGCGCTCCTCCGCCTCATCAAGTCGCTCTCGCCGGCGGCGTGTCCTTCTATGGTATTGGGTACACTTAGTGATGAGCAACGTGGCCTCAAACATTACAAGGCAACAAAGGTGACGATTATGACGCGAAACAGGTCGGAGGCATACCGGGAAAACAGAAACACAAGCAAAGCATCAAATTATTAACTTATTACCAAATTGCAGTTCCGTGATGGGCCTATGCACTGCCACCAACATGCTCCAGAAACAGAACTGATACCAGTTGCGACATCAGACACGAATCTTTCAACAAACCCAAGGATCTCCCTGCTACACCCTGACCTCCACACCAGCATTGACCAGATGCTCTTTCACTGCTAGTATGGGAACCTGTGACGAGTAAAAGCTCGGACGTCAATTCAATATATCAGGCACAAGGACATATCCTATCTCTATCATACTGCATACGGAATCCATGCAGTGAGTTGATCTATTGAGAATAACAACAGAATAAGCAAAACTTACTCTAGGAGAATCTAACACTTAGCAACAAAGTTGTGCAGGTTGTAATACTACTACTAAAAGAAATTCGACTTCTAGATCAATGGTTCCCTTCAAGTCTAGCATAGTAGCAGTGATTATTGAGTAATCATACAATTTTAATATGCTGTAAACAAGGGTTGTTAACTTGGCATCCATGCTACCTAACACGGCTGAATTATTGAATAATCATATAATTTTAACGGAAGAGAATTCCAAAAGCTATGCAAGAGATTTTAAATCCAGTCTAATAAGAGATAAGAGACATGTAATTTGCTAGACAAAAAAAAAAGTCTCAGGAAACAGTTTATGGCATAGCATTGCGATAGAAGACTAGGATAAACATCAAACCTCTTTCCGGTGGAAAATGCCAGCAGCAAGTGCAGCAGAAGCATTTGTTTTCTCAAAGACTTCAGAAAAATGTTGAACAGCAC
The DNA here is from genome assembly GCA_022036555.1 of Microstegium vimineum. NCBI lineage: Eukaryota > Viridiplantae > Streptophyta > Magnoliopsida > Poales > Poaceae > Microstegium > Microstegium vimineum. The sequence goes on along the minus strand of CM039139.1, from coordinate 11,554,035 downwards.
CAGCACCACTGCTCGCAATGACAGGATTGTCACAGCATCAGAAACCATTTTAACCAAATCTATGTCAAATCCACAACCTTGGCCTGCAGGATAAATTTATTGCAATGATGACTATATATTCCCTTATAAAAAGAGTACCAAATTTACATGAAAATTTAAGAGAACATGCAACCCTTCGCAACAAATAAAAAAAAATGAACATGCAACCTCAACCCTAACAACAATTTTTCAAACACTAGATGTACCTTACAAAATAATTAAGAGAACTAAATGCTCAAGGTCTATTTCGTTCAACAGATATTAACAAAGGAAAACCCAGATTCCAAGGTCATAGAGCACTTGCTGAACTTAGTCAAATTATGCATTTTTGCAATAGACAATAAGATTATATGTGAATAGGGCCCCCTCTTTCTGAAAAGTGTGCTGAGGTGTTGTGTGGTCTGACTGTGTGGTGTTCTATGGGTTCAAAAGTATTGCTAATATATTGATACGCAGCTCTCGTGTGTAGTCAAGGGAAAAAATAAAAATGTGCTAAGACACAGTGATGAAAAAAGATTATATGTGAATAGGCCGTGTAATCAGTTGTTTCAACATAGCCATCCCTAGCCAAGATAAATGGAGAGAGTTGAGGTAGGCTTGGAGGCCTACTTAAAACACGGCCATTCTTCTGTTGATGAATGAATAGGGCAAAATATAATTCTAAACTGGAAAAGTACATGTCACAAAACTTGTATGAAATGGATTAAAAAACCATAGTGCAACAAAGCTGAAACATTGTAACTACGCCATAACACACATGCATGCAAAACATAAATCATTCAGCAACTGTGAATATACCATCACAATCAATGCAGTTAAGAAGTATTTCTCCTGCGCCCAATTCTTCCACAAATTTCGCTAGTTCATATGCTCCTATAGGTCGGCTATCACGTCCACCATTCACCTGAAACAGAAATAAACCAGCAATCATGCCACTATAAGTCATAGTTGCCGGTACTAAGATAACATTCAGCTCAACAAGAATATGAAGGCAGCACAAAGTTTAAACAGCCTATGTGGTTAAGCCAGACAAGAACAACTTACTGTGCACTGGTACCATGCATATTCTTCTCCTGATGGACCTGGAAATACATGAGACCTGACAGCATAAAACACAACTGCCAGTTTATAACATAGACAGGGAATAAGAATATACCTTTGGTGGACACCTTTACAGTTTTAAATGGCACATCTTCTTGACTTTTGACATATACGCGCCGAGGATCAATACTGACAACTACAGCCTAAATAATGGAAATAATTACAATGAGCGATTTATTGGTTATATAACAATACTAATAAAATAGAAATAGCTATTTGTATGTAGATGGTTAAGTTGAATACTTGATGCTAAACAGCAAGGCAGATTGTGTATACTAGATATTTCTAGCAAATGAGGCAACATATAGAAGTACAATTTTACTGGATTGATTGATTGGTGTATGAGCAGCACAGCCGAAAATGTTAGTTGTGCAGCAGCTATAGGATGAGCAGAGGGAAGTAGGATGGCATATGGATGGCAGAACAAAGATTTGAATATGATATTGTGATGTTACTTCTTTCAGAAAAAAGGTAACAAAAGCAAACATATCTCATATATCATGAAAACTACTAGCTAGTAACATAAAAACCAGATATGACATTTTAATTTATTTTTGGCAGCAAACCAATAGAAAACAAAATTGTGATGATGTAGAAATGAATAAAGAAAAACCTGATTGCCATATACTCTAGAGATTTGCTCCAAGCTGCTTTTCCCCGTCTTTACCTGATACACAGAAAGAACTGTATAGTGGGGAAATAGCTGAACATTGTAGGGAAAAATATAATACATACACCAGTTTGTAAAAAGGCTTCAGCAGCATAAACAGCATCACTTCCAATTGAAATTTTGTCAGCACCAGACCTGAAATATTCTGATGCTACTTCCAGGCTTGAGTAGTATCTGAGAAGAGATGTACACGATTACATGGATATATTTTCCTCGTCTCAGTATTAAATAAAACAACAACTGCTACCCATCAGTACTTTAGTTGGAGCCCAAAGTTTCCGTCAAAAAAAGGAATCAGAAGACAGGAAACATGCAGAGTTGCTAAGGAATCAAGAAACAAGATGACGAGATGAGAAACGGTCTCACACCTAAAAGTTTGGCAAAAAACTAAGAATATATAAAACAAGCCTATTCTGGGATCAACTTCAATAAATCTCCTAATGAAGTTAACACAGAAAAACTAGGTTGCTAAGCAGATAGTTTGAGGAATCCCCATTGCTCAAGAACATAACAGGAGAAATAACCTTCCATTTGCATCTGTGAAGTCTCGTATGCCCCCACCAACTGTAAGTGGCACAAAAATATTTTCAGAGCACAACGCAGTACCTATTCAAGATCCCATGTCACCACACCAGACAAAGGGGTGTAAAGAGTAAAGACAACAATTGGAGGTTACAGATCTTAAACAAACCTCTAGCATTGGCAAATCACCCAATGGAAAGTCACGAAAACCAGTTATATTCAAGAAGCTGACCTAAGGGAAATGACATTCATGATATCAGATAATTAAGTTTACATAAGGAAAATTACAACATGAAAAGAAAAGCTTATGCAGAAAAGTACCTCATCAGCACCATCTATGTAGTACTGACTTGCTAAATCGACTGGCTTGCCAAGGTTTCTTACCTATGAGCATGCGATGTAAATATGAGTGACTGATGAGAAAGCTGTGTATCAGCCAAAATATAATAAAATTGTCTTAAATTTATTCCCATTTTAATATATCCTTGAGAAATGAACTAAGCCTAAAGTATCACATAGACCTAGGCCAAAGGTGCCACCTGGAGCTAATCCTGATGTCTAAAAAGTTCTAACCACACTTAGCACTAATGAATAAAGATGTGTACCTCTTTGCTGCTAGTATGATCTCTTACATCATACTGGTCGCCTTTTGTTACCACAAGATCTCCTTTATCATTTGAACGAACATCAAGGCATGCTATCACCTGGACGGTTTAAGAGAATAAGGATGGCAATCTAAACTGTGGTACACGCTGAAACATTGACAATACAAAGCTTACTCTCTTTGCAAGTTTTGATGCTTTCCTATGTGCTGGGACCTACATCGCAGATATAAGTATTAATATTTCGTATACATCAAACAAAAAAGAGTGCCTACTAGAAACAATTTTACTATTACCTTGGCCCCAGAAGAGTTAGGACTGAGAAAATTTTTTAGAATAGAAAGCCCGGTAGCTGCACAATGGAAAAGAATGTTTACATGATTACTAGGTTTAAACTTAGGAAATCCACGTGTTAACTGCTACCTCTGATCACAAATACAACTCCATTCATTAATCAGGATTGTTGTAGGTAAACTCTTTTTAGCTTTGACTATCAATATCGAAAAAGTCATAAAGATGGACAACACAATATTAATGTTTACATATCAAACAAGAAAAAAAAACATTCCATAGACCATAATATAAAAGTCCTATTTGAAATATTATGTCCATAGATATTGCAACTCAAGGTGACGTATTGGAGACCGTGTTGCTGTCCTAATTGACTTAGGGCCTGCTTGGATCCTTTGCCTAACCTTGCTGGGCAAGAATACATGTTTGGTAGCAGCTTTAGAAAGTAGATTTGCTGAGCGAGCTTGCTTGTCTGAGCAAGAAAAGGCTTGCTGATCCAGCCATCCAGGCGAGCCAAAATGGTTCTCTGGCCTGGAAAGAAACGCCCAGAGTCAGATCCACTCTGCACGTTGAGTGAAACTTGCTCTTTCATTCTTGCTTCACGTAAAGGGTTATCCATGGATGTGGTATGGACTCTAGAAGCCCTATATGTTGATCTAGCCCACCCTCAACAGCAAAGGTTGGATTCCATTTGGTGCGGCTCCTACAACGAGTGGGCAGAGCCGCACCAAATGCTCCCGCACAAGGAAGTGCTTCTCGCAAGAAAAGCACGGAGCCAGAGCTGTTCCGTGTATGGAGGCGAGCCGTGAAAACTGGCTTCGCCCGAAGGGCTCTGGCTCGAGGCCGTGGACCGCGCGCAGAGAAGCCGCACCAAAACCAAACGGAGCCTACCCCCCCCCCCCACCCAACCTCACAACAATACACATGGGCCACTATGGGCAAAATCCAAACTAGGTCAGATGTCACATTCTGACACTAAACAGGTTTCATGTGCGGTTACATCACTAGCCAATGGACATGATAACTGTTTATTCCACTCTTTTATATGAATGCACTTGATGTCTCAAAAGCATATGCTTCCTACTGCTCTGTAAAAGCACCGAACAAGCTTGCTTCCTCTAAAACAACCAAACAGCTTCAGTCTTTCCAGGGGCAGATCCAGCACCAGGACAGGGTGGGCTCGAGCCCCACTACCGTTGCTCAGAAGCCCCTCCTACCAATTTGCACCTATTCAAGTTGGAAGAAGAGGCTAGGGATGAAAGATTATGAGATAACCCCTCCTGGATTATCTTCCTAGATTCGCCACTGACTCTTTCTTGACTAACTTTGCTCAGCTAGGCTAGGTAACCCTTGCTCTGCTTGGCCATCCTTGGCAAAAAACCAAGCAGGCCCTTATATTTAAGGTCAGATGGAGTAAATATTTACCTCCGCTCTTTTCTGGGTGAAATTGAACTGCCTGAACGTTGCCCATTGAGATGGAGGATATAAAGCTGTCACCATAATTGCATATCGAGGAAATCCAGTCTCTATTAGCATCTGACTAAGCATGTCGAAAGAAAAGAACAAGTCACACCTCATGAGTAACCAAAGCACCGGAATCTAAATGGTGATGTTACTTGTTACTTACAGGCAGTATGTGGTATGAGTGAACAAAGTACACATGCTGGTCATCAGCTCCCTGCAGCAGTGGCGTGTCCTTGGTGATCTGGAGAGCGTTCCAGCCAATATGTGGAACTATGAGGCCATTTGAGGAGTCGAATCGCCTGACCACGCCTGGTATCACACCAAGGCCGCTGACTGTGACGGAATGCAAAATCAACAACAGTACCGTTTATCCATACTCCACAGCTTAGTAAGCAAGTCGCAGGCGAAGTGGGGTCGGAGAGTGAGAAGAGCTTACCCGGGCCGTTCTCCTCGCTGGAGTCGAAGAGCAGCTGGAGACCGAGGCAGATGCCTAGGAAGGGGCGATCCCTTTGGATGTACTCACGGAGTGCGTCGGCCATGCCCGTGCTGTTGAGGACGTCCATGGCGGAGCCGAAGGCGCCGACACCGGGAAAGACGAGCCGTTCCGCTGCGAGGATGTCCTCTGGTCTCTGCACGTCGCGGATGCCGAAGCCGAGGTGGCGGATGGCGTTGCGCACGCTGCGCACGTTCCCCGCGCCGTAGTCCAGCAGCGTCACCGCTGCGGGGATGCAATTTTAAGCGAAAGGGACGCAGCAGTCAGACATGGCTCGAGCCCCAGAAGGGAAAGGGAAGGACGCGTGGTTCACAGCGCTTACTGTTTGCTCCGGAGGATGCACGGACGGAGAGGGAGCCGGAGCCACATCCGCGGGCTGGCTGCTCCGCTTCGGGCGGCGGCCCGCGGAGCAGGGGACGGTGAGGATGGCGGCGACGGTATCCATTCCTCCCTGCGCTTGCAGGGCGGCTGCATTCGTCCCCTTTGTTGCCAATCAATCGACGCTAATGCCACGAAGGTACGATGGACCAGGCGACTAAGGAGGAGGAGCCAGGAGTTGACCGGCGACGCCGGAAGGGACGTACGGCGGCGCCGGGACGGTCGTGGTCAGAGGCACGTTCACGCGGTCACTCACTCAATGTCTCCGCGACCTAGCGGGCCTTTTTTAGCGGGCCCTCGCTGACGCCCCGTGGCCCGGTAGGCCATTTTTAGATAACGGAATAAATAGACGTTGGGCCTCAATGGCCTAGCCGGGGCAATGTCAACAGAATCTATTGTTTCCACACTCAAAAAAAGAATAGAAAATCTATTGTTGAGAAAATGGTAAGCATGAAATAGTAGAGTAATGATTCCCAAAAAAAAGAAAGTAATAATGATGAATATCTTGAATAAAAAAATGATGAATATTCTTGACAAAATGGTAAGCATGAAACAAAAGTATCTATCATGATTTTCGAAAATAGTGCAAATGGACGAAACAAAACGGATCACAATGTTCACGCAGGAATACTGGTCGCTCTTTTTAGCACTGGAGTCCGGGCTGCCAACTTCTAGTGGAATACGTACGGTACAGTAAAGGCATAGATACACATGGTACAGTATTTTACTAAGCTTGATCATAAATGAAGTTGATGTACATACCAGAGTACCCAAACAGACCTACAAATTATTTGCAAGCGCACTTTGGCTTTGTCCCACAGTATTGTGTATTTGGAGATAATAGTACAAACCAGGTTGGTCGTCGGTGTCGCTACAAAACTTGACGTATGAATCATCATGGTGAAGACACGATTTACCTGTGCAATTTACAAATCAAGTTACTCTATAGCTAGGTAGTCTGTCCATTGTCCAATCGAAGTTTTCTGTCACTGCCTGCAATCCTACTACATGAGCATCGATCGTGGCAGCTGGACTTGTCCATTGTCCCACTTCAACAGCACAATGCTTTTGTGGGCTTGTGACCTAACAAAGATGCAGTAACACGATTCTACTTCTCAGTTGGAGTCTCTGTTTTCGGAGGAGCTGTATGCCTCTGGGCCTGGGAGCGACCCAGATCTAAGTTTTGCATCTCACTGGCAAGCAAGGCCCTTCTTTCTTTCAGAAAGTTGAGTCGAGTAGTCAGCTTGGCTAATGCAGAGGATGGTGCGGCTCCAGATTCCTGATAATAGAGTGGCAGTAGTAACTTCAAGTCAAAGTGGCATCGTTAACATAATCTTATCAAGACACAGAAAAAAGTGATTATGGTGCCCAGGGTAGTAAAATCAGTGTTTATTATGGAGCAGAATATGATCACCTCAGTTTTTGAGCCTTGAACCCTGCTCAGAACTTGACTATTTGAGTGTGGTCTCTGTGCAAAGTTCCATCTTGATGTAAGTGATCCATCTTGGCTATCCTTCGCAATCTCACCCTTTGAATACAACATCTTCTGAACCATTTGGTTTGTAGCCCAAAACATGTCAGGTACAGAATTAGACCCTACAATTGGTTGTGCTTCGGCCGAGGAACCAATCTGTAGAGAAAGGCCAGCATTTTGTTTCACCTCTGCAGAAAGGGAGGCCAATTATGTCTCAACCAAAGATTCTAAAAGGAGGCAAATATTATGAACAGTGAGTGTTAGAGTAATAGGAATAGTACCATATTGTCTACCCACATGAGGTGTTAGTCCTATGTACCCTATATAATCAGCCATGAGGCTCAATGCAATACATTCAATATTCCACCAATTATATTCTCTTTCATGGTATCTTTCGCCTAGGTTTAGATCCTAACCCTAGCCGCCGCCGCTTCCGCCGCGCGCCCCCGGGAGGGATCGATCTCCGCCGGGGCAGCGCCCCTGTTAAGGCGCCCGATCCTATTGATTCAGCTGCCGTCGTCGTCGTCACGCAGCAGATCGGATCTTCCCTCGTCGTCGGGCCGCCGTCGCTTCTTCCCCGGACTCGTCGTCGAGTTGTCGTCGTCAACACCTTGATCTTTGTCGCATGGAGGCAGATGGATCTCGCCCCGTCCCGTGCCGCCGTGGTGGCAGCCAGACCCAGCAACATGCTTCGATCATGGGTTGTCATGGAGGCAGTCAGATCGAGCATGTCGTTGTTATCAGGCGGATCTGCCTATCTCCACCACGTTGACCCCATCTGCGTCGACATCTTCGACCCTGCGCGTCCACGACGCGTCGTGCGCCCCGCACGGTCCGATCGAGGCTGGGTACAACCCGATCCACTGCTGTTGTATCTTTTTGTTTGCCCGATCACTGATCGGGATTGAGTCGCCCATCGCCTGTCGACCTCGCACGTATAACTCCGGCATCGCGCCGAGTCGTACATGCATCTTCTCCGAGCAACGAGGCTGCATGCTTGCTGCTGTGTCGCCTCATCGGGCCGCAGCATCGCCACCCGTGTGTCCACTTCGCCGTTGCATCTACATCGCCATCCCCTGTGCATCGACGTCTGTGCTGCGCAATCTTTGTTGCGCCGTATGTCTGCACAAGGTCTTCGTCCTGCTGATTGGGTCTTCGTCATCGAGCTGCCATTACCAGCGTCGTCGCAGAGCCCTGCTCGCCGGCCACCCCTCGCGTCGTCGTTGAGCCATGCTTGCCGACGTGTTCTCTACCGCATTGCTTCTTCTTCGTCCAGCACAACCACGTCACGTTACCGTGGTTGGGGCCCTCTCCCTTGTACGCCCGGTATTGACAACACCGACGCGTGCTTTCGTCCCCGACGCGCTGCTGGGTCTGGCAAATTCTGCCAGCGCATCGGCGCAGAGGTGGCTTGACTGCATCGACCCTCCCGTTCCCACCCCGTCTGCCTCGATTGCATCGTCGCCTTTCGTCTACATCTTCGACGGCCCTGACTGCGTCGACTTCGGCATCGCCCCCTTCCACGACGATTGTCTCGATGCGTCTCCGTCATCACCATGGCGCCCCTTGTGCGCCTACGTCTGCAGCTCCATCGACACGGCAACCCGACCACAACTACGTCGACCTCGGCAATCTTCAGCACGGCTTCTCCGACCACGGCTATTGCGCCCTCACGCTCGGCTACCTCGATATCGGCATAAAGGGCTACCGCCTTGCATGAGGACTCGTCGGCTTCTTCTCCAGCTACAGCATACGCGATGCATCGACTATTATGACTACGGGGGGGTGTTAGCTTATCAACTTCTTCTCCAGTCTCACCGTCTGTAACGCTCCCGCTGTGACTGCGGGAGGATGTTAGAGTAATAGGAATAGTACCATATTGTCTAGCCACATGAGGTGTTAGTCCTATGTACCCTATATAATCAGCCCATGAGGCCCAATGCAATACATTCAATATTCCACCAATTATATTCTCTTTCAGTGAGAAAGTAATATTGAATGCTCGGCAGTAAAACCTTACTCGACAAGCTTGTCTGTGTTTATGGATCGCTTGTTGTTGCATGATTCACATAAAGAGGTGGAACTCAACTGGACTTGGTTGTTGAGTTGTCCCCGGAGATCAGAAACCTTTTGCTTCAAGTTCATAATATCTGCTTCAGCAGCAGCAACTTCCTCAAGATCAGCCTTAGTCTATTATCAACACAAAGAAAAAAAGGTTCACATGGTGAAACACATTATCTATGTCAATTGCCAGATTCAGAAAGGGTACCTTGGTGTCTATCGTTGACGGGAAGGACACTTGTCCTCTTCGCATATTCATTAGCCCAGACTCCAATGAAGCCCTCAAATTTCTCTCCTTCTGCAGCTGGTCTCGTAAATTTTCCACCTGTTGAATGTGCAAAGTATTCTTGTTGACAGAGAAAAAAGCAGAACATTGCGAGCACAACAAAACAATTTCCAGAAGGATGTAAATGCAGCATAGTTCTGAGTCAGAACTTCCTGTATAGAACAAATATGAAACAGAAGCGACTGAGAAATCAGAAGGCAGCTGAAATACAAGATGAAGGATGGAAAAATCCACCTGTAAGTTCGTTTTCTATAATTCTATCTACAGTGCCTACCAATGAGTGAACTCTTAGTTTTTCTTTTGTCAAGGGTTAGGTTTTTTAATCTTCTAGAGAGAGGTTCTGTACTAAGGTTGAGTGTGATGTGAGTGTGTGGTGTGGCGTGTGTGGTGCTGTAAGACCACCTTTTTTCATTTTTCTTAATATAATGATACGCAGCTCTCCTACGTGTTCGATAAAAAAGACTTCTATCTCCAGTATACAGAAGCAGACTGTATGGTCTAGTGCCAGATGATACATGGCTATGACAAAATGACATTTTAATATTTGATTAATAGTTTATTAATGGCATTTCCCTCACCCCTGCCACTGCACCCAAACATTACCATGATACAAACTTTTTATTATCTGAAGGAACAAAAAAACTGATGCTTCACTGTGGCACCATGTCAAGTCCTTTGCTGATCATGACAATAACCCAGGTCAGGTAAAGAACCATACGCTTTTGATAAAATGTGAGGTAAAAAAAGTCGCTTGCAAAGGAAAACCTAGACCTACATAAAAGGGCACACCACCGGCAACCTCCGTAGTGGTTGTTTCTCTTAATGCGGAGTTTGTTTGTTTGTGTGCTCTCACTTGCTAAGGCATGCAACCGGTGTCTTTTGGGCTTTTGCCCCTCCCTGTACATATAACTCTCCTCTTCTTACTTGAAAGGAAGATCTCCTGCTACTTGCATTCAAAAAAAAAACTTGGCTGCGTAATGACATTTTAGAACATCAAATAGAAACAGAACTTCATTCAGTTTGTTGTTATCAGAGAGATATTCCTACAACAATAAAACATGATTGCATTGGATAAGTTTGGGAGGCAATAAGATGTTTGTTTTAAATGTACTCATGCTTTAAAAGGGAAAAAAGAAGAAGAATCATGTTAAGATATTGCATATCAATTGTCCTGGGCATACAAAATGACAAGAACAAACAGCTATCTGACCGAGTACCATCACCATGCCTCGAGCAAAATGCAGGAGTCCATTTGTTGACTCTTAAAACATGAGTAAGGATCAATTTCTCAAACTTATTAGGCTATCGCTTGGATTTGGATGTTTGGACAGACAGGACAGTACTTGCAGCATAACTGCTAGTAGAACAACCTCATCTTCAACATAATGCATGATATCTTATGTCTTTCTTAGTTATTTAAGTTCAAACCCTGCCTGGTAGGGAGTATTCTCTTTCCAGAATACCACCACCACAACCACAACAACAATAAGCCAGGCCTTAAGTTTGAACTCTTACTTCTTTTTCAAGTGCTACACGACGCTCATGTAGTGCTTCTTTTCGCCTTTCTAAATTTGCCTGGAGGACTGTATTTTCTTTTGCCTGAAAAATAGAATCATCTTACATGGAAGAATGTTATGTTACATGATTTTCGTGTGATCTTAGGGAAAAGGTTGTACCTCCTCTGTAAGTTTAGACTGGAGATGGGTCTTCTTGTTTTCAAGCTTCGCAATATGAGCCCTAGTTCAGAAGCTGAATTAGAAAAGAAAAGGCAGCTCAAAATATCAACAGATGTAAATTATAAAGCTGACTTGTATTTTTATCTTTATAAGTTTCCATCTGTCCTTTTTAATCATGTGATAAGAGTTCTTGGTTGCTGAGGAGAACTAGCCAAACAACATACAAAAAAAGAATTTGCTGCTTTTAGGAGATGTCTACAACTCTTACTCGTCATTATCACTGCAACAGCCAGCCTCCTCTGTTGACAAGCCTTTTCTTGCCTGTAAATGAAGTGTTTCATCCAAACAGTAGAATAACACTAATTCTAATACACAGAATTATGTGAATAACAATTAAACTTACTGAAGTACGCCCCCATGATTCCTTTTGCTTTCATTAGTTGAGCCACCAGTTTTTTTCCGTAAAATTTGCACTCAAAGATGATGAATGAGCATTTGGTTTTTGTATATGATCTGTGGATGAACTGTTGCTCTGCATTTTAGAGGTATCATCCACTTTTGGAAGAGAAGAAATTTGATTACTGTCTTCCATGGGCACACCATTTTCTATTCCCATGGCCCTTGCAGGAGGTTGAACAACTTTATCATTGTCATCACATGTAGTGCTCGAGATACTGTTATTAACCTATGGGTAATGAGAAATTGTAAGGAAAAAGACAGGTTTCAAGGGCATTTAATGGAAGGAAAGTTTATATGTTTTAAAAATTAAAAAATGTAACGTGGTAACTTCAGACTCCATGCAGTGTTATGCATAGAATCTTAGTCTTACCAATATAATTTCCAAGAATATTGAGTTACTGCAGCCAAGATTTTTCTCATCTTAGAATCAAATAAGATGGTTTAAGAAGATGCCTAGAGTAATCCCTTCAGTCAACAAAAATAAAGGCCTTTTTTTTCTTTTCAGAGTAAAAAGAATGTTATTTTAACACTATTTTTTCAAGAGTGTGGTTTAGAAAAAGTATTTCACAAAAAAAATCACCCACATCATTTGAGATGTCACGAGTGATTTTCTCATGGCTGCATGCATCCTATAGAGTTAGCATTTCAATTATAGCAGTCTGTAAAAATGTATCTTATTAGCATTTCAATTATATGCTACCTTCAAATACTGAATAAATTGCTGACACGGTTACAAGAACACAAATAATGGGATTCCTTATATTTTCGATAGAGGCCGACCGTCATTTGATCTTGGGAAAGCTCCTTCTATGAATAAGATACACTACAGGCTCATAGACTCAGTGATGATAAGTGCACTGTCTTTCTTTCCTATATAGCTGCCCTAGATTAGCTCTTTATCCCACCTCTGGCTTCCTTCTTTATGAAACTACTTTTGTACAGTGTTGTCTGTAAGAAAGGTAGGATGCGTATAATGTGGTTGTTTTATTGCAATGGGCCTCATGGGCTGATTATATAGATTACATAGGACTAACACCCCTCATGGGTAGACGATGTGGTACTAATCCTATTACTCTAACATCCCCCCACAGTCGTAGCGGCAGCAACATGAACGGTCAGACTGGAGAACAATTGAGATATATCCCCCCGCAGTTGGAACGTCGTGCGTAAGCTTTGACTGGAGACTCATGCAGATGATAGCCCTTTAGTGCCGAAATAGCCGAGGTCGAGGTGGACGTGGTCGAAGCCATGAAGGAGGCGCGGGTCCGAAGTGTCGTCGAGGCGCTCGAGTATAACTCAGCAGCTTCTTGCCGAGGACAGCAGCAGGACGGTTGCGGCGGACGGCGATGGTAGACGGCGCGGTTTTGCGACTTAGGTCACGCTCAGGGTGGCGACGGCGCAGGTTGCAGCAAAAGTCACGCTCAGAGCAGGGTGGCGACTTCGTCTTCCTTCAGAGGACCCGCGGCGGTGTCCGCGCGAGAACGGCTGGAGGCACGGAGGCGGATCGAGCGCCTGCTTGACGAGGACCGGCGGCGAGTGGCGCCACCGCCTGAACAGGCGGCGACACCGGTAAGGGTGGCTTGATCACGAGCGTCATTGCTGCAGCCTGGAGGGCGCAGCAACGACCTCGTCCTTCGAGAGTGTCGACGATGAACGGCGACGAACGGCAGGGCGACGCAAACCGATCTCTGATCGGGAAAAAAACAAAACAACTAAAACAGCAGCAGCACCTTGCGGGTACAAGCTCGGGTACACGTAGCAAGCCATCCACCTTATCTCTTCCCACCCTGTCCCTTCCCATCGATGGAGAGAGAGGGCAGAGAGAAACAGAGGAGGAGGAGGGCGCTGGTGTCCCAAGCAGTTCCTCCTGAGCAGCAGCGCAGGGCAGGCCACCTCCTCCCCGATGGCCGCATCCGCGCGTAGACGGCAGCAGCGGCGGCGGCGCTGGGGGAGTGGGAGGAGGCCCGGCGGCGGCGGAGGAGGGGCGGGAGGAGACCCGGCGGCAGGTGGCGCGGATCGAGGGCCGGCGCGGCCCCAACCGCAGCGGGTGGCGCGGATCGAGGGCCGGCGCGGCCCCAACCGGCGGCAGGTGCGCAGATCGAGGGCGCGCGGCGGATCCGGCCGGTGCAGGCGCGGTGGGGGCCGCCGGCGACGGGCCCCTCAAAGGCGGCGGCGGCGCCAAGCGCGGCCGGGACGACGCGGGTAGAGGCGGACGAGCGCCTCCTCGAAGATGGCGGCGCCGGGCACAGCCGGGACGCCGCTGGTGGAGCTCGCACAGAGGAGATGGCGCCGACGATGAAGGTGGGTAGGTGCGCTGCTGCTGCTTTATTGACCTCGACGGCGCGGCGGATCAGAGGGATCCGCGGCACATCCTAGGAGGCGCTGCCCCCGGTGGAGATCGATCTCCCCGGGGTGGCGCGACGGCGGCGGCAGCGGAAGCCTAGTTAGGTCACAGGATCGTGACCCTCGGATACCATGTAAGAAAGGTAGGATGCGTATAATGTGGTCGTTTTATTGCAATGGGCCTCATGGCTGATTATATAATTACGTAGGACTAACACCCCTCATGGGTAGACGATGTGGTACTAATCCTATTACTCTAACATTGTCCTTTTATTTTATTTTATATAAATAAAGCAAACAGTGGGGCCTCCCCTGCTGTATTTTCTCTCAAAAAAATTATGCGATTTTTGGGCTATTGGTTGAATATGAAAACATAAAATCTTCAAGTCAGTTCAGATAGACAGATACAATAATTAACAAGTTGAGTTCTTCTTAAGAGACTGTTTATTGAGTATCCCTGAGATATACTCGCCAGTGGAGGTAGTTGCTACTCAGCCAACCAGGTTTTGCACCTCCTATATAGATGATGATGCTAGGCCAGACATCTCTCCCCCAAGGTGAGTTTTTCTTCTTACAGCATATCATCATGTGCAATTGAGAATAAGCTTCAGTGTTGGTTTATGCATCAAGAAGGTACTGTTTGATGAATGAACATGCTCAACATATAATTTACCGGTTCAAGTTTTAAGTTATGTACAATGGGGAAGTTTTTATGGCCAGTAGTGAGGATATTTGCAAAGGCTTTTGCTTAACCAATCAATTAGCATAACTTTGTTCGTACTAGGATTACGTGTTATTGACCTATTCTGCTAAAAATGATCCTACAAAAATGCACTGTCAAGTAAGTATGTTTTTAGGGTCTCCAAGGTACAATTTTGAAAAGTGAATTTTATCATATAATAAGTTAATGACCAGTGGAGGAACTTTTGACAGAAAACCATAATCCATAATCACCATTTCAAGTAGATAATTTAGAATTTATTTTTGACAAAAAAAAATTGTTGGTGAAATGTTTCTTCTTAATATAATGATATGCAGCTCTCCTGCATGTTCAAGAAAAAAAGTTGGTGAAAACTGAAAATGTTTTACCAGGTCTGTGAACACTGAATGATTACATTTACTCGTTTAGGAAGATAATCTCTGAATGCTAAAAGCAAGACAATGAATAGCATGATAAAAGCAAGATATGGATCATAAAGATTTACAGGAAAAGAGATAGCCCCCTCTTGATAATATTAGAAAAGAACCCAGTGATTAGATGAGGTACCTTATCATCTGCATCATCAATCCTAATGTTACCATCACATTCAACCCTCATGCCAGAAGAGTGTTCAGTATCATCATTTAAATCTTCTTCAACATCTTCACCAGAACCATAGGAACCATCGTCTTCAGGGATGTCATTGTCTGTTGAATATTCCTTGTCAATGTCAGACTCGGTATAAGCATCTGATGAGTATGAACCGTCTTCAATATCCTAAACAGGTAATTGTTGGATTAAAATCCATAACAATGCATTACGGGTTCAAATGGAACAAGCTTGCAAAGAAAAGCATGTCCAGGGAAAAGCAGGTACATCAAATATCTGATCATATTCCTCAAGAAAAATAATAACAATAGCTTGAGCATGGTTGGCAGCAGCAGCAGCTTGAAGCAACTGGAATGAACCATCCCCAGCCATACTGAATTCACTATCAGTTTCACATTCACCAAGAAGAAGAGGACGAAGAAGAAGCGGTGCCATGCAAGCTGCCAAAGCAGATGGAGACATCCTATTTACAGCTTTGTGTGATCCAACAATCTGCATCATTTTGAGAATCCTAAAAGAAAAGCAATTAGTCTCATGGGTTTCTGTGATTATCAGTTTACCATACAGTCTAAAGGAAACTAATAAATATGAAAAAAAATCATGTACATATTCTTCAAGAATGAACATAGACAGTAGGGGCCATGACACTTAACACCATGAACATTACTTGTGCAGTCTACAATTTGGTTGATAACACATGGGAAACAAACCATTATAGGTAATACCTCTGCAACAATTGACGATTTGGTTCTGGGAATACTTCATATATCACTCTATTCATAGCATCAAGTCTTCTTGTCTTGTCAGTTCCTGTACAACCGCTTGTTTTGATCAATTTATATTTTTTAGCATAACACAATGTTTATACTAGATAAGGGGTTAAGCTGGTATTTTGGAATGTACTCCATCAAAGGTACTTAGGCATCAAGATGGGGCAGATTGCTGAAAAAATTAAGTTTCAAGTCAGTCTTACGGTAAGCTTTAACAAGGGCAGTGCAACATCGTGCCGGAATTGGAGAAGATGGCATCTCTCGAAGAATACACTGCAGTGAATGAGAATCAACAAACATTATTAAAAGAATAGAACCACAATTTATTACTATTGTAGATCATAGTAAATGCTTGTCAAATAAATACCTTAATACAGTCACCGATAACATGTGCATCCTCTTCTGGGAAAACTCGTTCTTTCCTAGAAATTTATATTCAAAGATGTGATTTTAAACACATAGCTAGCAAATAAGCCAGAGCAAGTACAACTCTCGGTTATCCAAACTTACATCCTCCCAAACTAGCTTCATGAAAATATGCATGGATATAATAATAAAAAGAAAAATAACTTACTAGAACTACATACAATAAGCTCTTGGTAAGACACTGAGAAGTGCCAAACCTAGTTATCTTTAATTAAAAGGTAAAGTGGTCAAAGTACAAAAATCACCCTTTTCATAATCCTGGACCCTGCGTTTGACTTCTTCAACATCAGCAGACTGACGGAGAATTCCTTCAACCTTGACACCTACAAAGAGGGGGGGGTCAATTGTCATTGAACATCAACTTGGTAAATATATGTAGACCTGACTTGCTGTTATTTGGTGTTCACCAGGATATTTATTTCACAAATTCGTAACTACAGGAAAATTCATGGGAAAAGGATTTACCATAATCTTCAATGAACTTTAAGGCCTTCTCCAGGAATGCTGTAGTGCCATCAGCATCGACAAGTGCAAATTCTGCTGGTCTGCCGATTACAGACTTATCCTCCGCTGCAATGAATCAAATTTGCTTATTTGTATTCCAACTCCATGATAAGATTCAGACCCTCCCCACCAAATCACAGCAAGAAAGAAATAGACGAAAACAGCTATTTCAAATATTTGTACAGTTTCAAGCTCCATTGTGAGAAGTCTCTGGTTTTAATATGTCAGCAAATATATACTGCATTATCTGACATCTGATGCAAATTTTCATTTTTTATGTCACCTGTATTATATGTATACATGGTAGCTTGGTGTGTGGTATCCCATCTTGGTCCATGAGGCCCTATTTATATATACTCATGGATAATGATGAATGCTGCAATTGTAGATATCCTCCATTCTCTTTTTAACTCTTGAGATGACTGGATGCAGCGATTTTGATGAAATATGTAAGCAGCGACGGAGCTGCCCTAGGGGCGTGGTGGGGCGGCCGCCCCAGCTATCGGCGTTGTAGCTTTGGACCCCTGGACCCCCTCTTCTTCCCTGTCTCCGGCTGCTGAAGTGCTGAAGTCCAAGCGTCCAAGGATACAAGTGCAGAGTGCTGCGGCGTGCCTGCACCATGCCGAGGACGAACTAGTAGCCAAGCAGCCTGCCTCTGGCTCCTAAGAGGCTGAGACATTGGGCCTTTTTTAGTTGAGTAGCCCAACAAGAGCCCATTTGGTTCCCTAAATTCCGCAATTCCTCTCGGTCTATCATCCGCACAGCATCTAGCACGCAAGGCACTGCTGTCCACCCCCAGTTATCGCTACTTGTTGTGGCGCTACTGCCAGGCTCTTGGTGCGCCCGCCAGCTGCCACACCTATAATATTCAAATTTGTATTTTTTAATCTACAGGTTCATCCATTCTTATTATTTGTATTTTGCAACGTATGGATCAACTGATCAAGAACTACTAGTTTAATCTTCAAATTTGAGGTAACAACTTGTGTTTCTTGTCTACTTTTCGCCATAATGTGTGATTGACGTATGTGAATGCGTGCGTTTTGAATACAGTGCCTTTTGATTCATTTCCTCGTTGAAATTCGCCCCATCTATAATTTTTTTCTGGCTCCGTCACTGTTTCTAAGTACAAGCACAAACAAACAGGCAGAGTCATTTTTCGCAGCATAAGTCATTTTCAACCAGGCCTTACAGAACTTCTAAATCAACACATTAAGGACATGTAAAACGAAGGTAGCTGAACACAAATTGGAACAGTATCACCACAATTTTACAGGCACAGCTATCAGTAATGAAAAATACAGGAGTCAAGAGCTATTTTCCGGAACAATCACGACAGCTGTGTGTCATTTCATTAAGAAAGGAATAAAGTGCAAAGGGAGGAGACAAGAGCTATCAATTTCTGTTTGGAATTGAAATATCCATTGAAATTTTGAGTAACCTATTGTTTCCCAAAAAAGTTGAATTTCTTTTGATCTAGAAATTATGACTTACTAGTAAGTAAAAGAGAGCCATACATGCAACTTCTGATAAAGTAAACATAGCTTACATTGTTCAACAGCAGGTTCAACAGTTCTGTTATGTCAGTGCTGACTATCGGATGTTGTCCCGCTGTATTCGCAACACTGGGTGCCTGAGCCAGAGCATTCTCCAATGCACTTCTCCACTCATTCAGGTCTTCTGTAGTTTCTGCCTACTTGATGAAAAATCACACCATTAAATCCCTAGATGATACCATGAGCCTTATTAATTATTGTTGGACACCCACATTGCAACCCCAATCCCACTGACACACATGTTGCCCCACTAGTCACTGCAGCAGTAACATCGTTGCACAATCCCAATTCCCAAATGCCAACCCTCCTATAGTAACTAAGAAACTGAACTATTCTAAAAAAAAAAACTAAAAAACTGAACTGCTGTACACAACCAACCTTAAGGTGAAAGTGCGCCCATCACGGCCATCAGGAAAGACAACTGTTATAACTTTCCTTTCTTCTTTGACTATCATACTGAAACATCGCACAAGATATAAGCTTATAAGATATTATTGAAGGAGAATTATACTTCAACAAAATAGCAGCAGTAACTTCACACCTTGCAGTGTTATTCAAGTCAATTCCACCAAGTGTAACAATTGGTTCACTTCCTCTGGGAGGGGAACGCTCTGCAAGTAAATCAGAAAATTGGAGATAATTGCAATATTAGTGCATAACCTAACATTTCAGTTTGAATAAATTACTGAGCCAAATTCATACAAAATTTCACACATGTAGTCATCAGTTTTAGATTTGAATTTTCCCATTTTGTATTTTTTTGCACTGAATCAAACTATAGTATATACTGTTGAAGTAAGTATAAGTGCATTGCCCACCTCTTCCTCATAGCTTACGCTTTTGGGTTGAACCGGTTGGTGCGTGCAACTTAACATGGTATCAAAGCCAGAGGTCTCGACTCTCGAATTCGAATCCTGGTAGAGGCAACTTAAGTCCTCCACCCTTTATTTCCCCTTTTTCTCTCTCCACTCTCTCTCTCTCTCTCTCTCTCGCATGCCAGCCATCTCTCCGGCTGCTGCACTGAGTGGGGGTGTTGAAGTGTGTATAAGTGCATTGCCACCTCTTCCTATAGCTTAAACTTTTGGGTTGAACCGGTTCGTGCATGCAACTTAACAAGTACCACTTCACCTTAAGCTTTTGGGTTGAACCAGTTGGTGCATGCAACTTAACAAGTACCACTTCACATATAGTTATAGGTTCATTCAGCTTTCCTGTACACTATGTAGGTATAGTGAATAATGATACAATGATCTAGATCAAATCAGGATGCAGTTTGTAGTTCATCTGCTATGGTGCTAACAGTGGCATAACTTGCTTTACTTGATTACAGCTCAGGTAAATCTAAGCAAGCAGATGGGGATAGTGAGCAACACAAACTTCTTGTTAAAAATATTCTGTAGAGTTTAGGCGTAGATGATAAGAGTTAGATTCATATACTTACTCTTCCTAAAACAAATTTGTGGAATTTATATACCAAGTTTCATAAGGCTAAGAAAACATCAGAACAGAAAAGTTCAAACAAGATCTGATCAGCGTGTGACGGCCCATTGGGTATACAATGAGGTATCAGGTTGTAGCTTCCCCATCTAGCATCCTACCCCTAGTTGAACTGTGTATCATATAGTATAGTATCAAGGGTCAAACCTCACTGGATAAAGATATCTCATCACCTAATGTCTTCTTTCAGAATACACTTCACCTTGGAGTGTGCTTTATTACAACAAAATTTATTCTAGTCCAAACAACAATTTAAATTATTCAGAGCATTGTAATGAAGCGAAGAGACACAACAAAGCACATCTTCTACACAATGGTATTAGACTAATTAGTTAAAGAAAAGGGAAACAGTATAGAAGGAATGATAAAATTCATCTTACAGGATCGCTCCTGAAGAACACTAACGATGTCCTTGTAAGAATAAACCAACGCTTTTTCCATACTGTCCAGCCAATCCCTGTAAGCTATCCAATTTAATGAAATGGGAAGCGTAGAGTAGACAGAAATATGTAAAATTTCATGTTGAAACAGAAGTGGTCAGATATAAAGTTGACAGAATGAAGCACCAAGCTTCTATAAAAGGTTGCACATTAAAAAGGATCAGGTGGAAGTAAAATATCCTGACCCACCTAATTAAACTGCAAATATAACTTTCCCTGCTAATGTGGTTAAAAATGGAAAATCCTTATTGTTCTATGTTAGCCTGTTGGGCTAAGTATAGGTGTAAGCAACATGGACATCTATCATATAGACGTTCCACCATTTTGAATACGCAAGAGGGTTGTGCATCATTTCATTAAGGAGAAGATATAGACATTCCACCGGATGACACCCCTTGCCAAGTTCAAGGACCAGCCGTCAATTTTACTCGTTATCTACCTTTTATATATAATCCACTCTGTGGCTGATATCCTATCATCTGAAAATCATGGCAATATAACAATACAAATCACAATACAGTTTGCCATAGTTCCAAAATATGCACAATGAATATTCTGACACACATAAGATATTGAGATTACTGCTATAACTTCTCAAGATTTCGTTTTTCTGTCTTCTGTACTTGAAAGCTCGACATTGGTAAATTTAGAAGTTAGAAGGTTATGTTGGTCTAATTTTAGACCATCACAAGGATAATCATCCTATGCCATATACATATGAAAATTTCACCACAAGTTAATGTAGCCAGTGAAAACAGAATTTATGCGTAGTATCAGCAGGAAATAATACCTTTAGATGAGAGCAGTAAATTTCCACTCTTAAGAACCTGCAGTAAAAGAATATGTGGATTCTGAATTAATAGTGTGTATACAGTTGTAGTTTTATCAATGCTGACTAAATACTGGTTGAAGTGCAACTGATACTTAGGAACGGTAAATCTGAAGTAAGTGATGCATAGCTCTACAGTGTATCACTTGCCCTCGGAAATCTATATCTACCTATCGCTCTTATAAAGCTAATCCCCACTACAACCTATCTCACATGCAAGCCATCCACATCATCCCCCACTAACTATCCACATCATCCCATTAACTTCCAACCTCTTAATTGCAAGATATCCACATCAGGAACGCATGGGGTATCTTCTAGTAATGGAACACTAAAAGGCCATTGGGAGAATGCCTTTGCTCTTTGTTTTCATGTACAACCAAGCACAGCTTCATGAAAACACATTTTTTCGAATGCAAGAAAATCCAACAGACCTGACAGTTTGGACAAGTTGTCGGTGAACTTTCACCAGTGTCAGATTTATTAGTGATCTGAAAGTTAGAGTCTCCCGACCCACATCGGCAGACCTTGAGTTGACCGACATTCTCAGTGGGCTGTGAAGATGATACCTGTCAAGAATATGAAACAAAGCAGTACTCAGAAAAATGCAACAATCCAAAGATGCAAGACCTTTTGGAACTTCAGTTTAATTAAAAAGAGGAAAAGTGCAACCTTTTTACATGAGCAATTATGTGCATATACTGTTCGCAAAAACAATCTCAAGAGCAAATCAGAGAGAACAATGGTACCATTCCAGTAGAACAATGAACTATATGAATAACATAACTGACATTTTACCCGTTGATCAACCAAACTGAGCTCTATCAACTCACTTTGTGTTGAACATTACATTAATCCAGTATCTTTTAAGCAAAACAAAAATCAACTGAACTTCACTAAAGTGCATGGTAAAGTCCAATAAAAACTACTCATAAATTCACTACTAGGCCATTTGAAAAAACCGTCGAATCAAACCAAACATAGCTCTACTCAAGTCCTGCTTTGTGTTGCAACATTTTAGCATTAGAACTCAGTATTTCTTAAACGCAAAACTAACAATCAACTGAACTTCACTAAAGTGGCATGGTAAAGTCCAATAAAAACTACTCATAAATTCACTAACAAGATCAGGACATGGAAAAGATAGGCGGATTAAGAATGTAAGTGAAACATCAAACATATGCCCCCCTTACTTGCTGGTAAGAAGTCCTGAATTCTGGAGCTGACATTTTCTGCTCTAAGTTGCTGACTTATGAAGACCTCAGGATGATTTCTGTCCCACCAATAAGTACAGTGTTACTAATGATGATTTCAATAGAGTTATTCTATGCAGGAATAATAAAAAGAAAGAAACTACCAGGTTCCAACAAGAAATCATGTTTCAGTGGTTTCCTGTTGGAACCTGTTAATATGGATGAATTCTTTTAAATTTGAACTAGCTTTATAAATTCTTCAAGTAATAATCCTCATGCGAAAACTCCAATTCTTCATGTTCATAATCAGAATTTTTTTAACAACAACGTTAGCTAAGCCATGATCATGCACAGTGACTGAAAAGATGTGCATGAACTACCAATTATCCCAATTGCTGGCCTACCAATCCTATCGATTTGTAGTATCATACAAAGTATAGCTAAGCAAGAGCAGCTGTGATGTGATCTTCTGAATTCCAATCTAGCTTTTCACAGGAATAGGGAGGTTACCAGAAGGCACTGAAGCACAAAGCTTATTTTAGTTCTTCATGGGTCAGCTTCGGATTCACTGGGTTGAATTCAGCATCCACCATAATTGTCAGCTTAAGTTTTTAATCCATTATTTGAACCTGGGGTATCACATAGCACAACACCACATAGTCACAAAGAGAGGGAAAATTTAATAAAACTATGGAAACTCTCCTGGTCTTGTTCAATGTAATAGTATATATAATATACATTTTGGAGAATGAAAACTATACTAGAAATGATAGGCTGATAAGAGTTACAGTTCCAACATCATGAAGCCCGCAAATAATTGAACTTGGTTCATGTAGAATTTGTGTGACAAAGCATTAAGTTTCTAAATGATTCTTAACAAAGAAGTAACTGAATAATTTTCTAAATCCCCTCTTTCATATAATTAAAACCGTAGTGCTTTGAAGCAGCATTCCACTCATTAGCTTTGCTATGTCTCGCCTCACTCAACATGCTGACTGCAATTCAGCCAAAATATTTTGCTTCTGAGGAGAGAGTTAAAGCTGCACGGCATCAGAGCACCTTTCTTCAATGGGCCGGAACGCGATATCACCAAGAAATTTTGCAGTAAAATATAGCGAGTGGACAAGTTCACACTGCACATGACACGACCCAGAATTGTTTTGAAAATCTTGTCATTTCTGACAACTAACAAAAATCTGCTGGATCAAAAGCCACACCCGCAACGATCTGATTCCCTACACCAATTGATCTAATTCGTCAATGAAGCACGCAATGAGCCACCCCCTCCCGCATGCAACAGCAACACGGCGGAGAGAGGCTCTTCTGACGCGCAAGCGGGTGTCCTCCCCCCCCCCCCCCCCCCCCCCCCCCCCCCCCCAGAACGAATGCAGCCTGCACAGCAACCTGAAGCCAGATGAGCATCCGGCAACCCCGCATTGCCTCATACGCGCCTCGATCTCAGCCTACGAAGGATTCCGCTCGCCATCCCCTGAAATGCGCGACGCGCACCGATCGAAGAGCGGAGGCGGCAATGCAGCTCACCTGCGGGCACGGGAGGCCCGGAATCTGACGTCGGCACGCGCGGAACCGACCCTGCCACCTTCCTCTTCGTCTCTTCTGTTCGCGCGCGTCCCTCTCGATCCCCTCCCTCCCTCCTGGCTTCCTCCTCCTCAAGCTCCGGTCTCCCCGCTCTATTTTTCTCTCGCCACTCGGGCTCGTCCCTCACGCCCGCACTTTCTCCGGGAAATTCCGTGGCACGGGCGTGCCCAGGGAAATACGTAGCCTAACGACCCCCACCCTCACTGCATCCTGGGACCGCAGCCTCCGGGCCCGACGTGTCAGAGCAACGGTACGGTTACCCTCGCGTTCTCCACGTTCGTTCCGCCACGAGCTAGAGCGGGGTGCGGACCGGGTCAAGCGACTGGGTCCGTAGGATCTCGATGGTAGGGCACGTGGCGGCAGATCAGGCGTTCACTTGGGCTGACAGTTTTGTGCGGGCGGAGTGGGAAGCACGTCCTGAGTCCTGACGAAAGAGAAGAGCCGTGGGATGGAGGGCTTGGGCCAAGCATGCAACCATGCACTACTTGCTCTTCGGCGTGGGCCCCGACGCCACGCTTTTGCTTTTCCCCCCTGCTCACCTGCCAACTGCCGTTGTAGGTACACTGTATAAATATCCTGTGTGGTCTGTTTGGGTGATGATCAATCTAGGATTCTCGCATGATTTCATCACAAATGTGCGTGCCACTCTCCCTGTCACGCGTATGATGAGAGCATGACACACACCCAAAAAAAAAAAAACCGTTCCGTCGGAGCAGCCAGCAACCAACCTGTTCGGCTGCATGCCTGCATCGGTACATGCAGCCGGTCCGTCAAACGATTCCCTGCCTGAGGCCCTGACTGGTCTGAAAACCACTGGAACTTCAACCGGAGGACCGAGATCAACCCATGGCAGTGCACATCGGGACTGCAGTGCAATGGAAAAACCGCAAAAGGACGGTAACCTGCTGTGCCGTGCAGCATGCAAAGCCATGTGCGGTCACGGATGAACCCGGGGCCCTCTTCATGGCCGAAACAGATCAGACGAACCACAGCACCACCCTCATAAACAGACAAGCAATGCTAGGCATACGTACAAAGCGTGACAAACAGTAACGCCAGGGACAAGGAATGCACATAGCAGGAGCAACCAACCCTTGGGACTCGTGCCAGAAGCGGGGCGGTAACTTGAAAGTTGAAACGTAATAAGAGTTTTGAATCCGATTCACAGCCACAGTAGTGAGACA
Source organism: Microstegium vimineum (assembly GCA_022036555.1). NCBI lineage: Eukaryota > Viridiplantae > Streptophyta > Magnoliopsida > Poales > Poaceae > Microstegium > Microstegium vimineum. The sequence continues at coordinate 11,528,869 of CM039139.1, read as the reverse complement.
TTTATCATATAGCAATAGCAATTGCTATATTCAGCATAGTGTAAGCGTTTGATGGTGACTCGTGCAGAATTTACCAGTGCTGTGCTGGTGAACAATGGCCACTGTTCACACGCTCTAGCAAAGCGCATCTGCTCTCAATTGTCCCCTCTTTGTTCGTCGTCCTCGTCGAGATTGATGCCCGAGATGCTCATTTTCCCTATATTTACTGCAAATCAAGGAAGAATGGATGAAATACTACAACACATAAAGGTTGTGATTGTGGCCACAGCTGCTGGAAAATATAGCTGTCGAACGAAAATCATGTGCTACTGATAAGGGGTTGGACACTGTATAGCACTTTGTATAGACTTAATGGTTATCCATGCTATCTAATGATGTTCATCCCAGCAGATTTCACGCATACATGGCACATTTATGCTAAATTGCCGGTATTCATGTTGAACATTTCTCGTATTTTATGCAATCTTAGTGCTTACCAACTGCATTCAGTCCACATAGATTTGGCATATATTTGGTAATATGATCTTCTGCGTCTTTATCAGCCTTCAGCGTCTCACATTCAAAAGAGATCAACACTTTCTGATTTCCATGTTCCTTCTCAACCAAACCAACAATGTCATCTTCCCACCTGCACAGTAGTTTATTTGTCTTAGGGAAACCGAGATCATTCTAGGAACCCACTAACAGCTATAAGCAAACATGTACATAGCAGTGAGGATTCATCGACAGCATGGGGAGCATCAATCTTAGAGGATTGAGAATGGAACTACTTATAGAACAGAAGCATCAGTGTTGGCGCATTAATTTTATAAAGGCACCACCATGCAACTGTTTACTGTTGTCCAAAGAAACACTACTATCTTGTAAAAATATGACATGCTTGAACTTTGTACTAAAGAACTCATAGATTGCCAAGTTGGAGTTCAGAAACGAAAAAGGGAAACGAAATAGAGGCCTGAGTTCATCAATATTAAGGTGTATTAACTGAAAAAAGAACTTAAGCATCAGCCCATTATGCAGCTAAGGCTTGCCCTAATGTTTGACTGATGTGGCACTCTGTAAAAAGGGCCTTGTTGGGAGGTAAGTCACCTGGGCTGTAATGGTTAGTTCTTTTCACTGGTTTTCCTTTAGTTAACCATGTGGTTGTATGATTTTTAGGCCCAGATTCCAACATAAACTGGGTCAATTCTTTCTTCTTAACTGAATTGTAGGAGCACCCTGCCCTTTCCTAAGGTTCTTCGGAAAAAAAAGGAGGGACCTTGCTACCTTTAAAGCACTAGGCATGACTCATGGTATGCATAGATGGCACACCATCTACATTAATGAGTTATAAATTATGAAGAAGTGTTAAAGTAATAGCACATCTTTGTTACAAGTAAGATTAGAGCTGATCAATCATAGCTCTTTGGCTGCTTGAATAATACGCCACAATGAAATAGTTAATAAAAATCCCTAGAAACAGACATATTACATATAGAGCTTGCTGAGATTATCAAGCACGTAGCTCCATAGCCATCTTGAATGAATAATCTAATTAGAAAAGACTGAGTTGGTATGCTTTGCGGTACACCATGCCTGACCTCCCACGTCTAAAGTTGCAAATAATGAACTTATCATTTGCTGGTGTGCATCTAGATTCTGGATCGTTAGCATCTACCATCCAGTTGCTATTTCATGCCTTGCTGCTACCAGGAACTCAGAAAATATATATCAATGCTAACAGACCAGATGGACAGCCAAAATGTGCAGAGTGTGCAGTGAATCTGTTGTGCAATTTAGACACTGGAGGTCAGGTCAAGCATGTGTTAGAAAACTTAGCAATAATCCAAGCCACTATCATTTCTAGATTAGATTCCTCTCTGGCAAAACATGCCCTTGATAAGACTAGCTCGAAGACCCTACAAAAGAACTTTGCTGTATATGATGCAAAATATGGTAAAATTGTTATGTTCCAGAAGTGCCCAAATAAATAAGACAAGAATTACTAGTACTAGCATAACATGCTAACTGCCAATGGGACACAAGAAGCCATATAAATTCTCCATTTATGTACAGCGACAGAAATTTATGCAAATTCTCACATATGAGCAACAAAAACACCACTTGACATTGTTTGATGAAAGGTAAATTCAGTAGCACCAAACTGTGCTGTGAAATCTAATGAGCAAAACTTACCCATGCAAATGGTCAATGTTTTGTAATCGAGCAGCATCATGGCCCCTGCATTCCACCACAAGCACCTTCTCTCTCTTGCTCTGTCACATCAGCATCACAGATTGATGAGAAAAGCTAATCTCGGGCCACAAACATCATACATTCTAGAGAGAGTTATTCTCTGATGCACAAATTGCACAGTTTAATGAGAAAAAATAGCCTCTACAACAGAAGCCACATAGTTCCATGAGAAAGATGTCTTTGGCTCTGTCACACAAACTTCAGTTTCATGAGGGTACACATTTAGCCTAGTGCTTGAGCCGAGAGCAATCTAGGTGAGGTATGGGTTCAAGTTCCCCATCCTCCTCTTATTTAAAAAAAGGACATGTAATTTTATACTTTCATGTTAATATGTAACTAGGTGTATGAGTATGATCTTTTTACCCAAGATAGTTTCTTAGTTAAAAGCAGAATGATTGATTAGTACAAGATATGATTGATGGAGCAAGGAAATACATAAGACATGCCTCACCTTAAAATCAATGATGGTGAGCTTTATAAGGCGGTAATCCTCTCCTCGGCTACATTCCCTCTCGCACGATATTGCTTACATAATAGAAAAGAGAAGAAAATAGCAAAATAAGCTAATATCTTCTGATGATAATATATAATTTCAAACTTATCTTCCGTCCTATATAGCAAAAAGTAAAGACACAAATGGTGAACTAGTGCAAAGAACAAAGTATTCCCAACCAACCATCTCAAATCCACTAAAATAATTAAGCACGCATTATCTCACTGAAGTTATCCACCATATCTACCAAAAAGATCAAAGAGACTAATCTAGCCCCTTTTAACTGAATCTAAAAGAATTCAGTAGCATAAAAGGGAAGCTCCTGATTCAACAGGTTATACAATTTTATACATACTTTTGTTTCCAAAAACTGCTGTATATAACAACTTAAATATTGGTCTGGTGACTGGTATTGCTCAGGATTGTGGCACCAAAAAGAGGTGACATAATTCCAACAGATGAGAAACCCCCTTATGATTTATAACATTTCCATTCATCTTGTGCATTGAAAAAAAAAACTGCTGACTTCTGTTCGAAATGAGAACAACATAGCAAAGCGTGAAACTTGAAGGAATCAACTACTGCTGTAAGGGGAATAGGGGACATGAATACGGGTGCCGTGTAGCCCGTAGCAGATGGAGCCCGGGAGACGAATGAAATGGCCGGAGATGGCACCGGTAGGCAGCAAGGCGATGGAAGCGACGCCCTCCATCGACACGCCGGCATCGCCCTCCTCGACGACCTGCCCCGCCTCAGCCACCGGCTCCGGCGGCTGGTAGTTGCCCTTAATCGTGTCGCCGGCATCGCCCTCCTCGACGACCTGCTCATCCTCTGCCTGCGGCGGCGGCGGCTGGTGGTTGCCCACGCCGGCATCGCCCCTCGACGACCTGCCCCGCCTCAGCCACCGGCTCCGGCGGCTGGTAGTTGCCCTTAATCGTGTCGCCGGCATCGCCCTCCTCGACGACCTGCTCCGCCTCTGCCTGCGGAGGCGACGGCTGGTGGTTGCCATTCGCCTGGCAGTCCGAGACCGAACCCATTGCTCCCCCTGCGCCGAACACCGACTGCGCCACCTACGGAAGCGAAAACGACTATAAACTAGTTTCCTGTCACCTCTCACGTCTCAGGGCATGCTCTATAAACAAGTTGAAACACCACATTGATGGGATATTACCAAATCGATGAACCAACCAACTAATCACCACAGCTTCTGCTGTTGTTAACCAAGCCCGAGAAACGGGTACAACGTGGGGGGGACGTCCCAAGGCTCGACAGCCGTCAAATCCTCGGTGGGTGAGCCTTTTGTGGCCGGCGCCGCCACCAACGTGATCGAAGCTGAAGGGAAACGCTGCTGCGCGACTGCCGCCACCGCCCACCGGCGTCGGCTCGTCACTTCACGCTGCCCTCCTCGACGGTGTGTAGAACGAACGATTGGGATTTGGGAAGGCCCTTTCAGCCTTTCTACATGTTCTGGGCCACCGTTACAAAACAGCCATATCTGGGCCTTTCGTGACCGCACCGAAACATGATGGTTGCATCTCATATTTTATCATGGAAAAAAGTTTTAAAACATGTTTAGATGTTGATTAGAAAGTTTTGGGAGTTCACCTGTGTTTTTTAATTATTATATATTTTCTTAGAGCTAAATTTGTTGTTTTGAAGCTTCTAGAGATAGTACTTTCACAAAATCTAAATATTTTATTTAGGTTTCCCTTGCCCCAATCTATCTTTAGATGTATTTTTTAGAATTTTATAATCTTATAAAAATATTTTTGGTTTTAAAACCTTATCGGATATTTAATGGGATTGTATTAACTAAAATAGTGTGAAAACAAAACCACTTCAATCCAAGATAGAGAGAAAATTTAAATGGTTTCGAGAGTTCAAATAAATATGAGAAATGTAGAAGAAAAAAAGTCAGATAATGATAATAGTTTTTTTTTGAGACACAGACCATGTCATACTCCCTCTGTATCCTAATTAGATGACGTTTTGGACAGCGACACGGTCTCATAAACACAACTTTTACCTCTTGTTTTTATAAAAATATTTATGGATTAATTATATATGTGTATACTTTTATGAAAGTATTTTTCAAGACAAATATATTCATATAACTTTCATATTTGGAATCTCAACAACTTAAAAGTTATTGATGATTTATATTCCCAATATATGACCAAAAGTTTGTTGTAGTTGACTATGCTAACAAATTTTTTTTCTTTTTGAGTGGAGAATATGATAACAGTTGAATGAAGTAAAATGGGTTTTTTTTTTCAACAAAACCAAAATGTCCGACTAGACATTAGGTTGTTGGTTTCGGCCCATTAGGCCCTCGGATCGGACGGGAAGGTACTACCCAGAAAGAAAAAAAAAACTTCGCGAGCAGAGACCAACTCGCAAGTCGCAACAGGCCTCTCTCCTCCGCCTCCGGCTCTCCCCTTCTCGAGCGCTTTCGGCAGCACGGCACGGTAGGATGGCGGCGGCGGCCCCGACGAGGGCAGAGGTGCTGGCGCTCTTCCGCTCCTTTCTCCGCACGGCGAAGCAGTTCTCCGACTACAACATCCGCGAGTACACGCGCCGACGCGCCGCGGACGCCTTCCGCGAAAACCGCGCCCTCGCCGACGCGCCGGCCGCCGCCGCTGTGTTCTCGGAGGGGAAGAAGCAGCTAGAGGTTACGAAGCGGCAAGCGGTGGTTTACTCGCTCTATGCCCCCAAGGCCAAGAGCGTGATGGAGTTGAAGGTGCAGTGATGGACGAGGTGCTGCGCCCTTTTCTTCCTCATAGTTCCCCTTTCCGGATTCGTTCCTTTTGTGTGGTGATGAAACTATAAACTGCTGTGTAATCACCTTTGTTGGATGATTTTCATGATATAGCTTCTTTCTGTGCAATAAATTACTAAATTCTACTGCCATTATCTCTTGCTATTGTCTGCAAAGGAATCTGCTTAAGTGATTGCGGTTATTACCTTGAGTTAGGAACTCTTCCGCTTCTGCAGCGCTGGTTTTTGGCTGTAGTTGTTTGCTTGCACTTTAGACGCGACTATGTGAGCACATTACCGAATTGGCACGGTTGCAGTGGGGGCCAATTGTAGTGCTCATCAGCTATTTGATGAAATTTCTCCACTGACACACTGATCTCAGTTCCTTCCTCTGTCCCAAAAAGGATGCAATTCTAGCTTTCTACCGAGTCAATCTATCTCAACTTTGACCAAATATGTAAAAAAAATAAAAATTATTTATGATTCCGAATAATTATTGTTAGATTCATCATGAAATATATTTTCACAGTATACCAATTTGGAGTCCCAAATGTTACTAACATTTTATATAAACTTATTTAAACTTAAGAAAGTTTTACTTATTCCAAAACCAGAATTGCATCCTTTTTTGAAGGATGGTTCAAAACTAAAACCAGACTATATAGCTTATGGCTTTCTTCAGACTAGATTACTGATGACCTATGTAGTACCTTATTTTGGAGCCCTAGGCAGCTAGGCTACAACTACTGGCATTAGGCAATGTGGCGATTGAGTGAATGAAGCGATACCCGCTGACATACATGTTTCGTGTCAAGTTATCCAGTAGATGCCTCTTGGTTGCTGGTGAAGCATGACTCCTTAGTTTCTTGAGAGAGCAACAATTAGGAATCTTAGATAGGGGATAGAGGAAAGCTATTGTGGTAGAGGCCCTATGTTATTATTCCATAATTCATGTCTCCCAGGTCAGAAGATCTGGTGTCAGGCTGTTGTGCCTTATTCTGTCTTGCATAGCACACACGCATGCAGTGGTGGCCTGTCCTCGGCCCCTCTTTGCTAGCTGGTGCTCTCGTATTTTTCTTTTCCTCTTGCTAACTTTGATTTTAAAACACCTTAAACATTTTGGTCATTCATTTTAAAACACAGTAAGCTTAAAATCACATGTTGTAGTAGCATGTGATTTTCTCAGTGCATGAGAGACCTCTCAGTATCATTTGTAGCGATCTCATATTGACCCATCAAGTACATGTACATCATAATAAAGTATATTTTACAAAATATATATATCCACAAAGAATTTTCAAAACACAAAACACCACATGAAGTGGAGTTCTTTCACATATTTTAACAGGTGCTATGGTCAAGAACCTGTATTAGGTTGTGTGTAAATTCTGTGGCAAGGTGGGCTTCTCTTTTTAGAGACTTGATGGAATGGAGAAGAAAGGGCAGTACTATGTAGATTATATAACTGGTGGCTACTGCTGTGGCTGTTCATGAAGAAATGGAGGGTTTTGCTGACTCAATTAATTGGACATTGTTAGTTGCTTTACAGTTACTGAGTTAACATGTGCACACCCATAACTTGGTAGGTTTGGAAGCTAAACATCGCATTTCCTCATTCTGGATTGTTGCATCTGAGCTGGATGCTCTGAAAGTTCATCTTCTTGTGCGCACCGAAGTTTTCATGTTCTTTTGTTTTGGTTGCTCATTGTTTGTCCCATCAGAGTTGGAAATATCGCATGGATCCTTGTTGTGCGAAGGAGAATGACAAGAGTCTGACTCTGAACTTCCATCCATGTCAATTTGGTATATAGCTTCGTGGTTGAGTTCGTGATGGTGCGGAACGTTGCTGCTGCCATCCTGCTCAACCACTTCTTGGAACTCAGAGAGGTCTATTAGCACATTGTTCTCAGCAGCAATCTCTTTCACCACTTTTTTCTTGATCTCCATGTTTCTTTTGCTGCCAGATAGCTTCCAGACCAACTGAAAGGGTAGCACAAACCAACCTTGTAAATTCCAGCTATTGCTGTTTCCATTCCGAATGAATGTGATGGGACCATGAATGAATATAGGATATTGTTCTAGTTACCATGGGGTCGACGACGCCAGTGCCCTCCTTTGCCATCATTGCGAAGTCGGCTCCAAACTTATTTGCCAGTATAGTGCGTGCAAACAGCAGCTCCGGCAGATCGCTGCACCTCCCGGCTGCAAACATTATCCGGCGGCTGCCTCTCGAATGTCCTCGCCACATTCACTACACAAGATTGAGTTCGCAAACATTAAAGTGGTGTGAAACAATAGTGCCAAACATGAGAACAAGATCAACTCAGTTGTAGGGTATAGAGAAAAGAGAAAGATACATACTGGGGCTTCTCTAACTGTTTTGCGTGCTCGATTAGGTGATTGCAGTATAGCTCTATTATGTTGAATGCCTCCAGCATGTTGTCCTCCTCTATGAACTGCTCTGCCTACATGGAGATAGAGACAGTGCAGCATTGGTAAGCCTGCATTTAAAGAGTATGAAGCTTCATTTAACAGGATGTTAGGGATGATAGTCTGGCCATACACGGTGGAGAGCACGATCGAGGTGGCTGAGTGCTAATAGCTGTCCCACATCGCTGCGGGAAATTGACTTGCGAGCGAGGCGGGGACGGCGGGCAGTGGCGAGGCGGGACAAGGCGAGCCCTAGAAGGGTCTTAACCTTGCTGGTCTGCTTGGAGGTTCTCCTGTGGATGAAGCCCCTTGTTGATCAACTGTTGCCGGAGTTAGGACGGTGTTCCTGGTGCTGGCTTCGTTGCTCTGCTATGTAAATGCCACGCCTAGTTGCCCCGTTGGTCCTTTGCTTGGTTGAGAGGACGGGGAAGAAGATGTCTTGCTTGTGGACTGGTGAGGAAATCTGACAGAGAGGCAAAGGTTTTATAGCACCGTTATTCTTGCCTGGGAACTCCAATTTTGGTGTACCTGCTGTCAGTTCTGTTTAAACGCACTCCTTTTGCATTTGCAAGATCACAGCTTCGTTGCACACATGCCTAAAGAAAGGGGCTGAGGTAAACGTGGAAAGAAAAGTTAATAGAGGTACAGCGAATTACACGTGCAATATGTTTGCCAGAGAGCAAATGGAACACGCGCAAACAAATGATCTTGCTATCTCTCAGTTGTCTGATATTTTGTGTTACTAGCTCGTTTTTGCTGTCTTCTGCTAGATCATTGCTATTAGTTTTACTGACGCCAACACATAAGTCTGCCACTGATTTTGATTTTGCTTTTTGGTACATGACCTTTTATCACAACATTCGCAACACATGAGAGCAAGTTCAATAATAGAGTCAGAAGTCAAACTATTAGAATCAAGTTATACAATAGTTTATCTCTTATTTAGCTGCAAAAAATTTCTCTTTTTTATTTCTCCTCACAATACTTACTACTTGAGTCCACTATTACCTAGAGTTCCGTGTCCAGCTTAATGCTTGCATGAGAGCCAAGCTAACACGAACACCTACCATGTAGCAAAACTCCTCAGTTTCTACAGGAAAGAAAACACAGCTCGCAGCTAATTACTGTACAACTCAGTACTCAATCCTTCCTCTGTGCAAAAAAGGGCCACCTAATCACCAGTATGCATGTATCCAGATTCAGCTCCATGAAAATTCCAGAATTTCTAGCAAAATCTACTTCTGTTTGATTCTACCCATGTGTATTTCATTTCCAGAGGCAGGAAATCTCCATGGATCCCGCACCAAACCGCTGAAACCGCCACTCTGCCGGCGAAGCAACGGACCCGAGACTGAACTGACGAACGACGAGTGGCCACGAACTGCAATGCTGCAACTGCAGAGCGCGCTCATCTCCGCGTGCGCACCGAGATGGCCCTCCTCTCCGGGTTCAGCGGGCCGTGCCCCTGCCCCTGCCCTGGCGCCGCGCCGTACACCCGCTCCTGGAGCACCCGCGCGTCCGTGCCCATCCTGCGCACCTCCTCGTGCCGCGCGATGTGCTCGTTGCTGCACTCCAGCGCCGACACCATCCTCGAGTACGGCGGATGCACGTACGACGAGCTCTCGTACGCGCCGCCGTCGTCCCGCGCAGCGTCGCCGTCTCCTCCCGTGCCGGCCGTCGAGGTCCTCCTGTACGGCACGGTCACGTAATGCCCGCGCTGGCCGAACTCCGTGGCGTGACGCCTGTGCTGCGGGCGCGCGTGTGGCTGGTTGCTGTTCCCGGGCGCGCCGTCCTGGAACGCCCGTGTGCCGGCGTCCCCGTGCCACTGGCCGACGCCTGTGCCCACCGTGGAGGCCGTCCTCCGGTAGGATGGCCGGCGCTGCGACGGAGGCCAGACGACGTCCTCCAGTTCCTCGTCGCTCTGGTCGAATACGACCTCCTTCCCCTTGTGCGCAGCGTTCGACCCGACCGAGGTCACCGTGCTCCTGTCGCTCGACGAGGGCGACGGCGACGGCGACGGGGACTTGTGCGGCCTCCACGACGGCGGCGCCGTTCCTTGCTCCGCTGCCGCCGCGGCCTCGGTCTGCACGGAGGGCGCCTTGTTGAAGCCACCGCCCCTCGGTCCCTTCCCATGGGACTCCGACCGAGACAGCTCGACGGCAGCCCGGGCGGCCATCGCGGCGAACTTCGCGGACGCGAAGGCTGCTTCCGCCGCCATCCTTGCGTCGGGGTACTTCTTGGATTCCCTCAATACCTTCTCATCCAGGCTCAGCTGAGCAAGGCTCGGGTTCACCTTGCCATTAACAGAGTTCCGTTCCTCCTGCACATGTTACGCATCGATTCTTTAAATCAAAATACAGATTTCTGATGATCCTGTAGTGCGATCACGGCACAAACCTCACGACGATTCGTCTTGACAGCAGTCTCCTCGACAAATATTCCGCCCGATGCATTCTTCGTTTGTTCGCTTGGTCTCTGACTGTTGGTCGCGCGACCATCTTTGGGAATCTCTACTGGGCTCTCAGGGAACTCCAGCAAGATGTCCTTCTCGGCGGCGATCTCCTTGGCCAACCTCCTCTTCTGCTCCAAGCTCGCCCTCTCGCCGGACAACTTGCGCGCCAACTGCAACAAACCAACAGTGCAAACAGCCAGTTTCAGTTCCAGCTCCCATCATGCGGTGCAATTGGGGAAACAACCTGTAAACTTTTATTAGCGAGTTAGTTGAAAGGGGTTAAAGCTACTACCGTGGGGTCGACGACGCCGTGGGCGCCCTCCTTGGCCCCCGGCAAAGTCCCGGCCGAACTTGTCTGCAAGGATGGCGCGGCGCCCAGCAGCTCCGGCAGCTCGCCGCACGCGCGGACGCGAACATCACCCCCCCCGCCGCCTCCTTGACCCCCTCGCGCTTTCCCGGGTTTCCCCCAAAACGAACCAAAGGGGAAATCTTTCCGTGTGAGCGGGGGGGGGAACCGAGGAAATATGGGGAATAAAAACGAGGAGCCAACAGCAACGATTAGCGGGGGGACGAATCTGCACGTATTTGGGGTTTCTCCAGCTGCCGCCTGCCGATGAGGATTTTGCGTAGAGTCGATGAGCCCAGCGTCCAGCATGTTTTCCTCCCGATCGTGCCCCGCCTGCTGACCGACGATCGACAACACACACCATCCCTATCGTATCGCGAGGGAGAACTGGCAGCGCAACACGAGCAGAGGCAGGAGTGCACTTAGCGGACGAGCGGCGGTCGGGTGGCCGATGAGAGGAGCTGTCCGAATCTCTGCGGGCGATGGACCGGCGGACGGTGCGCGGTTGCGAGTGAGGGGGGCGCCACGGCGACTTGATCAGGGATTTGAGCTTGGGGTTGTTTGGAGGGTCTTCCCCGAAGGGGCCCCATCGCTTCTGGCGCGGCTCCCAAGGTGGTGGTGTCGGGGTTGGTGCTGGCTGTGCTGTGGCGGGGAAGTGGTGAATGGATGGCCTACTTTTTTCCCCCCTTTTCTGGTCCCGGATTGGTGCTCTGTGGCGAAAGCCTTGTGGTACGGAGTTTTTCTGGTGGGGAAACGCGCTGCTTGCTGTGCGCCCCGGGTTTTCTCCCTTTTGGGAAATTTGGGGAGTCTCCAAGTTTTGTACTGTTGATTTTGTCCAGCTCAGCCCCAAAGTTTTCTGAGGCTTTTGGGGTTTGGAA